>JBBPDA010000152.1:12020791-12033131 GCA_037974385.1 Arnoldichthys spilopterus | reverse complement strand
TAAAGTTATTTTTGTGACCATTTTGAGTTTTTCTTTCATTGACTAAAGGGTACCAACAATTTTGTCCATGTGTGTATTTTGTGTTCACATTGTCTGCAATGAAATACAAGTCAAAGTAAATCCAGAAATCACAACTTTCTTTTTTTATTTGTGTTTTCCATACCATCCCAACAGTACACTGATGTAATCTTTTAGGAAAATGGATTTTTGAGAAGACTCAAATATATTCAAACATGAGATTCAGGTATGCATCATCAAAAAAACTGAAAAACATGTTATTTGATTTATTTAATATTTTGTTTGTATATATTTGAATCAAGTATATACAAACCACTAGGTTTAATCATTTTTTCAGCGTGTACCATTTACTAGGTTTTTACCTGTAAATTTGACAGGTCTTTAAAGGCCTGTGGATGGATAGTGCTAATGAGGTTATGTTGGAGATGAACCACTTTAAGATAAGTACACCCAGCCAAGTCAGCAGAACCGAGCTCAGAGATCTTGTTATAGGAAAGATGAAGAACCTGCAGGGATTTAACACTGCAGAGTCCTTGGGACGACAGAGAGAAACAAAAATGTTATATTATAGAAATATGTAACCGTATCAAATGAAATCTGGATTGTCATTGTTTTTGTAGCCCTCCATCTTGACACCACATCAGGTTGGTGGTAGTGCTCTTGCCTAAGAACCATCATAAAAAAACATTATCATTATTATTATAATAATGTTAATTATCTGACTTGATGGCTGCTGCCATTGTGCCCATGATCTAGGTTATATTTCTTGCACAGTGTTGTGTTATCGCTGCTATAATACACACATCTGTGTATGTTAATATACATTGATATACGTAGTCAGAAGAGACCAGCAACAACCCATAATACAAGCAACATCAATAATTTTAATTAAGCATTGCAAATAGTGATAAAACACAAAATAAATGATAATAAATTGAGCAATGAATTGTAAGTTATTGAGATATACAATCGGTGAGAAGCATGCATGTTAAGCTGCTTTGTTAATGCTGGCTTTCTTAATGATGTTAATGATGTAATGTTGTGGATAAGATAACACCTTAATTTGTATCAGTATACTTAATCAGCAGAACAAGTTAGCAATAAAACAGTATTTATTCAAAATTTTATACATTTCCTACACATTGCTTTTTTCTTCTTTGTACTTCTTTCTCTTTCTATATACACATAACTGCGTGTGTGTTCTAAGATGAAAGGCCCACTAAATGACACCTGCTACATTGAAAGTAAACTAAGATCATATATGACTACAAATGATTAGATGATTATAAGATTATAATTACATTCCAAAGCTTCATTTTTCCCTTCTAATTATTTTCCATTTTAACCAGTAGAAAATTAGTCTAAATTTTTATTATTTTAGGGTGTAAAAAATCAAACTAATGAAATAATGGCAAAATATGTGCATTTTTGTTTAACAATAGTAATATGTCAATAGCTATTACAGAATAATTGCTATGGGTATATGGTTTTATGTTTTTGTTACTGTGTCTAAACTGCCTTTTGTTTGAATAATGCAGACATTCGAAGGATCTTTTCAGTTTATAATCCATACAGTATGTGTACAGCTGCCTCCTCATTTTTGTAGACATTTACATTATGAGCTTGTTGCTGATACAGCAGTATTCAGACATGGATACTAATGGTCAGGCTGTTCGTGCATGAGAAAGAGGGTGAGGAATGTAGAAGTCTGCCTACTCTATTTTGAGCGCTGTATTGACTGCTGAGCAGAATTGAGGGCCTGCTGCTCAGGGATTCACTGGAGAAGAGGGGTTGTGCACTGACTCACAAACAGCTGAGAGATGCTGTCATTTCTGTGGTGTCTGAGCCTACCTTAATAACCCATGTTTTAGTTACTTGCACAGACTCAGGGGTTATCTTTCAGATTTCAAAGCAATGGGTGGGCAACACAGATAAGCAAAATAGAGGCCGTTCATTTCTAAAAAGGATACATTATATGCTGCTTTCATGGCTTCAGCACACTACCACAGGAAACAGAAAACAGAAGCTTAATGTCCCAAGCTACTTATTAAGGACCAGTCTGGGACCGGTGTTTCCAAGCACTACAAATAAGCTCATCTTGGCAGAGATAGGAGGGTTTTCTCTGATAATTGCTTCAGTGCCCTGCAATGATCTTAAATGCTGCTTCTAAAGAACCAGATCCTGGACTATGCTTGTAATGGTCAGTACTGGGTCATGAATGCTGATCTTGGTCATGCCATTAGGAACAAAGAAGAACCAAAGACCACTTTGGTTAACACAACTGTGGAAAAAAACCCATTGAAATCTCAGGAGAGACTCCCAAAAAAAGTAAAACCTTCACAGGAAATAGAAGCTGGTGTGTCCTAGAGCAAATACTGACCCACTTACTTTCTGTAAGGGAAAACTGATTTGGGCACTGACAAAAAGCCCCATATATAATTACAAACCTTATGTATATTACACATATATTACATCCAGTTTGACAGATATACAATGGCTCAAATTCTCTACATAAATGCATTGTTACTCAGTTTCACCCCTGATTATCACTTTTTAATGATTCAAGGTTGAAGATAAAGGGCATTCACATATTCCCCATTAATAAGGCCAACAAAAATAAAATAAAGTGGAAAGTGTGGTCTCAATAAGATGACACACGTCTAATGTAGATGTAAACATGTGTTTTTTTTTTTTTTAAGTCTGTTTGGATTAATCAGTCTTGTACACATACTCAATTGGGAACCTGAATACTGGAAATACACCTATTTCAAGGAAAACTGAAAGCATTGTTTCAAAACAGAGATGCAAAAGGAGAGTACCATCTGATCATGTGATGACAACATCTAGATTTCTCCTTTCAGATGGTGTGAAGACCACAAAGGTTATTTCTGCAATGCCTTGTGAAATACACACGAATAATACTATATTTAAAACTTGAAAACTTGGTTCTGTTCCCTTTTCACAAAAAATAAAAACAAAATAGTCTGAGCAAAATTAATCCAGAAATCAAACACCCCTTCAAATGGCTGTCACAATAACCATGATGACTATGAAGGCGATACCTGTGATATCTATGGAATGCATTCAGATCTTTAAACACAACTGTGCCTCTTTTTACAGCCCCTAATGACACACTGGAATTTATGTGCCATGCCCTTTTTTACACTATGGGTGGGCCATTTGATTGGCTAAAGGATTGACAATTCTAAAGTGTCCATAGTTTCACAGACCAAAGGTCTAGAGATTACCATGTTATAAGGGGATTTACCCAAGAATGCAACATACGGTAAACGCACACACTGTATTATATACCATTATTTATTATTTGATTCGTCATTATCATTCTTTAACTAGCCTACAAGATTAAGACAGACTGGATTCATTTCACTCTTATGCTATGCTGTGGGCTTGATTTTCTAGTGCATATAAAATCATGAATGAAGTCCCCAGAACAATCTGCATGTGTGTGTAAGTAAATGAGTGATGTCCTCACCTCTTGGTATTTGTTTTAGCTGGTTTCTCTCAGCAGACAGTAGCTGAAGATCAGGCGCCCACGACACACACCGCTCCTTCCTTCCTGTTAGGGTCTTCCTTCTATCCACAACTTTCTCCAAACACATCGATAGATTCTCCAATACATTATCTCCCACCCAGAAATCCCGAAGCCCTCTCAAACGGATGCGACCAGACCAAAGTGGAACCAGAGACTTTAGGGCATTATGGGATAAATCCAAGGCTGTTGCAGTTGCAGGGATATGTGATGGGGCCTTGGACAGGCCAGATGAGGAGCAGTTTAGCAGTGGAGTCTTTTCACATAGGCAGGGGGTTTGACAAGTACGTGTGGGGAAGAGTGTGTGTGCCCCCCACAGTTGAAGAAACAGGACCACAACACAGGGCACTAAGCTGGTGACTGACATCACAGCAAGCCCTATACAATATAAAGATATAATGTTTATGATGGGAGGTTAATTAATACAGAAATACTAAGCAATAATGTTTTTCATGATCATCATAAAAAACATCACTTTTTAAAAATTAATTAGACTAAGACATTCGCTATAAGATTTTTATTATATAGCTACATATCATAGTATATTTTAAGTATCAAACAATTTGACAGTATGCTCCTCTATAATTTGGTATGGGTTTTATTTGTCATTTTTATGTCAAAAGGTGTGACTTTTGCATAGACAGTAAGTACAATATGGACAATAAACCATCATTATAATACAGACATGGTAATATGATTGGTAATCAGTCACTAAAATCAAACAGCCAACAATAATTTACTTACACCAATAAGCTGAAATGAATTGTAGTTTTAAACTGGTCAGATTAAAAGAAAGGCTTTTTACTTACCTCTGATAGTATTCAGCTGTCAGTTCAGAGAGGACTCTATGATACCTGCTCAGTTATTATCATCAAACACTGAGGGATGACTGAAGAAATCTTTGACTTTGACTCGAACTCGCCTAAGATCAAAGTCTGCCCAGTATTGCAGCTGACACACACGCACACACAAACTACGAACAGCTTTCCACAATCATTCACATAAGTTAATATCTTACTCTGACTTTCCTCCTTCTCAGCACTTTCAAGAAAACAAGCATCACAAGGAATGGAAACGTTTGAGGTTTTTTTTAAATAGTCTGATTATAGGCATGTATATATAGATATAGAAGGTATTTTATTATAATGAATTATTTTTTTTCTTGATTTTATGGTTCCCTTTTTATAGAATACCATTAAACAAAAATACCAAACCCAACTGATGTACAGTGGTGCAGTTAAATAATTGAGGGCTACACATGCTGTTTAAAATTAATCCAACATTTATTTATTTATTGCAAACATCGTAATGAAAAATGATTTTCCTTTTCAAAATTGGAGCTGCATATTTGTCTGTTTGGGCCTACGCAAGACCAGACCAACATAATTCCAACACACCAAACTTTGCCATTTTAGATGAAGGTAAAGCAACAAAGAATTAATGACCGTCAGATGACCGCATGGTCATCATTTCAATACCTTGGAGTTCAAAACAAGACAAATAAAATCTAATAAATACCACACAAGAACAATAATACCCAAACAAATAAGTAAGCATTATATTGCACAAAATATCAAACTCATATATAATAAATGCTTTTTTGTTTTCTTATTTTGTCAAAAGATATTATTCAAATGACAACACACTGACAAGAATAACTTCATTAAGCTGAAGTGCATTCATGCTTGTTTTGCAGCACATATGTATGTAGTGCTTTACAAGCTGTATGGCACTCAGAAAACCTTAACTTAAACTTAACTGGGCATTTTCAATGCAAGACACCTCGGATGAAAATGTAACATTAATCACTGTCATTGGCAATTGACTTGAGATCTGATGCAGTGTAATGTAAAGTAACAGCTAAAATACAAATATCTGGCACAGGCAAAAAGGGAAATCATGACAACACACAGGTTTGTGAAGGATGGTGTCCACACAGAGTCAAAAACAGCATTGCATAAAATGTTTAAAAAATCTCCACAGTGGTAACAAGATATTTAAAAAAAAAGTAATTAAAATAACAATCTCTATTTCCCACATAAAATTGACCACATCGCCACAATTCTGTCTATCAGTCTTCTTACTTTTGACAAAAATGTGATGATGTGATCAGATAACGCATCACTTTTTCAGTGACCAACTGGATGCATATTGCCACTGCAGTGGAATCAGCCCTTTCTCCTAAGGGATGCCTGTATATGATGTCTAGCAAATCACAATCACGACATATGTGTTCCAAAGGAAAGAAAAATGAAACGTGATAAGTGCTGTTTGCTAAATAGTTTGAATGAATAAATCAAGAGAAAGGACAATTTTCACTTCATAACGTTCTGAGTGGTACCTGATTGGAAGCAATGGCGAACTTGCAGAATTCAGAGCTTCTCTTAATAAAACTAGCGTCCACAAATCTGTGTGAGTATATAAAATTGGAGACACATGTACCATAAATGGATCGAAGATCCCAGTTTAGTGTTCACTTTAGCTGCACAAAAGGATGAAAATTTGAGAGAATTTGCTTTTCTTATGCATGAATCCGGCAGGACAAAATAAATTTTATTTTACCTCTAAGTCCTTGCCTGAACCAAAATGACAAACTTTAAATTAGGAAAAGAAGGGCTGATTCCAGTTTAATGATGCAGCAGGTCCTGAAATTATGCATTATAAAGTATGTCATTATGTCAGTCACTCCAAAAAGGCAATTATACCACTATTATACCACCCATACCACTTATGAACATTTAATCTAAATTGGTAAAACAAAACATTGCATATAGTAATGGCTAAAAGAGCAAGCAGCTCACATTCTTACCATGTAGATCATGTTTCTGGCATTAAGCATGATTCAATTCATTAATATATTTTCACCCAATAATCCACTATCAAAGTGTAATCACATTTCTCCACACCTAAAACATCTTCTTTTAATTATGTCACCAAGGATTATTGAGTGTGGAAATTAAAACTGACCAATAATATCATCATTTCACCTTGACCTCTTCTAAATTATCATGGTGTAGAAGACAATGCATTATCCCCGATGACGTTGACTTTGATGATAAAACACAGAGCTCTTTGGCCAATTCACTACATAATAAAAGAAGGAGTGTTTGTGTATGATAAGATTTCTGGTTATGAATGATAATCAAATGAATGCATGTGAGTGTAAGCACAAGTTTAAGAAACAGAAAGATTATGTATCTGTGTGTGTAATAAACACACATAAGGCAGAACGGTCTGTCAGTATGCATGTGTATAATGTACAGAATTTCTATAATTTTATATAATATTAGATTATCTATGTAAATATGGCTGTGTATATGAGTGGACTGAAATACACAACCGATTCCTGAAGGGCTGTCATATTGCTCAATTACTTAACAAAAAACAATGATTTAAATCTGCCTACCGTGTATTTAGTAGCGATGAGTTCCAGATATGCATAACAATACTACAGAATTTATATTTACCTACTGCTTTCTTACTTTAAGTAACAGAAGTGGAAGGAACACTAAATTCTATAGTTTTCTGCCATAGTGTTTTTATATAAATTCCTTTATCTAAAATACCTTTATCGGATTACTTCATTAAAGGTAAAAATAATATTTATCCAATTATGGACATAAATAAGAGTGAAAGTCACCTAGTCTCTTGAATTCCCTCTATAACTTTCAGTGTTTTCCTATAAAAAGGACAGGTCTGTGTGTGCGCTTGCATGTTTATGTGTGTGTGTGTGTGTGTGTGTGCGTGCGTGCGTGCGTGCATGTGTGCATGTGTGTGTGTACATTTCCAGTGGCATTCTCCATCTCTCAGTGTGCAGCTCCACAGGGGTTATCTGAGGTTTGGCAGCCCATATTGTGGTATTTGACCTGAACTCTGAACAGGGTCCCGTCTGCACACATACACAGCTTATACCTCTCCAGCCCTTCATCAAAGTACAACTCACCCCCCAGAGAGGTGTTTGGAATACGGGACGGACTGAACATCACTGAGCCATTCAGGACAATGGTGTTCTCCTGCAAATGAAGGAGACAACATGGAATGATGTACAATCTATGAGCTCATTTAAATGTGATTTTCTATGCTATATATTTTATGGATAAGGAAACACAGAATACACTAATTTAGTACATAAACAAAGTAGTCTACAAGTGACAGTACTTTAATAAAGTCTGTGTTATCCATGCCTGATTCCTTGTGGACTGCCCATCATTGATTAAAAACCCTATTTTGAGACCCATACATAAAGTGATTCAAAGCAATAATGGTCAATAGCTCTATAAAATAGGTTTCTAGAGGTATCTAGCCTTAAATCCCACTGTCAATGGTAACGTTCCAAAAAGATCCTAAAAATCTAAAACAAGTCATCTGTCTCCAGGAAAGCCTTTTGTAACCAAGAACAGAACTTACAGCTTTGAGCTCGATATCACCACCCATCCTGAACTCTACTGTCTTGCCCATGATGAAGACGCCCTCATTTCCTCGAATGATGACCTTGCCGTCACCTTTGATTGTGAGGTCAGAGGACGCGTTGCTAGTAATCTGTAATAGCACAAAATTCATGTGTTAAAAAATTCTTAATCTTACAGTGAAAAGAATGCTTTAGCCAGGTTATTATTTGCAGATAAAGTATGGCTAGGTATATTTGATAGCCACAGCACCATTTGTGAAGTCAGGTAGTAAAGTGGAAGTTGTGCCAAAGCTTTGCATTCTTTCGGCAATGCTTTTTAATAGAAAGGCTGTTGCTGCTAGAACTCATTCACCACTTTAAAAAAAAAGATACATTCACTTCTGAATGCTCTTGTTCTCTTCAGGTCTCAGGAGCTCAGTGACTGCAAGTATGTGCAAATAAATATACACCACCCCTTTCTTGGTGCTAACACAATACTGCAAAACCCTGTTACACTATACTCCCTTGAATCTTAAAAGTATATTGTCAGGTCTATGTCCAGTACCAGTGCCAAGTCCTTCAATATTTCACAGAAAAACAGAGACACATAATCACAGTGGGAGCATAGCTGTGTTCAGCCTTTATCTAACACTGCCTGAATTTTAGCACTATATGAACATTTACAGAGGCATTTCTAAGCTGTATGGTGCCCTAGGTCTTAGGTTTTTTGTTGTGCTGGGACTCACCCTTTCTGTGGAGGCTTTCTTTACGTTGAGAACTTTGACCTGTTTGGGCAGGTGGAACTCATGGTTGTCGAAGTCTGTGCTAAAAAATGTAGTTTGAGTACGTGGATCAGTAAATGAAACACCCAAGTCACTGGTGATAGATGTCTTGTCTTTCTCAACGCTGAGCCTTGTGTTGCCCTGCTGGAACACTACCTACACAACACACACACACAAAGCACAGTCAGTTTTAAAAAATACAAAGCAATATGCACCAAGCAACATGTAGTACATTATAGCTAAAAGTATCTAGGCACCCCTTCAAATTAGTGAATTTAGCTACTTAAATGTTTCCCAACTTTTGACACACAAGTGCACACCCACTGATTTTATCATTTCCATAGAAATGCATTGCCAATACAATGAGGAGCTCTCGAACAGTGCTTCTCCAATTTCCAATGCTTAGTGTCAACTAGAGGGGTATAAAGCCCCTCTGTGTAAAACATACACTGTGTTATCTTATGCAGCCCCAGGCAGCGGTTTCATTTACAAATAAAGGTGTGAACCGGCCTCATGATGCAAAATCTGACCTGAAAGTTGAGATTTCACTCAATTTTGAAATCTTAGAATAAATTATATAATAATATAAAGTCACGTTTCGTGTACTAAGTTTATTTAATTTTGAATTGTAATCAAAATCACATTGAGATATAAACCCATAAAAAAAAAAAAAAGCTGGATTTACCACTAAGGTAAGACAAAGTGCCTTTCAGACGCACCGGGTTGTTGTTGCCAGTGATGACAAGGTCCTGATCCTTCCTCCCTCCCACAGTGCTCTTGTGTAATGGGTGCACCACCCCCATATCAGCCTTTTGCTTGAAGCGCAGTAGGCCAGTCTCATGGAACTCCATGCTGTCGCAGCCATTAGGGCCTATTCGAATCACTGTCCAGATCACCAGAGTTATCTGATACAGAGAAAGAATGATAGATTGTGAAGGAAGATATTACAGGTACTTTTATGAGACATTCACACAAAAAAAACATTGACTTATAATAACATGGCTTTTGCCATGGATAAATAAATATACACCTATCAGCCATAATATTAACACCATCTGCCTAATATTTTGTTGATCCCCCTCATGCTACTAAATTTGCTCTGACTGTGGTGCACTGTGTCCTAACACCTTTCTATCAGAGTCAGCATTCGCTTTTTAAACCACAGTAGCTGTGGGATCAGACCAGATGGGCTAGCCTTTATTTCCCACATGCAACAATGCCTCAGCCTTGGGTGCCATGACCCCGTCGCTGATTCACCAGTTGTCTCTGCTTGGATCACTTTTGATATGTACTAGCTACTGCATACCTGGAACACTCCAAAAGACCTGTCAATCTGGAGATGCTCTGTCTCATTGTGTAGACATCACAATAAAGCCCTTATCTAAGTGGCTCAGATCCTTATGCTTGCCAATTTTTCCTGCTTACAGCACATCAATATCAAGAACTGACTGTTAGTGGCCTAGTGATTAGGACCTTGCCTTTGTAAACAGAAGGTTGCAGGTTCAAGTGCTGACCTGAATGCCACTGAGATACCCTTGAGCAAGGTACCATCCCACTACACTGCTTCCCAGGCAGTGTTGATAGCTGCATGCTGCTCCATGTGTGTATGTGTGATACACCACATTTCGTTGTGGTGCTTGATTGTGTTTATGACAAATAGTCACTTTTAATTGACTTACCATACCCCACCGCCCTGACAGGTGCCACTGTAATGAAATAACTAAACACTCAATGTTATTCACTTTATCTTTTAGTGGTGTTAATGTTATGGCTGATTAGTGTATATGTCATGTTTACTGGTAACAGCAGCTTCACTCACAATGAGGTTTATGAGAGCGAGCAGGAACAGCAGTACAATGACACACACAGCAATGTTGCCCTTTCGACCCCTCAGCCCAGTCTTGTGCAGTCTTTCCTCTTCTATGGGGACATATCCAGCCTTGAAGTTACTGTTGTGCTCCTTATTAGCAGTCCTCCGCTCAATGGCCTTCTCCCGCATTGATCTTTTTACTGGCCCATTTGAGCTTTCCTACAGTTAGAATATGTTAAATATGAGGAAATCATTTTCTTTGGTTTACTTACTTGTATCTCTAAGTGAAATGAAGAAATGTGACAACAAAACAATCCAAGTACTGCTTAAAGACAGACAGCCGTTTTTTTACTTTTCCTTTTATTATTTAATCATCTTTAAATCTCTACATTATCTTATGCTTTTTAAAGCTGAGGCATGTAAATATTATACTCTCTCTCTCTCTCTCTCTCTCTCTCTCTCTCTCAATACAAATAACTCCACACACACAAACACACATCTATATATATGTATATATAGTATCAATCAACCTGAAGAATATTTGAATATTAAGAATATTAAGTTGAGGGCTAACTATGTTACTATGCATAGGGACGCTTTATTCCAAATACATTTAATAAATACACGTACAGAAACGACAGCTTTACTTTTAGTCATAAGAACGGATCATAGAAAACACAGGGGGGCGCTTCCTCCCAGTAATGTCCGACTCCAGCCTGTCTGCGAGTAACGGACTAAAAATACATGCACTCCCGTTAATACGGTCTTAGGGTAAATAATAAATGGCATTATGTCCCTCGTCCCATATTTCCAACAGAATAATCAACTGCTACACCGGCTGAATCAAAACGACAACGCAGATGAAAGAGTTTCTCATTAAGTCATTTTTTCCATAAGCGGGTTAGACACGGACAGCACAGAAAGCCATAAATCCGACAGAAGAGACAAGTTCACTGACTGTTTTGAGACAAAGCTGGTAAATATTTGTAGTAATAATCTCGTATTTGCAACAGAGAATTAATACAATAAGGTTAAAATGAGGTATTTGGGTTTGCAAACAGACCTGCTCGGACGCCATGTTGACCCTCCCTCTTTGCGCTGCGTTTGGACAGCAGCACCGAGCGCCTGGAGGACAGTACCACTCACACAAAACACATCACATTAATATCACACACGCGCGCACACACAGGGTTTATACGGAGCACAAACGTTACATCTGTGTAAATACTAACCACTGTTGCGGCGGCGTAGAAAATATTCTTCTAGACATCTGAATAAATTTCAAATAACCCGTCATATTCCAGATGGTTTGGTCCCGGTCGTGAGAAGCCAGTAGTTATTACGCTCTCTCCCGAAAAGGGAAACCCAAATAAAGCACAGCCATTCATCCCACACACGACTGGAGGGTCCTGCAGTGTCACGTTTTATTATGTTATTTATTTATTTTTTACGAAAGATTGACAAACCAAAAAAAAAAAAAAAAAAACAATAATAAAAAAACGAGAATGATTAAACATGTCTGCGCAGTTTACTTTTTTTCTAAATGATTAACAGTTTGTATTATTTTCCCTTCTTTAATAGTGACTGACTGATTGTCATTGTGAACCCAATACAGTGCACCACAAAGAAATGTCACCTCGGCATTTAACCCATCCATGTAGATGCAGTGGGCAGCAATCAAAAGCGCCAGGGAAGCAGTACTTCAGGTACCTCAGTGGTACTTGAACCGGCAACCTTCAGGTCACAGGGTAAACGTCCTAACTGTTACACCACCACTGCCCCTTTTTGTATAT
>JBBPDA010000152.1:11994654-12019503 GCA_037974385.1 Arnoldichthys spilopterus | reverse complement strand
ATATGTTCCTTTTACATAATTATCATTATTTGACTTCTTTTCCTCTCTCTAATGGTGTCGTACCACACTGCTTAAAGATGGCAAAGGCGTCCCAAAGACGAGTACAACTTCTTTTACTAACATTGCCATCCGCCATTTGCCCAAAATATTTCTGTGTGTAGCTCCTCCTATTGTTTCCCAAAGCATTGTGGGACAATATTTAACTATCCAACATCTCACCCAACCCATTCAAACATTATAACTAGGCCAGTCGGGGCGAGCACATTCACTCTGACCCCAAGCGGAACCTCAGAAACGGCTCAGGGTTTTTTGTTCCAAAACATAGTGCATACTCAGAACATCACTCATTGCATGTGTGGTTTACTTAATATATTTAGGTCATTTCCCTGACGGCATTCACTAGCGACCATAAAGTTTTATATGAGAAATTAGGCTAACCCCAATGCACTTCATGGAATCTGTGTAAATAAACTCCGTGCTCCGCTTGACATATAACACCTACCGCGCGCTCGCGCGCCTGTTGATAGTGTGACATTTCAGCATCTTATTCCATCACAAACACCGTGACGGTACAGGAGCCCCGGTTCAGCGCTTCAGTGAGGAGTTACACTCCCACAGGAGAACAGCTTTACATTGAGCCACAGCTTCAGGACAGGAAAAACAGCACCGTTGCTACAACTAAAGTGCGTCCGTAACATCCAATGTCAAAGGCAGGAACCGTGTGTGCGTGTGCGTGTGTTGTTCTCTTTCACAAAGGGGGTATAAATACGAGGCGCACTCGCTTCAGATTAAGTCCCACTGTTGTTGCTCTGGGACGTCCTAGCAGGATTAAGGGTGCAGGCTAACTACAGACATGGCAGACACGTTGCGAAGACTGGTCAACACATCCTCCTACAGCGTTTTGCAGCAAAAACTGGAGGTCTGGTACAAAGACTATCATGTAAGTCCCCCTAATTCGCAACTGTTCTATATCTGTGGGCTCTTTTCCACCCACTGTTGGTGCAGAAGTGTAGTAGCTGTGGCTAGTTCACCAAGTGTAGGCTCGCTATGCTGGAGTTAAAGGGGTTTTAAACCTGTTTCTGTTACCCGACAAAACTAAGGGTGTTTCATAAACCAAGATTTTCTCAGGCAATGGGATCACTTTGGCTGAATTTGACGAGTCTGTGATTGGTTATCTGGCTAACTGAGAGATCCTGCTCTGTGAAGCACATTCTTGGACAAGAGTATCTCGTTTATGCATTTTTAAAAAACATAAATATATTTTGTGGCTTCAATTTACAATTATATAGTAATTTATAATAGCCAATAAACTTCCAGAATTATAGTGCATAACCTCTTGAATGGAGTAAAGTGAGAATAAGTGAAAAATACTGCAGCTCCTGCTCAGACTTTTCAGTGCACTGTTTGTTTTAGCTGCAATGATTCTGCTGCAAAGTTTGGTAACCATGGACGCCAGTTGTCAGGGCAACGATGGAGCCATTCCTAAATGTCCTCATGGCGTTAGATTGAACGTGCTCGGCCCTGACTGGGCTAGTAATAATGCCTGAACGGATCAGGAGCTGTAAAATCACTCTCAGCTACGTCCATAACCCCCAATATTTTACTACTGAAAATAGCCGAGCGAGCCTACAGTGTTGAAATTTACGAGTGGTGAATGATGCAGCTTCTTTGCATCCTTAGAACTCAGCTCACTGAAAAGTGGGACACATCTCAGGTGAACTCTGAATTATATTGCTTATCTCGTGTGACTGCAGGTCATCTCATGTGACCAGAACCTGAACCGCTGCTGTGAGTTGGTGGAGCTCACCTCTAAGATCCAAGGGCAGCTATTCACTATACTTAACCTCACCGCACAAGAAGGTACAAATTCCTGACTTAAACACATTCGTTATACCATTATAAGAGTTTTTCAAACTCATCCTTCTTAATGTTACATCTTGTGTTTATTTCCTCCTCCCAGATCTGTTCAGGCCTAATGTTATGTATAATGTCCTTAGTTTTATAAAAAGTTTGTGATGCAGTTTATGGTGCTGATGAATGTTCTTTTTTGGCCTCATGTTTCACTTCTCTCCTTAACACGTGATGGCAAGAGAATGTTCATCTTAACCTGGGCTTTTGTGGAACCATTTAATGAACTACATTTCTGTTTTGGCTTTCTGACTTTGAGATTGCTCTCTGTCTCAGGTGGTCACTATGCGGGAGTGGACACCCTTAAATCTCGTCTGTTGCCATGGCTTGGTACCTGTTTCACCATGGCAACCTCCTCTGTCTCCCCAGACACCAGTCTCAACCTCATTCAGGTAACTTTATCTTAAATAGACAACATAATTTTTGTTAAGGTTTTGAAATGATATAATTAATTATAATCAATTATAAAAAAAAATTAGGCATGTAGTTTATAGTTGCATATGCCAGTCTATAAAAATAAGCTGAAGTCTTGTATCAAGCAAGAATAGGCAAAAATGTAACTTGCAAAACTACAATGATAAGTATACTCAATTCCAAAAGAATTAAAATGAATAATCAAAAGAAAAAGTGATATAACTGTGGTAACATTTCTGTTTTTACTGCTTATTACAAAATGTCCCAACTTTTCTGGAAATGCAGTGTGTACATTGCTTTGGAAAGTCCGTTAACATTGGGCCTTACAAACAACTCCAGGTTTTGATGTTCACTATTAATTGGGAGAGTGTCTGGTTAAAAAACATAGTTTTGTTGGACTTTTGTGTTGAATAGGACAATATGGAGAAGGAGCGGAAGATTCGAGAACTGTCATTGTCTCATGAGAGTAGCATCTATAAAATGGAGGACCAGCTGTGCTCCACACGTATAGAGCTGGATTCCATCAAACAAGAGTCAGTACCCATTCAGTTTACCCAGCACATGGACCACACCACAGTAATAAGTACTATCCTAAACAAGCTGGCAGTAATTTTTAACATAACTGTCAAGAAATAGTGGTCAGTGCTAGTTCACAATCTATGCCAGCATACAGAGTTTTTACTTTTGATGTGGTTGCAGGCTAGCTGATGCTAAGATTGAACTGGACTCCACCAAAAACAAATCGGCAACTACCCTCCTTGCTACAGAAGATGAGATATTGCATCTTAAAGCAGAGTGAGTTTATATGTGTTTTGCCATGCTGTGTATGCAAAAGATACAGTGTTGACACTGTAAACTCCACTGTAGAGATGTTTAAAGGTTTAGAATGTAGATTATCAGTGTGGACTATATTGTTAGAGATGTGTGGAGACTGTTCTAATGATTAATAGAGTAGGTTGTTTGGTTTGTTATTTACATATTCTGACCCCAACAGAATTCTATAGCACCCGGAGATTATACAACACTTTGGCATGACACTTTCCAGACACTTTTTAGAGACTAATGGATTGGTTTTGAAAAAAAAGTTTGGTCATAAAACCGGGAAAAATAACAATAACATAACATGTGCAACTCAGTTTTAACAAGAAAAAACCAGAACAGAAAGAACTTTAATGGATAGATATTAACACAGGATTCCGGACCATTTGGCTATAATTTGGAAAACACAATGATAACTACTTTACCTAGTTTATACGGGCTCTGAAATACACATATAAAATGTCAAAACTGGTATTAGACACTTAATAATTTGCCAAGACATCAATACCAAATGTGATTTATGTTTTCTACTGAGGTTATTTTACTGAAAGTGCATTACCGCATCAGCTTTAATAGTTAACATTAACAGCACTTGGTAGAAGCTCTTATCTAGCCTAAAGCACATAAAACTTAAAAATAAGAGCTGCTAGATTACACAGAAAAACACAAGGGTTAGTTGTTAGTTGTTAGTTGTGAAAAAGTCAGGGGACAGGGGTCTTCGATTTTTTAAGAAGGGAGGGTTCATTTGGGGCATACATAATGCTCTAAAAGGGTGAGTTTTGATCCATGGTTTAAACATTGCAGATCAGTAAGAAGAGGCTGGACCATTTTTTGGCTTTGTAGGCAAAAATTAACATTTTAAATAGGAAGCCAGTGAAGGGTTAGCAGTAGTGAAGTGGTGGGTATTGAAGGCCGGACATGCTGTGGCAGTCTGAATAAGGATTAATAACACAAGGATAAATAAACATTTGGGGAAAAATATGTTTCAAACTTTCTTTCATATCATAACTGCTAAGTAGGTTAGCAGAAATCCTGTCAGGCTCCTCTGTCACTGTGTCTGATAAACAGCAGATCTGAACACTCTTTTGAGTGCTGTTTTAGTCTGTTTGTCACTCACAATGTAAAGTTATTACTCATCAAATTCATCAATAGCATAAACTTCAATTGATTCATTTTTAACTGAGTTATAATGGCAGCCCTAGCAGAATGGCATGTAAATTTGCATTTACAGTGTGTGTTTAATGCCAGTCCTATTTCCCAATGTATTTTTTGTACAGAATGTTTAGTTGATGACAATAAAGGCAGGTGCAGCTTCTCATGCAGCTTCTCATTTGATCATTTTCACAATATTTTGATGTAATATTTATAATGTGTTTGGAAGTGCAGTACTATTTTTCTGTAGTGTTGTGTGTGCATTTGTGGGTGCCATTATTAAGAAAAAATTTTGTCATTAGAAGAAAACCTTCATTGCTAATGGTTTCTGTACATTTTCTTAAGCAGAGAGATGAAAGATGTTCTTTTGAAGTCTCTTCAGTCTATTCTTGGTATTGCAAGAGCTATATGTGGTTGTGCAGGTTGCAGATGGCCTATGAGCAAATGGATGTTTATAAGAGAAAGCTGGATGTGCTGGAGGACTACGAGAGGCAGGTCAGGTTACTGAGAGATGAGGTCACCTTTCTCACTGCAGAGAAAACCATGCTACAGGAAAAGTGAGTTAAATACGCACACTCATTAGAGCAGGGTAATCATGGAGGTCTCACTCTGCACAGTGAATTTTTAAATGTAAAGGAACAGCTTGTTGAAAAATCACACTTTTTCTTTTTCTAAATGTAGTTGATTAGCTAAGAGTTGTAATTTGAGGCCCCAAGTTTACTTGCTCTGAAGCTACAAGGCTAATGAAGCTAACAAGTAATGGATGTTTTCAAACCATCGTCCTGTGCAAATAGAATAAATCAACATGATGTGCAGCTTCAAACCATGTTGAGGTATTAGGTCATTTTCAACAGACTTACATATGTATTTTCTATTATTATATTATAGTATATTTCAGAAATACCCAGTCTGTAAATTAGTCATTAGCTTGCCAGCTTTCACTGTTTTTTACCTTTTAATTTCCCCCACTGCTACACTTTCTCTGCTACGGTGAGTGGTCTCAGGTAAACGTAGTCAATTAGGTGGGGCATTAGTATACACTTTCATAACATGTTAGCTATATTAGCATTGCAGCTCCAGTGAAAATCTATAGTAAAAAAACTTCAGACATTCAAACATGTCTTGAATGATCAGAGCAGAAATTCATATTGGTTTTCTGAAGTGTTTATTTAATCTAGCACATCTACCACAGTTAGTGACCATACTCAAGGACAGGATCTCAGGAGGAGTAAACTGTGTAGATGATGAATTTCTCTCTCTGTGTCTGAAGGCTGGTGAGGAGTCGTTCCCCCAGTCCTCTCCCACCCCGGAGAAGTCGCACCAGCAGCCCTGTGAGGAGTGAGTCTCCCACCCGTGCCCAACTAACCAACTCTTCCCGCCATGCAAGACTAGTGTCCCGTTTCTCTGACCTGTATGCAACTGAGAGGCTAGAGGCCCAGAGTCTGTTGCGCCGCTACATTGATGACTTGGAGACAGTGCAGAGAATCATCTTCATTGCTGCTGTGGTATGAAGCATCTTGGAATGCGTGTGCTAACTACTAAACCTCTTTTTTTTTGCTTAAATATTTTGAGCATTTTTACTGATTAGCTGATTAGATTTTTTTTAAGGAATATAATAAATTATATTCGAATTTAACTATATTAATACACCACAAAATTATTCTTTCAGTTTTATGTTATGTCTTTATGCATTGCTGCACATTTAACTTCTAATTTAATTCTGTTTTACCTTAACTTTTACTGTGTCCGATAGGAGTCATTCCAGGCTGCTAAACTGGCCTACCGACAGTTTAAGCTTCGTGTAAGGAAAACTCTCTCCCCAACACATGTGGGTCCAGAGAGCTTGGAGGATGCGGTAGTGGACTACATTGTCCGTAACATTGACCTCTATGACGTCCAGACAAGTGTTAATGTACGTCCTATGGTCAATGCAACTTTATTTTTGTTAACACTTTATTTGAAGTCTGCCATAAACACATCATGGCACATGTCATATGTAAGTGATCATGTTGTCATATAAGAGGGTAATGTCACCCTTTTCCAGTAATGTTTGATTTTGTATAAGTGTATACTAGATGCTAGTCTAACACCATGACATCAAAATTATTATAATAAGTTTTCAAACTATGGTGACACAAACCAGGTGCTTAGACAAAACAGATAACAACCAAAAACAATCCACATCCATACAATAATAACTTATAAAACATTAAATAGCTTATGCTTTAAAGTTTGTGAAACCTTTAGAATTTTCTTTTTTTGCACAAATACATCTAAAACATCATATTTTTACACAATCCTAAAAGTAGATAAAAGAAACCAAGTCAAACAAATGCTTTCAGTATCTAGTGTGATCCTTCATGCCGCAATATCTGCAGCTTAACATTTCTGGTAAGTATTGATCAGTCTTGCCTGGAATTTTAGCCCAGTACTCAGTACAGCAGAATTTTAAATCTGAGATGTTGTTGGGTTTCCTCAAATGAATTTTGTTCCTAAGGTTTTTCCACAGCAAGTTAAGGTCAGGATGTTTTGCTATATGTTAATATTTATTAAACCCACTGTGTTCTCAAGCTGTTTAACAAATAGGATTGGAGTTAGTAAAGAGATGCATAACAATTGACACTAAGGTAAATTTTTTTGCCTTGTTGTAGGATGTGATCAACTCAATGAATGTAAACCCACGTATTTCCTTTCCTCCGGAAATTGACTTTGTGCTCATCAGTAGCTTCATCAGAGAGATGTGTAGAATTGCTTTTGCCATGCAAACACTGGATCCCCCTCTAGACCTTGCCTTCAGCTCGGATGGAGAACTGTACAGTGATGTGAAGTGAGTGAATACTCATTCATACACTTACATTCTTTACACAGAAACACACCCACACATCTTAACACAATTATGATGGGATGGATGCAAATGCAGAATTATATACAGTGTAGATATATGACAAAAAAAAGATATAAACAAAATTACCATCAGAACATAAATGGTTGAATTATAAATCTGTCACGAACCGAAGCTTGGACACAAGTGCAGGTTTTTAGGTTTTTAATGAAAAAGCGACCAAAAACACAGGGAAAATCCAAAATACGATGTCAAAAACAGGCTAGGGTCAATCAGGAACAAACACTCACATACAGCAAAGGGGAATCCAAAAAACAAACAAGGGTGAAAAATACCAAAAGAGCTGTGCGAAATAAAGGCTAAGAAACGACTGTGGAAACCACGTAACTTTGCGACTCCTCTGTGTCTGCTGCAACCCTAAATAGCCCTCGTAATTAGTTCCCTGACTCGTTCCACCTGGTGACTGATCCGAAGGAGATTTAACATTCGGGTGATGCAGACTGGCGCCGGCCACTAGATGGAGACATTTTCCCACAAAATCAGACAATACAAAATCATCAAAATCTTTTAAATGCTGAGAATTATCACACAAGATTTTACAAACGGAATATCAGACTAAGTCAGACTATATGCACTAGATGTGACTGTTTTACTGGAAAAATTGGGAGCCACCTCATGATAGAGCAAAAATGTGGACCCCCCTGGGGCTCCCTGAGGACAGAACTTAAAGCCACTACACTTCTGCACTAGTGTACATGCTTTGAATATGCTCTATGCAATGGCAGATGCCTGAAATAGTGCACTTAGACTGGGGAATAATTTTAGACATACCAAAAGCTAGAACAATTGTAAACAAACATAAACAGGTGGGCAAAGTCAAGCAGGATGGAGGAACCTTAAGTGTGATTCACAGTTAAATGTTGACTTCAACCCCTGTTGACAAACAGAATTTTTGGATTAAACGAGCATTATAGTATGATTACAGACATTTCAAAACCTTCCAACAAATCAAAACATTTTTTCAATTTTTACTTTTTTAATTCCCCCTTTACACTGTGTGAACATTTTATGAAGAATAAGATTAAACTGTTCAAAATGTGTTTATATTAACAAGTAATATTTACAGAAGCTTTGTGACAAATTTTCTGTTCAACCTTTTCTCCCCTCTCAGGTACAGGCGGAGTTATGACTCTGAGTTTACTGCTCCGCTGGTGGCTTATCATGTGTGGCCCTCACTGATGGAGGGAGACAGTGTGATAGTAAAGGGAGAGGCTGTCACCAGGAGAGGGGCTCTGGTATGCGTACATACACACACACACAAACACCCACACAAAGTGTCCAGATGTGTACATTAGTTTATTATTTCACAGTTTCAGTTTCTAGTGACTACCTTTTCATTGCTTAGCGACAAATGTAGTAACTTTTGGGACAAACCTTAGATAGAGAGAGTTCTTAGACTGCCCTACGAGCAAGAGTCACACATCTATGTGTCTGCTCTGCCCATTAAGTGGCATAGAGGTACAGTGCCAATAAGAGATACAGTGTCAATGAGATGGGTCAGTGTGGCTGCTGATTTAAGAATGGTCCACTGTCCAAATAACACCTGGTCAACAGTTTCCTGGTGGTCAAACTAACCAGTGATGAGTGGGGTAGAAAGGGGGAAGACGAAGTCATTCATAACAGTGGATGGTGTACAATGTATAATATATAGCGTTGCCCCCTTACAGTCAACCAACCGTTAAGTGATGAGAATTTCAGAGAGTTTCAGAAGCAGAACGTTCTGTCTGCACTATGTAGTGTACTGTAGTAAAAACACAAAGATCAAGAAAAATGATCACATTAGCAACTCAACAGAATCAAGCAGACAAAATGCTTGTAAAACAAATATTTTAAAGGCTTATTGTTACTGCTTTGTAATTCTCTGTAATGTAGCACAGTGTTAACAATATTACTTATGACATTCTCTCTCGGGCCTGAAACGCAAACCATATTGTGGACCTCTAATTGATTATCGTAAACATGCAATGTATTGTTGACTAATGACTTGACATAATGACTAGTCGACTAAGAAAGTCTTGCCTATAACTGGGGGCAGCATCGTCAGTAATAAAGTGTTTCTAATGGCCAGTGAATGGAAGTGCCTTGTACATGTTTCTAATGAAGTGGTAGGCACAAGGTACATTTTTCTATTAAAGTGAATAGTAAGTGTAGATACAGGTGTGCTTAATAAAGCAGCCAATAAGTGTAGATTAATAGTGGGTTTGTGTTCTGTGTGCCTTAGTGGAGAAGCAGAAGCCGCAGCGCCAGTCCAGTCCACTCTCGCACAGGCAGCCCCACCCGTACACTTGTAAGTTTTTATGATGAATGATGACCCACGGGTGATTCTGCCAGTCACAGTCACGGTCAATGGTACTTTTATGCTCTTTTCTGCTGAACTTTAGATGCCTTTAATAAAGATGCACGTTCGTTTAAAGTTCGGCTAAATTTTGCATTTCTTTTCTTCTTGATTTCTTAGTCTGTGGTGGAATGTAGAACTGCACTCAACCACCCCCTTTCTCGCTCTCTCTTTCTCTCTCGCTCTCTCTCTCACTCTTTCTTTCTGCCTCTCTCTCTCTCTCTCTTGCAGAAGTCCAGTCGTAGTCGGAGTCCGTCCCCTGGACGTCCCTCAGCCAGTCGACTGTAACTTTTGGTCGTTGAAATTTACCCTGTTGATAAAAATGAAAATGGTGAGTTCTAAAAACTCTACCAAGTCATTGTTACCACTAATAATCATCTCTTTTATTTGTTTTAGACTGAGTAGATAAATATACAAAGGTGTTGTTAATGTGTTTATTGTACCAGCATAAAACCCTGTTCCTTAACATATGAAAAATGTTTACCAACTCTTGGTGGAAAAGGACTGAAACTTATTTTATACTCATAACATCTGACTACACAAAACCAAAGGTCAAAGCATCAGGTAAATACCAGGAACATGCTTTAAGTAAATCAGGAGTATTCGGAGGGCCTGGGTGCTAATATATTGCACAGCAGCCTCAGTGCAGCTTCGTCACTGTTTTACCTCTGTAAAGGGTAAAGCAACTCGATCTGTGGCCTCTCTCAAGAAGAAGGTGCGTTCACTGTCTGGCAAAAAGCTGGACACATTTTTAAAGGTGCTACAGTTTCAGTCTTTTAAAATTGTGTGCTTTTTTGTGTGCTGTCATTTGGGTTAGTCATTGTGCTTTACATTCGGGTACTTATTCCAATGTTAATGCCTGCACAGTAGCACTTTTCTGTCTTTCAGATGTAAAATCTCTCTCTGATTGAAATGCAAAAATGGGTGTGTTCTGTAGGATCCCACCCCTGATTCCAATTCTTATGAGTTCTTTAAAAATTCGAATCCCAGAGTTAGTGTCAGTTTTCTTCTAATGATAAAAAAGCAAAAAATTTCAATCTGTGTAATGACATTTGCATGAATTTGCATTCACTTGTTTTAATTTTAGTATAGATTACAATGTGATTTACACATACTGTTTGTTTTTTTTCCCTAAGCCAGGTTTGGCTGATGTTAATTCTCATGATCTTTGGTGATCCTTAGGCCTCAACATGATTGGTTAAAGCACCAGATGAGCTTAGATTTTCCCTGTGGTGTTTGCTTGAGTGGAGCAGAATGTGTATGGTTAAAACATTATTGTATTTTCTGCATGCTTTGCCACTTCATGCTTTTGCCAGAGCATTGTGTTAGCAAACTGATGTTCAGTTACTCCTTCCACTGGTGCTAAAGGACTGAGTTTACGTTTTCTGAACATCAATATTGTGGTCAAAACACATTCCACATATTAACTTTGATAACTTATTTTTATATTGTTAAGGTGCTCAACACTGTACCTTCCATTTATAACGATCATATTAGTGGTTGTTTTGTTGCTTTGTGATGAAAATGATTTTGTAGGACAACACTATACCCAAGATTATTAACATAGAAACAGAAATGCAATGTTGTGTAAACGGACTAAAAAAGGTACTTAACAAATACTTTTACTTTAAAAATGATGGAATTAAACAAATGACTAATAAATCAAACCTGAGTGTGATTTTGTAACTATTTACATATACTCTAATACTCCAGTGTTCAAAAGTTTGGAATCAATGTTTAAAAAAAAAAAAAAATCATAATCTACCCTACATCTTCACAGATTTCAAATCATAGCAGATTAACATCTGGACTAACATGGTTTGAAATGTGATGAACATAACAACAAATAAAACAACAGAAATAAAAAATGATAGTATATTATATAGTTTTACGTTTTTCATTTGGCTGATGCTGTTATCCAAAGCGACTTCCAAGACGGGAAGCAGTTTAGTGGGACGATACCTTGCTCATGGGTACCTCAGTAGTGCCCAGGCCGGGACAACCTAACCACTAGGCCACCACTGCCTAGTAGTATAGTATATGTGTCACTGAATAACATCTTTGTTACAAAAACTTTTACTGAATAATACATCTTAAAATTCCTTCTACTAACACGACAAGTTATTTTAACGACTCTTGAACCCTATTGTAATGTACACTAAGAACATTTCCTTTCTTTTTTTTTCATTAGAAGATTATTAAATCTGGAGGGTACTGCAATAGTACTTCTTACCCATATTACATTTTTCACTGGTCTTAGATCAGCATAAATGAGCAGGGTTTAGCTGGATCTACAATGGCCTACTCAGTAAAGCCTGGAAGTACAATACACTCTTTAAAATAAAAATGACAAAAAGGGTTCTTTGGAGTGATGCTATAGATCAATGGTTACCAGCCTCAATTCTGAAGGCCCCACTGCCCTGCACATTTTAATGTTTTCCTGATCTTACACATCAATTTTATCCCAGAAAAGGCTTTTTGTTTAAATTATTTATTGGATCAAAGTATGGAAAACATTTCCATTAAGTCTGGAGGACACTGAAATAGAATGCATATTAATAATCTTGAAGTAGTTTTGATTTCCGACACATTATCAAATGCTCATGTTGCTAAAACTATGTTCTCCACTAGGGGTCACCCACACCCTACTACACTCCTGTAGAACTTCTGTGAAGTATGAAAGCCATTGTCCTTGCCTGCCATTCACCTACAGCCCCTGACAAACAACATAAACAGTATGTTTAAAAAAAGCCTTGTAATTGCTCCCTGACTGTTTATTCCAATTGGGAATGCAGTCGTATATATGTCTGGGAGAAAATGTGCAACTAAAGGAAATAGATACTGATCTATGCCTTTATTATTGTTTTTCTTTAGACATATAAATGACATCAGGTTGGTTAGGTAAGTAAATCTGGATTGAATTATATTTTGTACATGCTAGACCTATTTTTGCATATGGAATAGAAGAACTGTGTTGTTTATCATTGCTATTTACTTACATAGTCATCAAGCAAATAGTCAAAGATGAAACTTTAAAGAAGTGCACTTAAATAGCCAGTATGAGTCTAATCCAAACCCTGAGACAAACGTTCAACCATGAAGTAAATCAAATAAGCATTCTAGGCTATTCAGGGCCTGCGCATAATTACAAGAGTGTGACTTTAGCAATATCATATAATCACTGCGTCTCCAGAGAACACAAACACACAGCAACAAACTGACTACTGAGACAGAGGCACACCACTAGAGAAACATCCCTCTTGAAGAGAAAGTAAATAAAACCAGCACTTAATGGTTGCCACAGCATCACATAACCTCCTGCTGCCAAATGGAGAGCCAAGAGGGAAGACTGCTGTGATGTAACTGCGGAAAAGCTTAAGGTCGAATCAGACAGTCAAATTATAAAGCACAGGCTGGTAATATGGTGGACACAGCATGAACTCACACAGAGACCTTCCTTTTTTTAAAGAAATCATTTTCTGAAATAAATGGATGGCTTTATTTTGTCCACAGCCTTCCAAACACCCTGGCTGAAGGTTATTTTTAGTCCTGTTGCTGCCTAAACTCAACTGGCTTTTCTGTTTGTGTTCTCTCCAGCCTTGGCTGAAGAAGAAACCCAAGACCTCCAACTGGTTAGGGTGGGTTGGGAGTCACTGTTCAGAATGCTTGTGAACTCTGTAAAGCCCCATGCTAATTATTAGGGATGCAAATCTCTGTAGCTTTTAGGGAGTGTAACTCTATCAACCAGATCTGCCCAATATGTGATGAGCAGACCAGAGCTTTTTAAGAGAGCACATTTATCTTTTTTTTCCTTCTTAGGCTGGATCAACTTATTCTTTCCAAATTCTACAAAAAAAATGGACTCGGGCTATCACAACAGAGCAGGATTTAGGATTTTGGAAGTACAGTACACTTGATAAACTTAAAAAATTTTACATGAACTCCTATTCAACATCACTAAATGTTTTTGGTTCACAGGGGTGTTGCTGCCCTCTATGCACCCATAGTGCAGCAGGGGCCATTTCACTCCTTATGATCCAAAGTGGAACCAATTAGACTGGATGGGTTGTGTACAGATGTCTGACTAGCATAGCACAGAAGTTATTCATGGGTTTGTTAAAATGTTTTTATTTTAAAATAATTTTATTTAACTTGTCACTGAATTGCAGCTCATAAAGAAAACAAGTGTTTTCAACAATATAATCTAATCCAAACGTTGCATGTCTGTCACTGACACATACATTTACACATTTAAATCCACACTTTTAACATATACTGCTTAAAAGGGTTATTGAGTTATTGGGTTATTAACATTAAAGAAACCATTTTAGGGCTTTATAAAAACCATTAAAAAGCATTAGAAGAACAGAGAAACATAATCTAACCAGGAAAAGAACCATTTAATCATTAAAATGATTCTTTGAGTGTTCATGGTTTTATATATTACTATTGCTTTATTTACTAAAACATCCTAAGAACTGTTTTTATAGCGTAACACCCTTGTGGTTTCTGGCCTATACACAATACTGTTGATGTCACATATGTGAGGTTTTGGAGGAGGCCTGCTGGGCTCATAGTGACATTTGGAACAGTTCAAAAGATGACCACATCTATTTTTTTATTATTATTATTATTATTATTATTATTATTATTATTGAATAAGTTCATGAAATGCACATAACACATCACAATTTATACAGTTGGGGCCACAAAGAATACGTCAATCGCCAGGAAGAGAAACATACAGCACTACATTAAAGGTCTAAGGTACTAAATAGTGAACTCTGTGCTGGCATAATCTGTGATCCCTGCCTGATAGGCGAACACATGTATGGCTTTTTGACAGATCATTTTACATTTTTTAAATACAAATATAATAAATAAATATGCACACAGTCTCATTAAACTTAATTGGGTAGTTCTTAGGGAAACAGAAGTAGAAGTGAAATCATGATAATGTCACGATTGTTGGCATTGTTGGTTGCAGGAAGTAAGTGCAAGCTCTAAGTTTTTGAGTTTTTTTAAAGAAATAAACTAACACTAAGAAATAAACCAGGGCTAGGAAATAAACAAACATAGACTAAGAAACAACTAGGGCAGGAAACCGGGTGAAATTTAACAGGGACTGAAACGACAGGCAGATACACACACATAATAACTGACGCCGACTAAACCAAACACTAGAGACTAAATAGGGACACTACACAAAGAACACCTGAACAGGGAGGAGATATGAAACAAAGAACAGTTGACCAGGGCGGAGACAAGGCGGAGCTAAGTCAAAGCAAATACAAGACAGGATGACAGGGAGCACATGTGAAGACATGAAACGTAGTAACAACGAGAAGACAAGACATTACAGATAAAAAGAGTTTGTCTTTGCAAAAACACATGACAGACTGGGAAGCCAATAGAAACTAAAACACTTAAGACTTAACCATATTTATTGAGGAATCACAGTAACAGCTTATTTTCCAGAAAGAAGCTTTACTTTACTCATTAGGTTGACAGATCATGAAGTAGAATATTTTAAAAATAAAATTATTATGCACATTAATAAAGTCAATAGTCATCAACGATAGCTCTGATCAGTATTAGTTTCAGCTGCTAAGACAAATATAGACTTGTAAAATAAGGCCATTTTTGGAATATTACATTCAGCTTAAATTTACACAACTCCATGCTACTGTTTCTGATGAGAAAAATCATTTAAATGTAATGAGTTAATTTGATGCACAGTGCTTCATGCAAAGGTAAAACATTCAGACATGGAACACCCTAAAAGATTAATAACAATGTCAAAATGTTGGATATTATAGTATTTAATGAATAAATATATAAATAAGTCACTATTTAATATAGTTACTGAAAATATTTGAAACGCATATAAAGTATAATATTAATTTAGGTGTCAGCCAGGTCATGATTGGCTTCATGTCTTGTTTCTTGTCAAGGTTCTTTTCTTTTCCACTGTGGCCCTTGGATATGTGAACTGTATTTTAGGCAATTAGAAAAAGTGCTATTCAAATACACTTGAAATGAATTTAATTCAAAACTCAAAGATGCAAAAACTCTGTGGACTACATTTATTATAAACAACTTTGGAAAATAGAACCTAGTCCTTAGTTTGTCTCATGAAATCAAAGACAGGCATCTAGGCTCTTCTCAGTTTTGGCTCCTAAGTGGTGGAATGAACTTGCCCTAACAGTCAGAATTGCAAGAGTCCCTCACTGTCTTCAAATGACGACTTAAGGCCCACCACTTCACAGAGCACTTAGGACAATAACTACAGAACCAACAAACTTACTACTAACTTTACAAAAATAAATATTTTCTTTGTTAAGGATTAGCATCAGCTCGGGTAGAATCTTTGTTGACTAGCAGCTCTTAATTGAAGTCTAGGTTTACTGGTGTAACATGTTTTCTTTGTAGAAAGCACCCGTGTACATTGCTCTGGGTAAGAGCGTCTGCCAAATGCTGTAAATTTAATGAAATGAAAAATAAATACTACTGCAGCAATAAATACATTATTAAAGTAAAAAACAATTTGATTATTTTTATTTAACTTTTATTTATTTTACTTATCTTTTACAATGAAATGGATGTAAATGTTTTTTGTCCTGATCATCAATGTTTTTTTAAAGTTGTACACCTTTATTTATGGTGAGGTGATTAGACATATTTATTAAAAAAATAATTATAATAAATGAATACATGGAAGCTATAGATACCTATGTAGCAGACTGAAATCTGTAAATTAAGAATATATTGACTGCAGTGTCAAGATGTGTAATTGTTAATACTGGGGCAGAAATTAATGGGCACTTTCCTTAAAAAATGCAACCCGAGTTTGAATGATCATTTTTAGAAAGTTAATTATAAATCAATATTAAATCCATGTTTGTAACTTTCAGAAAATATTTCCCTACATTTAATGGCAGTTTATTGGACAACAACATTAAACACACATTTCAAGACATTGTAGGAGCCTTACTTCTAATTAATATTACAATAATAAGTAAAATAAAAGTAAAAATCTCAGGAAAATTACAGTGTTCATAGGGATTTATAAATAATGAGTGAGATATGATTTTATAGAGAGACCTTTCCTTAAAGTCCACACATTTGATCATAAACCCTCTGTAACAGAAAAGGCATCTCTCTACCTGAGAGGTCAATTTAAGAGCCAGCACTTTCACGAATAAGAAAACAACTTGCACATGCGCACGCAGATCGTTTTTGATATATTTTTTTATAAGCTTTATGCATTATGTATATATCATGTTAGAAATCAAAATCTAATCCCAGCTCCATCATTGCCCAGAGGAGACGAACCCCTTGATTCATGGACCAAACACAGAAGTATTTATTCATATATTTCAGCTAACATAACTGCTCTCTCCATTACAGCAGCCTCTGTGAACTGTGAGAGAATGTTCTCTAAAGGAGAAGCCGCCTCGTTCACCAGCCCTTGAAAAGATTCTCCTGTTTAATACAAACTACCGGGTCAGTTCAACAGACTCTCCACTAGAGCGTCCCGTTTTACCATCGCTGGTCAATATTACACACGCGATAGCCCATGTAGCCTAGGTTAGATAAACAAAGCAAAACGCACATTTCAAATAGACTTAAACTGAGCGTAATGTTATTTTATTAGAATCACAAAAGTTATTACCCAAGCAGAAGCTGAGATTAACCTTCATAAATCTCTCAGAAAACAGAAGTTTAAGCTGCGGACATGCACTTTATCAGAAAACATTATTTACTGCTAGTGCACTGCAAGCCCACCAGATCAATTTATCCCAGTTTTCTCATTATCATTGATTGAATTCAAACAAGTTTAGGGAGTTTGTGTTATTGACCATTCATCAGCATCGCTCATATATTGGCGATGAAATCCTTTGCTGAAGGGTAATATGCATGACGAGTTAAACACAAGCAGCACACAGTCGCTGTCTACCTGCCGCGTTCCCGTCAGACACCAGATTTACACGGTGTTCTACTGCGCATGCGCCCAGTGCCTGAGCAGTAGCATGATTTGGACATGACTGAACTTCCAGTGTCGCTTTGTTATACATTTATACACTCTGTAGTTTTTAAAATCCACTTCTGTATTTATCCATTTTATAGGAATTATCGATCCAGATTTAGTATTAACTCACATTTAATACTAATAAAACCGGTCTAGCTTCTTCTTTTTCAGCAGGGGTCAAAGTTATAAGCAATAGAACCGCTGTACTGTTCCACACACAAAGTGTGTTTTCAGCAGTAAGCGACCCCACACGTCTTTATACACCACAAAAGATGAATGTCTCGTGATAGGTCACCTCATTACATCAATTTGTATCTGTTTTTAACCAGTATAGGAAGCCCCGCCGTTAAGCAGGGCATCAAAAAATTAGTTGATACTCATAATGTTCCTCCCCACGGAAATCTTTAGTAAAAGGCGAAAGATTTATACGATCTGAAGAGAAACAAGAGTGTACTGAAGAGAAGACACAGCGGCTCCGAACCACACTGATGATACTGCAAATCCCAGTTATGGGAGCCAAAAGGTAGTCCACACAGAAACAAACCGGTTTATCCAGCATACTATAATAACTACTGATACATATTTGTTTTCATTGGTAAAAAGAAAGAAATCGAAATAAAACTAATATAAATATAAACGCTTCCACGCGGTGCATTATGGGAATATTGCACTGCTACTTCCTGATTGAAACACGTGATTGTTCCAACAGCAGCAGAGGCAGAGAGAAAGACGAATAAACCCGCATAGCGGTTTAATTACAGTGTATACAAAACAGCGCATAAACCTAGTTTATTCTTTACACAGAGCTTATGCTTTAATCATATTTTGTCCTTTGCACAAACAGATACTGGAACACACTGTAGTCCAGCACCGGACAGCTGATGTAATATGACTTCACTGATTCACTGACGATAGCGCACAGCTCCTTATTTTTACACGGAAATCATCCATTCAGCATCTCCTGGAAAAAGCATTAATCAACACATTTTTATCAACAACATTATTGATTATTTTGACTAATTGTGACAGCCCACAATGTAACAAAGTAAAGACACATAATACAAAACAATGCAAAAAATAAAAATAACTAATATACAGAAAAATAGAAAAAGTGAAATAGAAAAATACACAAAATACAAACAACTGTACTGTATAAAATATATAGAAAAACTATATAACTATAAGCTATAAAACTATAAGACCCTAATAATTATATAAATATTCTTGAAATTCACAAACTTGAAATTCACAAAACATTGTAAAGTGAAGGTGCAGTATGTGCATAAGCAGATGTACAGATTTTCAGTAGTAATGGTAATAGTGCAGGTAATAATAGTAATAATAAAGTGACCTGTGGTGCAGTTGTGTAAGATAAGGTGACCTGAGAAGATGTAGTGCAAAACTGAGTGTAAAGTTAAGTTTCAGTTTGAGCCCCTGAGGTTGTATTGGATCTTCTTCTATTAGTGTATCTGCATGATTATTTGGGGGTGTTCTCGATTATATTCAATTCTATTATCCCTAAATCACCTTGTTATTAATTACGTTGTTTTATGTGTACAAATTGCTTGCTTTTGTGCATGCCTATAATAATTTACGTTGGTGAGAAAAAAACGTATGTGCTTACAGCACCTGCATTCAGTGGCAAGATCATATCTGACACTGGCACTTGAGGAAGTATCAGGGGCAGGTGGCATCGGTGCTCATAACACTGCATTCCAGCATAAGTACATGATCCCTTTCGTGAAACATGGTGATGGTAATATCATGGTTTGGAGCGAGTTATGAAGCAAGACAACAACACAAGTAAAAGGCCTGCTTTCAGCAGCAGGGAGCACCTTCTTTTGGCAGTGTGATGCCAACATTAATCATCAGATTAATCCAACTAATCCAAAAACCCGTACAAGGTTTAAACACGATTGTGATCTGAACACTGAACGCAGCCAACGATTCACCTTTATACACCACTATGATGGATTACACAGGTTAAAGGGTGTGGTTTATTAGAAATGGAGAAAAACGTTGAGCAGAAATGAATGACAGGGCTGTTTTGAGAATGCACGTAGGCTTCTGTGAGAAAAGGAGTGGCAGACTGACAAAACAATGAAGAAAGATGAAAAGTTTATTTATGATACTGACTGGCTAAAGACATTCTTGAAAATGTGATATTTGAGATAACACATCCACAGGTTCATGAAGAAGCTAAAATAACCTTCTGCCTTGACTTGACTCCAAGCATGCATAAATGTGTAGTGACTGCACTGACCACAGGACTGGAAGAGTTACAGCAATAGCATGGAGTGGGCTTGTGTAGCATGAGGTCTAAGGGCAATAGGCCTAGCAGGGGTGCTTAAAGATTTTGGGACGTAATATTCCCCCCCCCCATATTTTATAATATTGTTTATTAGATTGTTTGCCCCCTGTCTGTGCTGGGTCCTTGGAGTCAATAAAACACCCCCTCTCTTATATCACCCCTGAGGCCTAGTATACTATTATTGAATACTGCATCTGTTTATTTAAACCAAACTTGAAAAAATGCTGAATTAAGAAAAAAATTTGCAAAAATGAAAAGTTTTGTGTGCAAAGGTTGTACCAGAGGTGGAAACTATTTGTTTTATTGCTCACTTAACAATGGAATTAGGATTCAAAAACACTTGAGAGAAAAACACATGCATTTAAAAATTAAGGGTAAACATTTAGACTCAAAACAAAATCTTGTAACGTTTTTTCTGCCACTTCCAAAGGACAGATTTATTTAGTGTATAGATGATACACTGACCAGTTCTATAGTACTTGACACTTTCACATGGTTTGATTAGTTTTAGTAAAGGCAAAAAATATATTAGTTTGCTTGGGGGGTTGAGATGTAGTGGTGTGTAGTAACCACTAACCTTAGCACAAAGAAGAATTAGCATAATTGTAGAGCAGTGTCATTTACACTGGTATGGTTGGATGTTTCAATAAACAGAAAGTCAACTGACTACCAAAAGAAAAACCTCCAAGCTTTTGAGATTGGTAACAAGAACACTGAGGGTATACAATAAAATGTAAGGAGTAAAGTACAACCCCAGTTCCAAAAATGTTGGATGCTATGTGCAATAAAGACAGAATGTAATGATTTGCAAATCTCATAAACCAATATTTTATTCACAATAGAACATAGAAAACATATCAAATGTTTAAACTGAGTAAATGTACAATATATATTTTTTTAATTTGATGGCAGCAGCACATTCTTTTAACAACAGTTTATAAATGTGTGGGAACTGAGGAGTCCAGTTGCTAGACTTATGGGAGTGGCATGTTGTCCCATTTTTGTCTGACATAGGATTCTAGCTGCTCATCAGTCCTGGGTCTTCTTTGTTGTATTTTTCTTTTTTTGATGCAACAGATGTTTTCAATTGGTTGAAAGGTTTGGACTGCAGGAAGGCAAGTTTAGCACCAAGACTCTACTACGAAGTCATGCTTGTAATAAATATAGTATGCAATTTAGCATTGTCTTTCTGAAATATGCAACACTTTCCTTGAAAAAGACATAGTCTAATGGGATCATATTTTGCTCTAAAACCTGTATATATTTTTTTAGCATTAATGGGTTTTACTGCCTTTTCACAAGCTACCAGTTCCATAGGCACTAATGCACCACTATACCATCAGAGATGCAGGCTTTTGAACTAAGCACTGACAGCATGCCATCTGTAGGATGCAGCATCTATGTTTTCCAAAAAGAATTTCATTTTTTTATTTGTCTGACCACAGAACATGGACCTCAGTCCATTTTAAATAAGCTTTGGCCCAGAGTAACATACAGATAGTTTAGTATTTTTCACCTGTGGGCACACTATCTAATTGTATAGCAACTGTTATTAAATTAGCCACTCAGCACAGCTTTGCTGAAGAATTAACTATGTATATATTTGTGTTTGCTACATTAGTAAATTAGTTTTTTAAGGGTTCTCCAGTAATGGTTCCATGAACACTTTAAATACATAAATGGTTGTCTGGTTAAATGGAGCTTCCCTTTGTTGCAATGTCTTGTAAACAGTTTTTGCTTGTTTTTGTTACTGTATAGAACCATTTTTGCCAGGAGTGTATATCAGTTTCAAAAGGGCAATACATGCAGTAGATTGGGGCATGTGTCAGCACTGCATTATTGCAGGAGATTGCATAGCTAGACTTGGGGGAAGTCATGTGTAATGTTCACACAAAGAGGGAGGAGCCAAATGTTTTTAAAGCAAAGCTTTTAAAAAAAAAAAAGTTCAAATCAGAAAATAAAGAACCAAGAAACTGCGTGAGAGAGAGAGAACAGACAGACTCAAGGTTCTGTAAGACTAGGACAACCATGAGCACAGAAGGATCAGAGAAAACTGAAGGAGTTCAGCCTAAAACAAGAGAAGGCTGGGTGGTAAGTAAGAAAATGTTTAGGAGTCTGTGTTTGGGGAATTGAAGCAATCTGATGATGAGTGTTTGAACTTTTTGCATAGCTGTCAACAGCAGCAAAGCTCACAAAGATTGTGTGTATAGAGTAAGGCAGGGCATTGTTGAGTTATATTGGCATTTCTGTTTAAACTATGCTTATCAGAACATTACAGGAACTGCTCTTTACAACATAACTTCTACTAGATGGGGATGCATAACAAAAGCTTTTGTGCCATGAGCACAAGATTTTTTCTTCTGACTTTTTAATTGCAGCATCCCTTTGGAGACAAAAATATTTCCAGGGAGGAACTGAAGCAGACCTGGAGGGAATGCCAAGAAGAAAGTTTCTGGTACCGAGGTAAAACACACACACACACATTCTTGTGTACAGTATCATTACATTTATTCTGATCTTTAGACAGTTTTTAATTTCACTATGATAATTAGTGATGGTGTCATTACATCCTCTCTGTGGTCAGATGAAACACTGACTCCAGACATGATCTCACCCCTCCTACCGTCTCTATGGATATATTTCAAAAATATGTTGAAATTTAAATTATACCACAAACCACATTGTACCGCAGATTTTTTAGTGGTGTATTGGCCTTTAGCTGAAAGAGTGATATTTGTATATATCCCTTTCCTTGATTACCTATTTTCTTCCAGTCGCCTTTAGTGTATGCGTTCGAGCCCCACCCACCTCGTAGGCAGCTGTTGCATGTTGCGTGTGAGCTTGGTGGATGATAAAAGCAATGTTGGTCCAGATGTTTAATTCAGAATTTCCTTCATGCTTCCAGGCAAACCTTCAACATGTGCATGAACTAGGGATTGATGAAATGATACACAATATTGATACTTTTGATCCAGACAGATTTTTTTTTAGAACTAATCCTCACTCTAAAATATCAGTATTAAGTGTTCTGTTTACTTACTGAGCTGAATACCTGTTCTTATAGTAAATGTACTGTGCACTTGATGGTGAAAGAGCTCATATGTAAGAGCACAGCTAATAGGCAAAGTGTGATGTTTTGGACCTATTGAACCTTCACTACAGTATTTGTCTCCCCAGCTCTTCCACTCTCTATTGGAAGCATGGCAGTTACTGGTGGCCTCATCTACAATGGTAAATATTGCAATAATACAGCACTGGTTTAAAGTCATAATTCCATTCCCTCACCTGAGCATGCTTTGGTGAACTCCCAAGGGTAGAATCAATCCACATTTTGGTTAATGTTTGTTATGTTTGTTTTGTATTACAGTTTTGTTGCATCACTGATCATTTCTCAATTGTAGTCCATGAGATAAACATTTTACCATCTGACAGGGCCCATTTCATGGAAAACCAAATTTCCTAATTTCTTTTAAATAAAAGAGGTTGATGTAGTATAAACACTTGAAAGAAACCAGTTTCTCCCCAGTCCATACAGCCTATTCTTTATTCACTGTTTTTGTAATGTCACAAAATCCCTCAGGAAAAAATTACAGTGCAACAAATGTTTTTAAAGGCTTTAATATTTTACACATATTCAATGGAATAAAATGTTTTGCTGGTCACCAGCAGTCTTGTGACAGCAGGACTGAACACTGGTGAATGGGGTAGAGGGCAACAGTAATTTGCTGTACACCTAAACAGTTACCTAAAAAGTAGCCAGTGAGCAGACATACAAAGTGCCTAATAAAGAAGACAGGGGGTAAATAAGTAGCAACAAATGAAGGATCAAAATGAACAAGTGATAGTAGAACTTTAATCATTTGAAAGGTTCATGAACTTCAAAAGTATAAACCAGAATTGCATGGTCAACAAAAGTCAATGTTTTTATATAAGATGCTAACTGAAAGTGTAAAACTGTGTAAAAAAGTGCAAAACCTTAAATTGTGCTCACTAAACCCAGCCTCTTCAGCATATTGTATATTTGTTTACAGGTGTCTGGAAACAATCAAAGCGCTTTGGTCCATTCCCTAAACTAGCATGTAAGTCCCTTTATAAACAATGGATGAAATTGCATATTTACCTCTTAGGTGCAGCTCATTTGTTGAAATACAGTATAACAAACCTATTGCTGGCATACTTCACAGTTCCATGAAGTAAAGCAACATACAGATGAGCCCCTTTATAAAATTCACATACCTTGTGTCTACATTCATAGTTTATTAATCAGCTTCACTTACCCTGTAGGTGCTTTTTGTTGTTTACAATTACAAACTGTATTCCAACATGTTCCTGTCCCTCATCCTCAATATTTAGAATTCTTACAGGACCACCAGAAATCAGGTATTGTTTGGGTGGTAGATCATTCTCAGCACAGCAAAGATGCTGAGGTCTTTAAAAACTCCAGCACTACTGCTGTGTGTGAACGCCATACTCATACACCAACATGACCCCTAGCATGCCAGTGTTGCTGCTGTGCTGAAAATGATTCATCACCCAAATTATACATGCTCCCTGGTGGTCCTGAGCTTTAGTACACAGGATAAAGGGGCAAACAAATGTTGCAGAGAAACAGATGTATGGTTGTAATTGTACACTACAAAGAACAACTCTAAAGTAAGTGGAGCTGATAAAATGGACTATGAGTGTAGATACAAGGTAGGTGTACCTAATAAAGTGGCTTGTGCATATTTTAAATGCATTTAATGTCCTTTAATTTACTTCAGTCTCTTAATTCATGACAATTCTCCTCACATGTATTCACTGCTTCTGTTCAGACAGAATTCTTGACCAGTTATCTGTGAATTGCATGCAGAAAATATGAGACAATGCTTATATAGATTAATGATTACTGAAGTCACTTTGAAAGTGAAGTGAAAGTGACTATTTGTCATTGTGAACACACTCAAGCACCACAACGAAATGCAACCTCTGCATTT
>JBBPDA010000152.1:11970669-11994554 GCA_037974385.1 Arnoldichthys spilopterus | reverse complement strand
GACCCTGTGTGTACTGAAGAGTAAAACTCTGAAGAACAAGAGCAAGGGAGCGTATGAGCTTGACTTCCAGGGAAGGGCCATAAAGCCCTTGATGAAAAACTTTCAACAGCTTCTTTATGTGTGCCCTGCAAGCCTTCGCCATCGCCCTGTCCTCCTTTGATGACGGCCTCATTCATGCATGACTTCAAGACTCTGCTGTTTTCCCCACTCTCTCTCTCTCTGTCGCGCACTGAAATCCACACACTCTCCTTTACATGTGTCATCATTACATCCTCCTTTTAAGAAAATAAATATCTTCAGTCAAGATCTTAATGACTATAATTTGTTAATTGAGATTAGAATTACGGTCATCAGGAGCCTCCTTAGGAACACCAACTATTGCAGTGCTCTCTAACACATTATGAAAAAAAATTATTATATTCTCATACACAATACTGCTAGTATATATTACATATGTATGCTTACTTTAAAAATTCTTACAGTTTGCAAACTTATTAGAAAATGTGCTTCTCAGAATTACAGGAACACCAAAAAAATAAAGAGAAGGGATAAAAATGAAGAAAACTCCAGGTCCAAATGTTCACATAAACTCCAAGTAAAGTAAAAAGATTCAAAGCAGTTTAACTTTTAGTAAATTAAATGTAAAATAAATCAATCTAATATTTGTTAAATAAAAATGCCATTTTAAATTTAAAATTTCACTTTAGTGCTTAGTAACTGATTGTGAATACAAATTGCAGCCTAACCAGTGAAATCACATAGTCTGAGGGGTGTTTCAGCACTGTCTGTCAGCTGCTTTTAGTGCTGAGAGTAATGTATAACGTTAACTCTCACAAGAGTCAAAAACAAAGATTTCTCTGCTAGTATAACTTACAAAGCTAATTTAGTCACATACAAAAACCCCATTTCCAGAAAAGTTGGGATTTTTTCCAAAATGCAATAAAAAAAAATCTGTTATCCTAACATGGACCTTTATTTAACTGACAAATCTGCAAAGAAAACATTAAAACGTGTTGCTGGCATCAAATTCAAAATGAGCAAATTTCTCAACTTTATCATCTGATATGTTGTCTTTGTGCTGTTTTCATTTAAATATGGGTTTACATAATTTGCAAATCATCTCATTCTTTTTTCACTTTTTACACAGCATCCCAACATTTTTGGAAACTATGAATTTGGCCATAATTATACAAGAAATAGCACTGATCTGTAGGGAACATATAAAACAGTGAATATTCATATATCAGTTAAGAAAATATTTGATGTCTTGAATCAAATGATTCAATCACATGAATCATAAGTTTTTTTTAAGTTCAGTCACTCAGCAGAAGTTTAGATATTTCCCAGGACAGCCTTGGCTGAGGTCCAGAGGATCTGGCCCTTGGAGACAAAGAATGGGAGACAATAGAGATAAACAGGGTTAAACCTCAAAATGAAAGAGAACGTTATGGTGGAAGAGAATGGGCCTGGCATTGAATGAGAGGGGAGAAAAGTGACACTGTCCTTTTTTGATGTTGACTGCAGTGCAGCAGTTAGGGTCAATTTTGGTTTTGGCAGGTTTGGATCTGAGTTTTGGTTTGGGACAAGTCCCAGAATTCAGTGAGTCAAATTAGACATTGCCACTGGGTGGCGCTCTTGCTCTACTGAAACAAGGGTAGTGGCAGGATAGGGCAGAGCAGATAAATTTTCTTATGCTCAAAATAATAGTATGAATTTAGATGCTACAAATAACAGGGTGTGTACTTGAAGGAGGGAGGGAAAGAAAGGCAGAGTGAGAAGAATTGGACAGGAAGTCTGAGGTTGGCCTTTGAGCTGTTAAATGTCAGGGCACATCAGTTTCCTATAGCAGAGTTTATGTAATTTAAATGAGTGGCTCATCCCCATTTAGGGTGAGAGAAAACGAGGGTATTGTCAAAAGTGTGTGCATGTGTATGTCTGTGTGTGTATTCTGTGGATCAGCATATTTTACACACTTCCCTGAACTCATAAAAACCCCAGTGGTAATTACACCAGCAGTCACAACGCAGCCATCACCACTGATAATTAAGTCCAGCTCATTAGCACATACTAATGAGCAGAGGATTATTGAAATGGACTAATTAAAATTGCACTAATTAGCTCCTCTCAGCAAGATTGCCCAAGCCCTCTCCGTTAGCATGCCTTCTCACAAGGCGTGTGTGTGTGTGTGTGAGAGAGAGAGAACTGGACAAAAGGAAGAAGAAGGAGGCAAGAAGAGTGACTAACAGAGAGTTCATAGGGAGGGAGTAGAGCTTCCAGTTCATCTAACTGCTTGAGAAAAATAAACATAAAGAAGTAAAACAGATATTTAGTTCCAGCTACTATTGCCAGATAAGGCTTGGGTCCAGCTAGTAACTATGCACTCAACAGGCAAGCAAACAGGCAGCAATAGAGATGTCCTGTTATAGAAGGTGCTGAGCAAGATTATTACATGTGGTTTCAGGAAATGCAGGGATGATCTGACAATCTTGTTGAAAATATATATAGCTTGTTGGATTTGTCACCATCTTGTCTTTTCATGTTTGTTATTTATGACGTAAAGGAGTTTGGTAAATTATGGCTGTAGTTACAGAACAAGCCTTTGAACCCCTGAAAGGCCCACTGTTACTCAGCGGAAGTTCATTTATTCCTTATTCATGGATGGAGCAACAAAAATAGTCAACTGCGCCCCTTTTGTGCTCTTCCTTTTTTAAGACATAAAGAGCTTCAAAAATAGGCATGTCAAACTCAAGTCCATGGGTGTGACAACAATGCAGAATTGAATGATTTTCTGCTAAAGATGGGTCGATATTAGCTGGTAAGATTGATATGCTATGTTAAATTCTTTTCTCTTTGTTAAAAGTGTTCAACTCTGTATGACTCTTAGTCAGAACAACTGGAATTTCTATATTGCAAATGACCCATTAAGTCCTAAATTACAGTGCTTAGTGTGAAGTTGTTTTTTTAAGTGTTTCGCTGTAAAAGACTCCTGCACTGGCAATGAAATTTTCATGTAAAGAAGTAGATACTCCACATTTCCTCCATTACTTTTAATTTGCAACTCAGGTCACTGAAACCTCTTACACACAGGGAGCCAGTGTCCTTCTCATTAGGGGACAATGTCATAGCATTCATTTGTAAATGCTTCTGTTTGTCCTGTAAACACCTTGGGCCACAAAGGAAAAAAAGAAAGCTCTTTGCCAGGAAGAGCTTCTGGTGATGGAAACAGCAGGATGGAATATTCTCACAATGTTTCCACCCCCAAGTGCGGTTCTGGTCTGGGCAGAGTGAGATCCATGGCCCTGGAGTCAGTCAGTTTGGGTCAAAGGGACTGGTCAGAACTAAATGGGTCCAACATTAGAGAAATGTTTATCCAGGTGTCATGGGTTTGGAGCTGGGGTGGACACTTAGTCATGGACGTCCTTCTGATTCCCTGGATGCATTTTGTTATGAAAGACTGTAATGGAAAGAGACACAGTATATGTGTGGTGTTATACCTTCATTTTGTCTATCCACTGAGTACTAGCTTGCTACTTCTGCAGATCCATCAACTCTTTTGAAGGAAAAAGAGGGGGGTGAGATTGATGGAAGAGAGAATGCTCATGGAAAAAAGAGGGGCAGAAAGTTAGCCTTTTTGCCTTTTTGCCTCTGTAAAAGACATAAATGTCAGTGGTGAAATCCCAGCAGCACAGTTGACCAGCAAGAATTTGCTATGATGGGTCACTGACGACATAGAATTTCCTTAGTTGCACAGATTTGGTTTATTACCATTGTTAGGGGTCAGAACAATCTATTGTGATAGTATTAATTTATCTGTGATGTACAGTTTCAGTTACAGGTGTGCGTCAAGCTCACCTGTCAGGTATACTTTTTCCCATCTTTATAGTGATTCAACATGTGATAAATCCATTCATGGCTGTGTCCTGCCTCTACATTAGAACCATCAAAGTGTCAAAAGATCTATAGGAATTTTATGGCTCCTAAAATCCCAGTCTAATGGATAAAATAGTCACACTTCCTGCCTTTAAAGTGGTCTCTGTGTCACCAGGAGAACTTTTTACCAGAGCACATCAAGACACACACACACACACACACACACAATCTCAACAACTGAGGCCTTAATGGTGCTGTAAGTTGCAGTGCATTTGTAATGAGTGCGATGAAGAGAACATTACTGACCCTGTTTCAGGCTGAGTGAGAAACCAGGCTCTACTTACTAATGAGACAGGCTCTGTTGGACTGCATGAGGAGTGCATGGCTGCTTTTGGAGTTCATTTTGGGCACACTTGGGGCACAGCACATTCCACTTCCTAAGTTCCCATCTATCTTTCTCCTGCAGTCTGTCCTAAGATAGGTCTTCCTCACCCATTCTCCTTCTCTTTCCCCTTTCTTGTTCTTCATTTACACACACTCACTCTCTCTCCCCTCCCTCTGATAGGGGAACTTTGATGTGTCCCCATTGTGTGGAGGAGCCGTTTGTGAGCAAGTTCTTTTCGGGCTGCCTCTGAGTGGTTTCCCCCTCCAGATGAGACCCAGAGACCTGGCTTAAATCCCGCGGTCCAGCCTCAGCGTCCTACTAAATCACCCACCACGATGACATGGTTATGGGCGACTGCAGTGCACCACATAAATCAACCATGATATGAAAATGAAGGGAAGGAGAGAAATGAAGGGTTAGGAAGATGACGAGGAGGAAGAATGAGAAGAAATAAACAAAGACTGAGTTGAATAAAAGCTAGAATAGTTTGTAGATATTCAACTATATGTTTGGGAAAAAAGGGAGACTTAAGTAGGAGGATGTAGATGCTAATGTGGCTAACAATGAAAGAATATTAGCAAAGTTTATAATAGTGTGTAATTGGTCTTGTTTGGTAAGCGGGTATGATGGCACACCCACTCCCCTAGCATGATCATAGCCATTGTGGGCACCTGTTAGCTGATGTAACAGAACTGGCAGTTAATATTCTCCTCTAAACTTGCTGCATTACTCTCCTAGCTTGGTAGTATTGTATGATGGGGAGAACTAACTAGAGATTGTAGTTGGCCTCGACTTAAATTGGGGGAAAAAATAAGTAAAAAAGGTGAATTACATTTAAGACAAACCAGGAAGCACACTCATGTTGATTAGTACACAGCATGTGTTCTCTACAAGTACACATACTTGCAATGCAACATGAGCAGTGATTCAAATGACAGTGCTGAGGTTGGTGTTTATGAGTGAACAGAGGCTTCTGGGTGTGTCGACTGTGTCTGGGCCCACTCTGCCCATTACTGAGGTAATGCTTAACTAGACTCTTACTAATGGCTCCCTACTGAATATACAGTGTAGTAAGTATTTGCATACAGTAATACAGTGTTTGGATGTAGAAGCCATTATTTCATGGCTTATGTAGAGCTACTCACACACACACACATGACCGTCTGCCTCTCTCAGGCCTACTTAAACACATCTGGAGCAGAAAGTTGTAGAGTGACCATTCAGTTAGACTTTACAATGCCTCAGAGACTGTGAGTGAGAGTGAGAGAGAGAGGGAAAGAGAGAGAGGAAAGTAAGAGTTACAGTTTGAAAGCATGAGAAGAATAGGAAGAGAAGAGAAAACCCTTGAGAAACAGATTTTTCACTATAATTAAACAGTATTTCATTATGTTCTACAAGCACTCTCACCTCTTGCCTCACTTTCACCTTATTTCCTGTGGTGAAAACAGGGCTGTATCTGATCATGTTTCTGTCTCCATCCATACCATATTATTCTGTTTGCAACAGTGAAAAAGGGCCTGTCCTTGCTTAGTGCACACTTGGCAATAATACTGCAAGTGTGTGGATATGTTTTGAGTCTTTGTGAGGCAGGGCAGTTATTGATGATCTGCCCCTCTTTTTTTGACAGTGTGTCAGAACATCAGGAATGTGCTGGTCATATAGCTACTTAACCGAATGCTATGGTTATGTGATATTCGTGGTGTGGTAATTTAATTTAATCACACTATGCTTTTGTAATGTTCTAGAAATGAAACACACCTGGACCAGAAATCACATAAATGTGCACACAAGGATGCAAAACTGCAAGTGTGAACTCTGAGACAGGGGGAAAATGTAATAAATGCTAAAATAACCACATTAACATTAACTTGGACGAGTGGCTGGACAATTAAAATGGCCAGTGCTGCAGTAAAAAGTGTTGTTAAGAAAAACATTTTATAAAAAGAAAAGTGGCAAAGATTAAAAGGAACTTTTGCACATGAAAATGAGCTCACATTAATGGTAGCATGAGGTGCCAGGGGATGGTCCCTTAATTCAAAGACTGTCAATTTGCACATTGTAAAAATAAAAAAGAAATTAAGAACAACAAAAAGAGAAATGTACTGTGAGGTAAGAAATCGGATATTTCATACACACGGTTCACTGAGGAAGCTGAAGTAAGTGTTTTATTCTTATGGTTTCAGTAAGTGATGAAGGTCCTTTGATTTGCCTTCAGTTTTAATTATCCACTAAATCCTGGAAAACATTACAGTTGTGCTGCTTTGTTTCAACAAAGGAAAAAACTAGTAAGGTTAATTTAAATGGAAAACAGAGAGAAGGTAAAGGGGAGGGGGGGGTTAAAAAGGCTATAAAACAAAACAAAAAGAGCTGAGCTTGAATAGATGAAGAGAATGGGTGGAGTTGTTAGAGTGAGTAAGAGCGTGAGTGAGAGAAGGAGATGCATTGAGAGAGGCCCCAATAAATGATGCAGTATGATAAGCAGTAAGCACTCATGTTGAGGGAACACAGTGATAGCCATTCTCCCAATTCTACACTGTGTTGTCCATAAGTATTGAGCATCTGTGCCTAAATGAGCACCTCATAAGAAACACATGGGCAATTAAGAGTAATGGGAAAAGCATCAGTGTATTAGTGTGTGATTTGAGGCTTGAGAGCAAAAGTGGGGTGGCTATCCAGGTGTGAGTCTTCCTCTGCCTCACAACACCCCTGAGAGCTGCTATTAAACAGGCTGATTTGATCCTTGCACGGAATGTGGAGACTGGAAACCAGGCTTTATTCAGATTGTAACGCCATGAGCCAAGTCTAGCCTATAGCGTCTGAGTCTGAGCAAGGGAGCAGAGGGGAGAATAGAAAAGAAGAGAATTTTTGGGTTAGTGAGTGGCAGACTAAAGGGAGTTTTGCAATACAATGAGCTCTGGGAGGGGTGGGAAGGAATGGGGCTGTTGGAATCGTAACGGGCCTTGTCACATTTAATAAATACACCCTCTCCCAAAGCAATGCCCTAATCTGTCCTCCCAGGGTCCATAGCTAAACCTCCAACTGCAAGAGTTTATAGAGCAGCTGCAAAAGCACTCATACTGAATCAAACAGACGAACAAATACTTGTTCATATTACGGTGTTAGTGGTACTCCATCGACTTATGTAGTACAGTAATCCTCTTTGCTTAAAGCTAATCACCTAATTATCTTAACCTCACTTACCAAAGACATTAGTCCAGAATCATCTAAATTTGTGTAGTAGTTTGTTTATGTAAGGGTTTAGAGTGTTTGTGTAGGAGTGGTTTGTTTAGTTTTAAAAAACCTGCATTTGTGGTGATCAGCTATATGTCCTCATTTCCCTTTTTCAATTCTCTTTATTATCCCACTGTTTGAAATTGTGCTGTTATTTCACTCGTATGGCATGTTGACATTCCTGTGTTTTATAAATCTGACTGGTTTTGCAGTTTAAAGGAAAAGTGCTACATAATTTATTATTATTATTATTATTATTATTATTATTATTATTTGTTTACTTTGTTAAACTGTTTTACTAGATTTTCAGAAGACTTTAAAAATGGCCTTCATAAAGTGATAAAAGCCAAATCCACAAACTGACAGAAATATCTTCTACAGTATATTGCACTGTATTACATACTGCTTTGCAGGACTCTCACTGCTGACCTAGGACAACATGGCTTATGGCTTATGCAAAAACAAAATTTATCATTGAATACATTCACAAAAAGGGTACATTTATTTAACAGGGGAAACAGCCTTATAACATTTTCATAGCATTTACATCAGACACACAGAGACATTTGCAACAAAAGATGTGATAGTTTTCGAGTGATAGTTTTCTCAGAACACACGCATTTCTTTCAGAAATGCAGATTACTTTTAGTATTCTGGCAACACACTGACAATGCATGCTTACTTTATGTTATATTGAACCTGACCACCCATCACTACTTGAAATTATCAGTTTTTGCAGTTGCTAAACCTTGCATACCTGCACTGTACAGAGTGAACCTGGGAGCCAAGGCTGAAGTGGGTGCAACCTGATTCCATAAAAGCAAAGAGATCAAGTGACGAGCTAGAAGGGAAAAAGCTGCCAAAATAACAAAGGGCTTTATAACCTCACAATAGAATAGTGTTACCAGCATTTAATCAGTTGTCTATAAATGCTAACATAAAGAATGCTATTAAGTGGTTGCTTTGGCAAAGAACTCATTTTGTGGCATGTTTGCTTCTAGCCCTTGGTTTTGTTTTGACATCCACATGAAACCCTCCATGATAACGTTACTGCACCAACCTCAGCGAAGCTCACATGGATCTGTTTAATTTGATGCTGGAAATGACAGATCCAAACACTTGAAAGCTTTATGGCCAAACAACAAAAGGCCCTGCTAAAGCTGAGCTGTGAGCTCCATGTTGTGGTGGAGGAGGCTAATTTTAGGGGCTGTGGTTTGGTGGACTGTCCCAGCTCCAACTTTTCCCAGTGCATCGTAATGACTGAGAATATAACCCATTGTGCTGGTCTGCATGTGTTGTCGGATAGGGGTTGTTCACACAGTGACACAGATACACACAGTTTTCTGATGCTAAAGGCATTTCCTCACAGCAGAGCTGGGAGCCCATCTGTGTGGTTATTTATGTTTCACAGAGGAGCATTGGGGAGCGTTTGGGGAGCATGAGCAGGACGTTATGGATATGTTTCCTCTTTCTGGGCCTGGAGAGAACACTGGTCATGTGTTACACATTGAAGGCTCGCTAAAGACTATGGGTGCAGCCCCACGTATCACCTCTTGATGGCACTCGTACTCCATGACGCAGCCCTGATTCACCTCACACCATTCTGAAAGCAAGTAACAGGTTTGTGCACAAAGTACTCCCATATGTAACCATGCACAGTGCTTATTTCATTCTTTTAAGTTTAACCATATTTTTTTTAATGTATCTTGAAGACAACCTTTAATCTTATTAGTTCATGTCCCTGATCATATTAGGAATGATTCATGATTTGAAAGGCAAAATTCTGTCTATCTTCTATTTTTCTAAATTTAGTGACTTTTGAGTTTAGCATATGTCACTGTTCACCAGCATGAAAAGCAATAATATCATGTTTCACCTTCTTCCTCCCACCACCCTCACCTGTCATCATGTGAAATACTCCATAAATTCATAAATACTATAAAACTACAAGACTCTATGTAAGCTTGAGAGCATGTAGCTCTTGGACTAGCAATGACACAAGTGTTGTAGTACAAAACATTTAGGCACAGGGATAAAAACTACATAAAAACTACATAAAAACTTCAATTGGCTTGTTCTGCATAGTGACATTAAAGTTGAGTCTAATCTAATTTAATATAATAATTACTTTTCTCTGCAATAATTCAGAATTCCCACCAGTATTAGAAGTAAAGTGGTACTGTAATTCTATTAACAAGTAATGTAACTTATGAACTTTTCAAATGAAGTAATGCAATTACGATTACTGAAATTTAAATTAGCTTGTTACGCATTAATTTGTCTTGCATGAGGACAATAGTGCTTTGAAAATTGACCAAAAATTACATTTAATTATTCCTTCTGACCATTCAAATATATTTTTTGTGCATTATGTTTATAAGAGGAATGAAAGACTAAAGCTTTCATAGGCTGCTTACATCTTTGTTCAGACTACAATCCTGTCTTTCTGCAGACAAGCTAGGTTGTGAAATTTCCTTAATTATTACCACATGATTGTTTAATTATTTGCTCATTTCAGCTCAAAAGCAAAAGTAAGGTTGTGATGGCAGAGAGCTGAAGTAGTGCTGCTTTTATTTTTTTTTTTCATTTTTTAGTCCACAAAGGACTGCTTTTAGCACTCAAGCAGCCTTTTTGTGCATTGTTGAGAAAGAGGGAACCCACACAAGTTTGAGCTTACAATATATGTCACACAAACAAATAATGAGAAGTGAAATAGATTATTACCTTTTACTGCTAAAAAGCATTTAACTCTTAACAAAAAATATTGGCTAAAGACAACAAAGGCATTATTCATAGTAAGCAGAGCTTCTACTTCTGAATCTAAACATGTTTGGGCATTTTAGACATTTTAGCAGATAATCAATGAGAACCCAAAGCATTGTTGGATTTACCTATGATATTACTGTCCCAAACTACTCAAACTTGACTTGCCATTTTTTACTTCACTCTATCATGCTTGAACTACTATAAACCAGTGGTATCCAGTCATATTTGTAACAGTCCAATGTGGCTGCAGGTTTTCATTCCAGCAAAGCAGAAACATGATCAAGTGTCTGAAGACAACTCCAGCTAACTGCTCAGTGGTCTCCTGGGTTGGGCTTGAACCTGCAAACTGTTCACAAGGGAAAGATCCTAATTACTAGGTCACCACCCAGGCTGGTATTGCTATCTTTGTGAGTACATTTCTCTGACTTGTAATACTGTATTTCAGTAATACTACACTGACATCTAAACCCAACCCTAACCTTAACCTCAGTAAACAAAAAGCAATCTTTCTGGTCTTTCAGTTTTTCTTTAAAAAGTTGATTTTGTGGAGAAAAAAGCATAGTTTAGTATGAGGACCAGAAAAATCCCCTGACTTCTACAGACTTTCCTGTATTCATATCCTCACAGGGACATTTGGTCCTCACAAAGATTTAAATGCATGTTCTACACTCCCTCACAACCCCCCCCCCCCCCAAGTACACACACACACACACCATTGCAGCAGGCAACCGGATGTTTGTCATGTATCTTGATAACAAGAGGGCTTTCAAACACATTTGAACATTCTGCTTTTCAGCTACTGAGTGCTGCTAATGTCTTAGTGAGCAGTGCCTGAGGAGCACTTTTCTGAGGTCATTTCCTGGGAAGCACAATAACAGCACCTGACTAAACGAGGGAGCTGGCTTCCTAAGCCAGAGACTCAAACTGATTACAGAGGGTGTTTATTAGTTGCTAAGTCTTACCTGAGCCAGCAATGATTATTTCTCCCTGACGTCAAGGAGTAAGCAATTGCACTTATGCCACTTGAGCAGGCTTCCTGTATGATATGCCTGTTTTTGCACAGCTTGTTCACATTTGCACAATATATGCTGATTCTGACAAGAGTATTCACTGTTTGCCAGGCTGCCACCTGCTTCCTCTGAGTCACGTGAAGTGCCACAGCATCTTTTCAAATTGTTGCTATCTTTGGACAGCTCAGCACACTTGGATGAGAACACTAACTGCCAGATTGGCAAATCATGTTTGCTAGCATGCTAATTGATGGGTGGAGACAAGGAGGATCCTTCTCACCCAAAAAGATTTTTGTTCTGTGTTGGACTCCTGGTCATTGATGACTGTGGCATCACTAAGGACTGAACTTTGGAACTCCAGATGATAGATGATTCTTTACTTTAATGGGTTTAAAGGGTAAAAGAGAATACTCTATATGAAGAGTCTTCAGGACATGATTGATATAGTTCAGTTGCTCACCTCAACCAAGTCTTAAACATGTGCTCATCACATCAAACATAATTCCTCCATTTGACCTCTGGACATCTGTTTATACAAACCAACCTCATTGCATGTGCTACTGTTCTGCAAAATGTAACAATCAGCTCAGTATTTTTTCATTTACAGATGCTGGTTATAGTAGTAGTGACCTTGAATGTTTGGAAACAGAAAGATGAAATATTGAAAAGTTCATTGAAAAATGGGTACATGCACATACTCTCATGTAGGCACGTACACACTTCACATCTGCGTCCCTGAGTCTAGAAAGACAGGGACCATAAATCCTGTCCTGGTGTGTGCTCTTTTTTTAGCAACCCCTAGGGTACAGTGGCCCAAAGCAAAATGGTTCCCCTCCCTCTGCTAAATTAATTTCAGTGCTCAGACTGCTAGCAGGATGCTGAGCACAGCTGCCATCGGACTCCAGAAATATTAATGTTCGCAGAGGCTAGCACCTCTAACCCTCCCCCGACCACACTCATAAACCTGTCTCTTTGATCTCTATACATTCTGCAGTTCTCCAAATTCAGCCTGGATGTCTTTAAACTGCTGATCTGAGTTCAGATTTTCAACCTGGTGGCTATTCAGCTAGCATTTGGAAAACAAGAAAAGTGGTTTTAGATCAGTTACATTTCTTCACCCCTTCTTTCAGACAAATTTCCCATGCAGCCAGTACTGTACCAGACCACAGCCATAAATATAGTCTGCAGCTCAACAAATCTACTCTATGGCTGAATATATAACAATATATGGACAGTGTCAAAGCATAACAGTCTTTTTTTCCAACTTTTACCATTTATGTGACAGTTTAATGAATAATCTGTGATTGTGAACGGGATAATGACTGTTTACACTGCAGTACGCCATGGTAGACAGTTGTGTCTGGCACATGATATGTAGAATGCCATATCCTAACACAAAGTAAGGCATGAGAACAGAATGCCATTAAGAGCTAGCTGAGTGAATAGGAGCATACCATTGCAGTTGGAACTTTTTTGTTTTGACGTTTTTCCCCAGTCTGATGAATGGACCAATTAAAATGACCCAAAATAAAAAAAAAGTTTTACTCTTTTGCTTTTATTAAAATCTAAGAATGTTTTTCTTTCTCTTTTAAAGTTATCATTTTGGTAATTTTTGGCGCAAGCAATAATATACTGGGAAAATAGTATGTCAGCAGGATAAAGATCTGTTTAATATATTTGAATACTGTATATTCTATTTTTATGTTAATATGTTTTATTTATATTTTTATGAAAATGTGTATGTTTTGTCAGATTTTTGGGAAATACCCAAAACATTTATTCATTCAACCATTTTAAATTCTTCTTCCACTTCAGGTCGTGGGTCCAAAAACATTTTTAAAATTCTAGGGGTGGGGACTGCCATAGTTAGTAATTGACCCTTAAGGACTGAACATGTTGGCTATTGGGCAAGCAGAATAGAAAGTAGAAAGGCCAGCATGTTCATCACACCCTGAAATGACACATGCAAAGTGCAAGTATCTGCTTAGTGTGGCATATCTGTACACCCCCCTACAGGGAAGCTGGTGGCTCCTTTAGTGCCTTGGCCATCATGGGGAGGGTTTCTGCATGACATCCTTTGACCCAGACAGCACCCACATTCAGCAGTTACGGTCAGCAGACAAGGTCAGTGGTCACAGCATTGGTTAATATGAATGAGCTCTTTGACTGGAAAGATTTGGCCACCTTAGTGGTTATTCTAATGAAGGAGGATTGGGTTTGGAGTCTAAGTGGGAGCTGGGAGGTTTTTTTTTGCATTCAAGCGCGTTGGGATAAAAGCTGCATAAAACATGACTTGTGTGTTTGTGTGTGTGTGTTTTCCTGTGTTTCGGTGTCCTAAGTGGACTGAACTGACTTATCCCATTCTGCACACAAATTCTGTCTCAGTTCATTTTAGAAGGTTATTCAAGCTTTACAGAACACCGGCAAAAAAAAGATAAAATTAAATGAGAAGCTGCAGCACACAACTGAGTTTTGCTACAATATCCTTATAATTATTATATATTTTTTGATTGAAACAGAAACTGTAGTGGGCTGATAAATGATAACACTTTTTTGACAAAAACTGAGTTGAGGTTATATACAACCATAGCTGTGAAATAACTCTGAGGGTGGAGCATGGGTAGCTCAATTGGCTTGATAGGAATACACTATTAGAGCCAAGCAAGGCCAAAAAAACAGGCCTACAATGTATTTGTGTTTGTATATATTTGTTTTAGATTTTTGTGCATCTTTTGCTTTAAGTCTGTTCAACAGTAGGCTGTTGCTTGGAAGTTTTAGAGCTGTTTTGGTCAATGTCTGCATGTGGACTTGGTGTACAAGTGAAGTTTCTTATATTCATTCATCCTAAAGAATTCACACACATGTGAAAACACTGAGAAGGCTTGAGACACACTGAGAGAGACATGTTGCCTGTGTTTGTATAGCTGCCGGGGAGATGTGTGTGTTTGTGCATGCATGTGTCATTAAGATGAATAGCTTGTCCAGCAGGAATATATGCTCAGCTGTGTAGCATGTTTCCATGTCTGCTTTTTGCATGTGTCCATGTGTGTTGGTCTATGTGTGACTGCTGATATCCACACAGACATGTGGCTTTCTTTAAAAGGGCTTTTTCCAGCATATACATATGTGTCTCCATGTATGTCTATTTGGAGAAATATGTGTCTGCTTATATTACATGCTTTCCACATAAATCAAATATAAAACATCAACACAATTATTGGTAAAAGTAAGAAACTTTTATTTATTCAACTGAGAATCACATACATCATCATAAATTCAGTTCAGCATCTTTGCGTATGTGTCTCTATAGATCAACATGTAAATATGTCATACACACTGTTATTTATTATCATTTAGAATAGCTCCCAGAAGGCCTCTTTTGGTTGGGGGTGGGGGTGAGTGAGTGAAATAGTTAAAGTTAAAATAGTTTAGTTATTGCGAACATCTAATGTATAAAATGTTGTACCTGTTATTGATTATTAAAATAGGATATATACATGCCAACCAGTCACAGTACCCAGCCATCCAGTGCCCACTTAATGAGCTCTGTAATGTTGTAGAACAGTGTCATGTCTATTGAGGTCAACAATACCAGAGGAGAAAGCTTGCAAATAGACAAGGTTCTGATGGGTGAGGTGGTGAGTAGGTGGCAATAATACATGAATACAAACTTTGAAATTTAACATAACATTAAAAGGTAACTTGTCAAATAGGAGCTGGATAGCCATGAATTGTGGATGGTTGACATGTACATTGCATTATAATGTTTACCAAATTATTACCACCTCCTTTAGACAGTACCACAGCAGATTTTATCAGTCCCCTGCAGAACTCTTTCCAGTATAAAGATAATAGCAAGGCCATCATCAGAATCAATCTACTATCAACTGAAATAAAGAAGTATTTATAGATATTTTCTTTAGATAACTTAATATCTTCATATAGAAATCATACTCCATATTCAGCAGTCCTTCCCATTCTACATGTGGTGTGAGTTTAGTGTTAAGAATATGATCAAAACAGGAGCCTTTTACATCAATTTGCTCTGAGATATAATTTCCAAAACAATTAAGCGATGCTGCTATTAAATATCTTGATAAATAGTTGAACCTTTGCCTATTTGCATTGAACACTTGCCAAGCTGGGAGAGAGAACAGACAATATTGAAGGAATACACATACATGTTTTTCAGCCTAATCATCACATACAGTAATTTCCCTGCACTTAATAAAAGTATAGAGAACCAGCCAATAATAAACACCTGCAATAGAAGTCAACAGGAAGCTGCTTTGGTTGATAGGCTGTATGTTACAGATGTGGCAGATAAAGTCCTACTCAGAGCAAGGACGGCACTGTGCCCGAACAAAAACACTGAAGGGTGGAGTGCTGGTTTATCTGGTTTAGTAAGAAAAGCAGCAGAAAAAGGTACAGCAAGGAACACTTTTGCAGCTGCAGAACCCAACAACATAGCAACCTGACCATTCCACTAAAACCACTGTGTGCCATTCAGATGCATTTCATTTGGAAAAACTGCATCTTTTGTGCAGAGTTTTGTTTAATGTATTATAACACCAGGTAACATATTCAAGTTCAAGTTCAAGTTCAGTTTATTGATCATATGTATGTTAACGTTGGGTCAACAGTACAATGAAATGTGTTGGACAAGAAGAACCAACTAATTGGAACTAATATAGTTTTTGTCATATAATCAAATCCTATCACACACACACACACACACACACACACACACACACACACACACACACACACACACACACAAATTAGAGATGATGAAATTCATAAGGAACAAATCCCTCTCTTCAGTCCCTAGTACTGTTTTATTGCTCCCAGTGACTTTGTCAGGCCAGCTCTGGGACTGGGACTCTGGGACTATTTCCTGTTGCTGAGAGATGAGGAGGATTCAGCCAAAAGTCTTCTCGGCTCAACTGCTTTAGAGTGAGGATATCCATTTCCTCTACTTTACACTCCAGAAAACCCATTAACACCCGTCATTTAATAATGCTTCTTTACAGTCTCAAACTGTGCAGTTCAACTCTGCTTTAAATGAACTCCAGAACTGGCAACACTTTCAACCCAAGATCAGCGTGTCACATAAGGATCATAGTTAGGCAGCCCCAAGAAATAAGCACACATCTTTACGTTAAACCTACAACATAGTGCATCACTAAGACTCTTCTCACATATGATGCCCAAACTTCTGCGCCTTCTTTTGAAATGGTGTATTTCAGCATTCAGCTTCATGCTCATAAAAATGTTATATGGAGAGTAGATTTTGCTCATTTAAAGCATTTTGAAAGGCCAGTTGTAGCAAACTTTTAAAGCCATTAACATGGTCATGGTTTACATGGTTTCAGTAGTTTGGATTCTGATCCAAATGGTGTCATCATGCATTATGCTTTTGCATATCAAAGCAACTGAAAGGCCCATGAATGACTTCTAAAGTTGCTAGATGTTGTGGATTCCACAGAGTTCAGCATCATCTTATAACAGTCAGATAAATTTGTCATTGCAATAACAGATTATGTTCAACAGAGGGCGCTAGAGGTTGATAACAAAACCAGGATTTTTGCCCGAGTGTTTTAGGGAAACAATTTTTATTGCTCACCTATGATATCTGTCACAACTAATGAAAGGTTTAGACATAAAAATAAATGACATAAAGACACAAATAAATGGATAAAATTAAAACAAAATGAAAATTTGGTGTTGATTTTTTTACTTAACTTTTCTAGTTCTTATGCTGGATTCACAAACAGTTCAGATGAAAAACAGCATCTTTTACATAATTAAGAAATCTGTCCTAGGTTGAGGTGGGCGTGTCAAAGTAGGGAAGATACTAAAATGTGCAAATCAGGGGTCCTGCAGGACCACAGTTGGGTCTGCTCTAAGTCACATAGTGGCTCCAACCTTGCAGACTCCTCAGTGTCCTCCAGAGGGTGTCTACTGGCTAACAAATCAGAAGCAGCACAAGATCTGACCCACTCTGTACAGCTGAAAATAATGAGGCCTACATGTAAACACTCCATCATCTGCATATGTGTTCCAAGGAAGTCTGAAGGAGTTTACAGTTACAGCTGATCTATTTTTACTCCTTGCTCCTTTACTCCTCTTGGGCTCTAGGGCCTATTTTGGGTGTGTGAGTAGACCAGAGAGGCAGAGGAGATAAGACTCCATGACAATGATAAGCATGATGTAGAACTCCCATAGGACGCAACAACTTAGGGCAGTGACTCAGAATAGCACTCACAGACAGAATGGCTTTATTTGGCTAGAATGTTACATAAACTTTTAAAATCTTTTTCAATGAGCACTTCAGTCATTGTGGTGGTTACTATTTCAGGGTTACAAATGGAAGTTGCATCTGTATTCAGCAGTCCAGAAAGCATGTTAAAGCTATTTAGCAGTTCGTTCTTCTTACTTTTATTTTAAAAACTTTGCACCATTTTAATAATACAATTTATGTCCAAAACTATCCAGACAGCCCTTTCTAATTAGTGAAATCAGGTATTTTAAGGTGCAATAATCACTGATACAGGTGATTCACACAGTTTATATAAGCTTAGTAGAAAAGCACTGGTAGTAGAATGGGATACACTGAAGCAGCCACACATGAGCCTAACAGACGTTAAAAACATTAAAAGAGGTCATGTTTACCTTATTTAGCTTTTTTGTGTTCTTAATTTTTCAATGTTTCAAGTGTTCATGAAACACATAACACAAGTGTTTTTTAAGGTTCGATGTGCTTGAGCAGGACATATGTACAAGTAGGAAGAAGAGACTTTATTAAATAAAAACAAACAGCAGAGAGCAAATGACTTCAAAACAGTGAAAATCCTAGAGCTTATGAGACTACATGAACAATGGGGGCTATGAAACACTGGATAATTCACAGACCACACAAACACACACTAAAACAAAGGTGTACATGCACAGTCAAAATTACTAGAAACAGATAGGAATTGAAGGTGGTTACTGACTTCACACAGGCGAACACACTAAAAAGGAGGCAGGACTAAGGCAAAGACTAGGACCAAAACAATGTGGTAACCAAAGCACATGGTAAACAACACTTGCATTAAAAACAGAGGCCTTCTCTGTCCAGCAAATTTCTTGACTTTGTTTCACACCTGATATAAATACTTCATTTGATTATCAGTTCTGATTGATGTCTTGTCCTGTTTATTGGAACCATACTGCTTAACTTCACATTTGCCATAAGGAAAACCAGCAGGCATTCCAGCAGAGCAGACAATGCTAATTGCTTTTTAGTTAAAAGGTGCAGAGTAGATATTCACCCTTATCCATGAACATGCGTAAGTGATGAGTGTGTTGCCTGTAGGCACAGCCATGTAACAGCAATTTTAACAGGAACAGCAGAAAAAAAAACCAACCATCCTGTGAGACCTAGCTCAGTAGACATACAGCCTCAGAGCAGAAAGAGTAATGAGGATTGTGATGACTACACAGATACAGCAAGACTACTCTTCACTAATTATGATCACTACGCACTCCTAGACATACCAGACGCTGCAATTTCTCAACTATGTAATCACATTTCAGGGAAAGTGACCTGATTTATCTGGACAACATTTATAAGAAACTACAGTGGATGTTTAGAACCCTGTAAGGTTTTCATTTTAATAAGGATACACTGTGGTAATTAAGCTTTCCGTAAATCTTCCATAAATCGTAAATTCCATAAGACTTAGGAGGTCACACAGTTATCTAAAAGGGTAAATATGTCTCAGCGTCATATGCTTTACATCATTTCTGCAGTTGCCATTCAGTATCATTCTACTGTACTAATCACAGAAGAACGTTTGGTCTCAGGTTGTAGAATAGATACATAGAAAATAGAAAACAGAAAATAAATACAATATGCACAATATGCACCTCCACTTTACCTTCTGTTTCGATACACAGTCCACGGTCATTGCTGTTGCCACAAAACCTTGTATCTTCATTAAAGTAACGTTATATGAAAAAGAAACTTTTTCTTGCAATATGATTTAATTTCTTCTAATTAAATATTCATTAAATGTTCATGCAATATAAAGGACAGTTGATATTTCCAAGCCAAGAAAAAAAAACTGAATCACTAAAAAAAATATTTGTTTTGTTAAGATGGCAGCAACATGCTACATGCAGCATTAACTGTCTTTAACAGCTCTACTTTCCTTATGTTTTACAGGAAACGAATAAGCTGGATTTTGTGAATGAATGATGACGAACAATTCCCCTTTAATTGTATCTTTTTTGCAAGGCAGTGTCAGGTGCTGCAGTGCTGTAGCCTCCCAGCTCAGCTGCTCTTTCATGTTCAAGGCCAATGAGCCCTCATCACAGGCACAGTTCTGGGAAATAGCAACAGTGGAGCCAAATTCTTTACTGGAATGACCTCATATATGTGCGCAAACCACTCGCTTTGGATAAAGCTTGCAATCAATATGGTTGTGCATTGAGATTTTTGAGAAAATCATGGCCTATGTGCTCACTGATGGGAGAGAGGCAATGACCAGACAATGAGAGGACCATGGACAAAGCAGAGAAATAGTCCTTAATACAGGTAAGGTAGGACAACATATGCAAATAGCCATGTTTCTTATGGTACATACGCCTTATGTTCAATAGACATTTTCATCCAGTGCTTCTTCTCAAATCAGGAGTATTTATAAGGAGTAAGCTTGTCACTTTGCTGCAGTCAAAGCCTCTACTCTTCTGGAATGGCATTACAGTAAAACATTGCTGTGAGGATTTGACTGCATTCAGTCACAAGAGCATTAGTAAGGTCAAGTACTGATGCTGGATGACAAGCTGTGGATCACATAAACAGCACTGCATCACATTAAACTGCATCACATACAGATATAGTTTCTCCTAATTTTTCATGCTAGATGAGGCAAAATACATTAGCATAAGCAGGAGAATTCCAGGAAGTGCTTTGCTTTGACGTGAAGGACCTTGCTTTGCATGTTTCCCCTAAGTGTATGGTTGGAAGGCAGGGGAGGTGGGGAGATGGTGGGTTCATTTCTGAGAATAGCATTGTCTTGTTAAGAGAGGTAATTAAAGTAAAAGATGCTCAGAAGCAGATTAAAGCACATGTGTAAAACACAGAATACACACTCAGGCATAATAACCCAAGGACATGGACCAAACACAAGATTATTATTGATTCTCATAAGATTTCAGAACTCCACTTACCAAGAAACAGTTTACTCCCAGAGACAGCAGAATATTGGGTGGCCAGTGGGTTCATTCATACACATACATGCTGCAGCAGACTGTTGGGTGTGAGTCTCCAAGAACCTCAACATTTCAGCACAGGATCTGCAGCTAATTATTGCAGTTGTTGGTCTTAAAGTGCATATATATATATACATATTAGCATATGGGTATATATATATATATATATATATACACACAATAAGAAAAGAGTGGACATGTTCGTTATGGTTTGGGGTTGCTCAGGGACAGGACAACTTGCAGTCATTAATTCAGAAATGAATTCTGCATCATATCAGAGTGCTTGAAGATAATGTGAGGCCATCTGTCCAAAAGTTAAGCTGAATTAGAGATAGACCTTTTATTAGGATAATGCTATTATAATCCTAATCACAAAAGCAAATCAGCCGAGGAATGGCTCAAAAAGATTAACTAGTCACTAGTCACTAGTGCATGCCAGGATTTGTAAAGTTTTTGTATAGAAGAGTGGTCAAAACAATTAATCAAGCTGTCATGATGTCAGAGACTGGTAGACAAATATTCAAACTGTTAACAAGAAGTTATTTCTGCCAAAATTCAATAAATTTTAAAAAATGATTGAAAAATCTACTTTTTCTTATGGTATTGTTCATTCTTTTTTTCTGTAGAGTGAATGTTTGCTTGTTCAGATAGCTTGACAAAAAATACACTTTTTATGGGATGTACTTTTGCTTTTACATTATTGTATAAAAAAGTCCTAAGCCTCATCCCAATGTTAACCACAATAGTAAAAAATGGATTTTTACTTGATTTTTAAGCAATGAAACAAGCAGACACTGTTGGTCTTTATATTGTTGGTAAACCCTGTCAAGACATTTGTCCTGAAAATGTACAAAACAAATTCAATCTCTATTTTCAGTCACGTCCAGACCTTTACACCGCTCCACCAGTGAATGACGCATCTCTAATTCTTTTGACCTTGGAGATAAAGATGAAAGAACACCCCGCTCAACACACACACACCTCTCAACTCTCAAAAAACCCAAGAAATCAGGGGTCACACTCTCTGTGCATCCATTTTTACCAGTTCATTCCATTATTCAATTATACATTCCTGTCGAAATACCAGAGCAAAAAATTTACAGGTCATGAGAGAGAATTCTTTCAGGGCAAAAGTGTAGTTACCAGGCTTGTTAATATAAAGAAAGAAGGATGCCATATACAGTATGCTGTATAGACAGAATAGAGAACAGAAGCAGTGCAATTTTAAAATAAGACATATACAAATATACAATGACAGTAGCAACAATAGCGAGAAGTGCCTATAAAGTTGCAGGCAAAAAATAATAGCAGCATTGACAGTAGTGTCCAGTATCTAAGTATGACAATATATAGCAGTAGCATTAAAATGACATACATGGTTAACAGGTTGATGTCAGGTTGGATAATTCCCTACACTACAGGCTTGATATTCAGTTAATTTGATTGAGATGTATTAGTCAGTACTACTATTTATTATCCAGTCACTAAACTAAAAGCAATTAAAATAATTATGTATACAAAATAGTCTATGCAGTACAAAGAGTTTGAAACTGAATTCATCTTAATACTAGTATAAAGAACTTAACACGTGTGGAACAATGCACACAGCATCATTGCAGATGTTATCTAGTTCATGAACTTACATAAGGCAACTCTGATTCATCATTTAAAAAATATAGCAGAGAAAAAAGCAGGGAAAGAGATTCAGCTGATCTCTAGGCAACTTCATTCATACCCAGCATGTCTCCTTGACTGCAGCACTTAGTCTTTCAGATATGCACTCTTATCTAACCGCCTATGTAACCCAAGTGTGCTGAATTTTCTTAAAACATGGGCTGATTATGCAGGCTAACCATTAGTATAATTATGTATTGTGATCATAATGCAGATTTCTGAAAAAGCTGCAGCTGAGGTGGTGTGTTTGCTTCATGCATTTACACAGGCGAGAAAAGTCCATCCAATGAAAATCAAATAAATTGCGCTGAACTGTTTCAGTTTTGTTCCATCAGAAACCATGTTTTATGGTGAGATTACAAAAACCTGTCTGCTCTATTTGACCACATGGAAATGTGAATAGCTAATTTTGTACACATAATTAATACTATATCAATCAAGAACATGAATACATTACAAATCTTAGTAACAGGATGTTGTAAATGCTTATTAAATACTTGAAAAACAAATATCTGCTGTGTAGATACATCCTTCAATGTGCTGGGACACATCCTCAGTGAGGTCATTGGGTGTTTCGGGTCTTTCAACATCATACACCCTCGCTCATGTGACCCAGCCAGAGTTGATCAGACCCTGGCTTGTGTCCCAGCAGCGCCTACCCACGGTTCATTCCTCCTTAGCCACAGCCATCTTGAGGCCTTTTCTGCAGTTTCCATGGCAGATTTCATGGCAGCTCTCCGTTTTGCAGCCCCTGTTATGCCCAACAGTGTGGCCTTGCACAGTGATCAACCAGCAAACTCTCTGCATCCCACTTCAATGGGCTTGCAGTATGCTTTCCAAGCCTGGCCCCCTGCACTGCTCCACCAGCTCCTGGTACTTGGTCTGCTTCCGTTTATTTGCCTCCTCCATGCAGTCCTCCCAGAGAACTATAAGTTCTATTAGGAGCGCATATTTCAAGGAGGTTGACAAAAGCACCACGCCTGGCCTCAGAGTAGTTGCCATGAAATGGTCTGGGAACCTAAGCTGCCTGCCCAGATCCACTCTCAGCTCCCAGTCTGATGCTTTGGTCAAAAGTCCAGCTGGTGGTCTGGATTGTGCTTGGCATTGGTCTCCTTGAAAGTGATGCCCTTTTGGTAGCAAACCTGTTTGGTGTTATTCATATTTCTGGAAATGGTCTCTGCAATGGTCTTCAGCACCTGGTCATGCTGCCAATGGTAGCGGCCCTCCCCCTGGGCTGTGGGGCAGCTGCTTAGGGTAAATATAAATAATGAGGTTGTTTATGTATAAATTCCTTTCCTCTTTTTTTAGAATGACTTCTTTGCAGGTACACAATTAGAGACTCTAACCCATCCGCTGATCCATAACTTGTCTTAGTCATCCATCTTTATTCACCACTGTGCTTGATACTCTCATACCAGTCATGTTACTGCTGTTTTGAAAATGATCTCCCACCCAAAAATCTGGTCAACAGCAGTTCTGTGGTTAGAAATTTGGAATTTCTTTGGAAAGGAATTTTGGAATGGTAATGGAATGGTTTTCCACATCATGTGTGTAAAAGCTATTGCTATTTTATATTTTGTTGCTTACACTGATGTGCAATAACATATCATCCATCCATCCATTTTCCAACCGCTTCTTCCGTTTCCGGGTCACTGGGAAGCTGGAGCCAATCCCAGCTGACTGTGGGC
>JBBPDA010000152.1:11949180-11964727 GCA_037974385.1 Arnoldichthys spilopterus | reverse complement strand
CACACACACACACACACACACACACACACACACACACACACACACACACACACCACACACACACACACACACACACACATTTTGCTGACTTATAGCACCAAGTAATGTGTGTCTCATGGAGAAGGTGCTCGTTTTAAAGAGTACACTGCAATCTTGGCAAGTGAAAACATCAAATCAAGTAAATATATCTAATATTTCTAATTATGAGAAAATTTTAAAATATTACAGATATTTTATATTTTACCTATTTGGGTGTTTGGTAGCAATTTGCTGAAGCCCAGCGTTCATAAGGCTTCATCACACCTACAAACGCTCTTTATAACAACTGACATAAATCTACATTTACATTTAAAAGACTTTTTCCAACAACCATTAGCAATTATGAAGGCAGCTTTAGTCTTTGTTGATGTCATTTTACTGAAAAATGCATGTGCCAGGCTTACAAATACTGGGCGTCTGTTGTGTGACCCTATGTTTCTTTATTTGTTCTAATTTGACTTTGACTTTAATTAAATTCTATTAACAGATTGTTGATCGTTATTTTATGAAATAAAACTCAAAACAAGCAAAAGTATCTGCAAATGAAATAACTGACAGATAAAATGACATAAGACAAATAATACATTTGAACTGACACATTCAATACTGTTATAATATTCATAATGCAGAATATTAGTGATATTGACTAGAATAATAATGATTTTACTTGCTGACATTTTTACAGTGCAGTTGGGCTCTGTCTTCTCTCACTGCCTCTCTGTCTGATGCTTTGTCTCCTTCAAGTCTTTCTCATTGCCCAAGGCGTGTAATGTCCCTGCGCTGGAAAAATATTTCTTACAGGGCTGGTGACTGCAAGCCTGTGATGGTTGCACTGAAGGTCAGGGGGACAAATGTATGTGAGTATGTGTGCATTAGTGAGAAAAATGGAGTTTCAGACACAAGGACATGCTGGACTAAAGCAACCACACAAACAGATGCATCAGCACTGATGAGGTCATGCTTTAATGAGGGGAAATAGAGGAATCCAACACTTGCAAAGTCATCCTGACTGTTGTGGCCTAATTATGTGAACTTACGCCAGGGTGCAACCAAATATTTGTTTCTGTAATTATTATTGTGGCCTTGGATTTTCAGAAATATTTATTTTTCAGTAAATGATTTAAGTACATTTCGGAATCTTTCTTATTACATATACTTTAGTACAGTCAATAAGGTGAAGGTGTTTCTTTCTTATTTTATAATGAAATATGGATTTATTCTAAAATTATTCAAACCTTAAAGATTAGTGTCTTATGAGTTACGCTACGCATTCTGAGTGAGCATATCTGTGGTTGATCCAGCACATTTTAATTCATGTATGAAGTGTTTTTGTGGTTTAAGTGAGTTTTGAAGGTGAAATAAACTTCATTGTTGAACAGTGCTTATTAGCAACTGAAAAAAATAAAACCTGAAACAGCTCTGTTCTGTTATCTTCTCTTAAAGGACCTTACATGGTGGTGTAAGCCCTACCCAGAAACAAAGCACATTTGTAGAAAGGAGATTTACTGTTTTTTATTTTATTTTGGATTTTAAAGTATTTTTTCAGCACAGTTAGAGCCCCCAGCAAATACCACCTTTAGTTAACTTTCAGGTTCTGGAGACCATGAGAAGAGAGACTAAGTAATAAGGAAGAATAAAATGCCTCAAAATGACTTGGAATACCTTATCCTACATTAGAAGTAAATAATGCTTTGTCTTTTCTTGTGAAGTTACCAATTTCTTTTCTTTGTTTCTTTGTGCCCTTGGTGTTGTCTGTGTTCTGTGCCGTTTTGCTGACCGAATTCTGAGGTCACACTTTTTCTGTTGTTTTCTACATTTGACTATGGATTTGTCTACATTTGGTGTTACCTGCTTGTGCTCCTGACTCTTGGTTGTGAGTAGTGATGGACTGCCCTGAACAAAACTACTCTGTCCAGGTATCCTGCATTCCCCATTCATTATTACAACCTCATTCTTGATACTATAAAATCTATCTACTGATACATTCTCAGTCTACAGCAAAATAGCATGAGAACTAGCCCATAAAGCCATTTATCTGAGCAGTACATTTGTATTTCCTAAAAAAATCTCACTACCATTAAAATAAATACTTATAAAGAACATATTGTGATTTAATGTTTGTTCACTTTCTTTGTACGTTTGATAAGTAAACAAAGGTTTACATGAATTAGCACATCAGATTTTTGTTTTGATTACATTTTTGAAAAACACCCCAACTTTTCTGGAAATGGGGTTTGCTTGTTTGATGTGTGCTTTGTTAACTCTCTTAAACTTTTAACTTATTTCACAGAAAGTTCAAAGATTTCCAATGTTTTCACTATCAGCTTAAATGTATTTTGTAAATATGAACAACTTTTAAAATTTGACACCTGCAACACACTCAAAAAAGCACATAGACACGTTTACAACTGTTTAATTTTTTGGGAATTGAGGAGACTAATTGCTGTAGTTTTGTAAGCTGAATTTTGCCCATTTTTGCTATATACAATGCTTCAGTTGCTCCACAGTCCATGGTGGGAATTGTCTAATTCTCCACTTCATGAATCTTCATACATTTTTAATAAAAGACAGATCTGGATTGCTAGCAGGCCAGTCAAGCACATACACTCTGTGTATACAAAGCCACTCTGTTTTAGCGTGTGCAAACCTGGTATTGTCTTGCTGAAATAACCATGGACTTTCCAGAAAAAGATGCAATCATGATGGCAGTCTCTAAAATCTCAAATGACACCTTTGCATCAACGAGACTTTCACACTGATAATACCCAATGGAAATTGGGCATGACTAAACTGGGAAGAAAATTGGAAAAAATATATACTAACCTCACAAAACACACAGCTTCTGCATTTTTGTGGCCTTTTAAAAAAATTCTCAATTACAGTTCAAAACAGCCATAAAAGATCCATCAGGAATGCAGGCAGCCAATAATGAGGAATAAAAACAGACAGCATCTCTCTTCAATCCACCATTTATTTTCATTTAAGACACCACCATTCAGCCTACATAATAAATCCTTTATTACAGCTCCTCTGATGTTTAAAAATATAGATTTTCTTTCTATCAGACATTCTACATATATTTTTGTACAGTTGCATCTCACACAAACAAAGGAGCTTCATTTTTTCTTAAGTTGTTTTCCATGTTCCAGTTTTACAGGAGTGTGGGTGTATATGTATGCATGTGTGTGATTGTGTGTATGCAGGGATTTGGCACAAAATCAGGGTTGTGTTTGATCAGTAACATTGAGAAGCGGCACACATTCACACATTCACAGCTACAGGTAATGAGGATTCAGTACCGTTATGAGGAGGAATCACATGGAACTGTATACACAGTATACTCTATTTTCACGCTCACAAATATGCTCAGAATCTGTTTCCCTCCTTTGGGAAGTCGTAAATGACAAGGCTTATTTTTGTCCATGTGTATGCATGTGTGTGGCAGGCAAATCAAAAAGCTGAAGAACGTCTGTCTGACAAAAAATCATTTCTGCATAGTAAATCTAAGCCTCTGTCAATGCACAGTGATCACAGATCTGTAATGTAGAAACAAGTTACACATTCAAAAATATACATACATACCGCTCAAAAAATTTGGAATCGCTTGTCAAGTAAATTTTTAGTTTTTTAAGTATTTTCAACGCTTTAATTAACATTTCAAGGATTTTGAAAAGTATCTTTTTTATGTTAAGTTATCTACCTTAAGATTTGATCACCACCTTTAAAATATAGAGCAATTTAGATATTAAATTATAACTATAGCTATAGTATTCCCAATGGCACACAACTTGCTTAGAACTTCCATAATTCTGGACAATCTAATCATGCTTTCTTTACAGCTTCCAACTAAATCATTTGAAAACTGTTCCAGATTATATTTCAGAATAACCTTCATCTGCAACCAAATGTGTTTTATATTACCGAAAGTGATGATTCCAAATGTTTCAGCTGTACTGTATGACGTAAGACCGAAAAAAAAAAAACACTAGAAAATATGCCTGGTCAAGAGGGGTGACAAAGTAACAAGGAAATCCATACATCAACTAGTGAGCCTTGCCACTTGGTCAAAGCATCAAATAGGTCAAGTGGGTCACAGCTTCGGCTGCCTGAAGGCATGGTGCTCCACCAGCAAAAAGTACACTGAAAATCTATTCAGTTACAAGCACACAAAGGGGATGAGGAATGTGGTAATAAGGTGATAAGGGTAATAAGGCTTAGCCCCTTGGAGCAACTTCAGGTTGTGGGTCTTGCTAAGAAAACCACGACGCACAACAGATCTAGGGAAAACAAAATCAACTTGTCTAACTGGCAGGCCTAACTGCTGAGCTAGCTGCTATCCTGGTGACTTTGTCTCACTGCAGAAGCTTGATATCATGATAACCTTAAACACTGGAAAAACAAACTCTGTGGTTCATGGATTCCAAAAAGAAAACATATCTATAGGATTACAGGTGCAAGGAGAAAAATGTTAAAAGTTTAACATTGCTATAGGTCACATGGCTTATAGTAGCATTGTAAAAGTAAAGGCTAGTGAAGTCCCTTCATCACATCTTCATAGTCTTTACCCTGTTGCCACAAAAAACTTCTTTTCAAATAGAATCCTTTACATATTGAACGATGCAATATTTGCTTTATTTATTTTAATGGAAAATAGTACTCACTATAACAAACTACTATAGAGTATCCTGATAACAGTTCTGCCTTTTTAAAGTGTGTTGCTTAAACTATGATGCAAAAGGAGAAGCATGGTTTGATTTATCTAGATTGACAAAGTAAAATTTATAACATTATAGAGTCCTCTTTGAGATTCTGCTCGGATCACTGTGTTTCAGTGGGTTTACAAGCTGAGAAATAAGGTGAAACACACACACACAGACACACACACTCACACACACGCATGCACGCACACACACGCTCACACACACACACAAAGATGGTTTAAGCCACAAATCAGGAATGGTCAAGGGTACCACAAGTCTGGTAGTGTTTCTCCAGAAGCACATCCATGTAATGCAGTACCAAAATCATGCGGAATGTTGATCTGGTGCCATATTTTCTACCTGGCTAAACTCAGTCTAGCTCAGCCCCTCATTTATAAACGTATGCAAGACAGGGTTTCTGAGGTAATATATCTAGTTCTTTGACCTCAATCAACAAGGCCTTCTGTCTTCCTTTCTTTGAGCCCAGAGTCTGTCCCTACAAATACACATGATAAATAGTGATAGCCCTCTTCAAATAGGGCTTAAAAAAATGCCCTTCATATTATTCAGTGGAATATATTGTGCGCTTGTTCTTTACTTTCCTATTTCTAAAGGCTTTAAACCCTTTACAGGGCCTGTTGCAGCCATCTTCAGAAGGCTGTTTATTAATTACTAGCTCTGGAAGCTGTGCATTAAAACCTAACTATCTAAAATCATCATCCAAACCATCTGCCATTCCAGAAAGACATAAAAAACTGGTGTAAGTAAAGAGAAGGTACCTTCTACAGACACCACCTTTATAGAAATACTAAAAGGTTTTTTTTCATGAGTTGAAATGTTATAAAATGTGCAAGCCTTAATTCTTTTGTGTTACAGTGAACAAAAATGTTGCTGTGATGATATACACATTGCTTTTATAGCTGGTCTGTATTATAATGGTTAAAAAAAGCTCTAACTTTTAGACCAGTAGTTCTTAGTCCTGAATTTGCAATTGGCAACAAGAGGAGGGCAACTGGGCTCTGAGGAATACATAATAAATGTGGCCTCTTATAGGCTCTCTTAGAATCTGGTTGGGAAACCATGCACTGGGATAAACCAGAGTTTCAGGGTTGCAGGTGCAGACTGCTCAAAGCAGAACATTGTTTAAACAGCTTTTGTTTTTCATATCTCAGGGATATGAATGCCAAAATATAAACAAAAGAAAGTTTTTTGGCGCTGATCAAGCCTTAAAGCATGCCTTAAGTTTTAGACTACACCTCAGGAGACTCATCTGTAAGCAGGTTTAAACCAGCAAGATGAGGTGGGCTTTAAAGTGTAGCAGTCAGCCCTGCAAAATACAGCAAGTGGCCTTCAATGGCAGTTAGGTAACAACAGCATTATGTAAGAAAAAAGCAAGACAACATGGATGTGAGCTTCAGCCTTGAATCATGGTTCTGTAGGATGATTATTTTGAGTCTAACAGTAACTTCAAACAGGATGAAGGTCATTTTACCTCGCCCAGTCTGCTGCTGATGTAAGGCAAGAAAGAATTCTGCTGACCTCCAATCAATCTGCACAAGTAATTTCTGTGCATCCATGTGGCCTGGTTACTATCATACAGCCTTAGCAAAGAAGTAGATACAAGAATTATTCCGCTTTTCTTCAGAAGGGTCAATTAGGACTTAACCTCAGAAAAAATGGGCCTAAAAAGACCTGATTGGCCCTGCTGCTGAAATGTACTTACAGTCTCTCTCTCACACACACACACACACACAAACACACTTGTAGTGCATAACAGTCAACAAACACACAATAACATATGCTCGTTTCAATGTTGTGTATATGAAAGAACACCATACACACTAACCACATTGATCCGTACCTCAACCCAAAACAAAGGGCAACACAACACCTACAGTACAGAGTGGCTACAAAAACTGGATCAGACCAGTCTGAATGAGGCTGTGGTAATTAGATTGCTTTGGAACAATACAAAGCTGAGGAACTGAACAGAGGCGCAGTTTACATGGAAGGATTTCCTAAGGATTTCTAGTTGGCTGAAAGCAGCAGATAACTGAAAGCCAAAAGTCAAGAGTATCTAACAGGGCTGTACAATATATAGCTCCTTAATCAATATCGCAATACTTGGCTTTGCAGTACCATAGTGTGCGACATGCACATGTTTTACTGTGTGCTCTAAGTATCCTGCTCAATCACAGACATTCCTTGGGTATATGGATGAACCAAGGCTTTCATGTGAAGCTCATGTTCAAAACATCAGAAGCTATAGTGTTATGTATTTGCAGTATAGTATTTTCCTGTCAGGTAGCCCAGAATCATAAAGTGCCACCTTAGCTTTACCCAAAATGAAAATTTTCCATAGTTAGTATCAATTGTTCAACTACATTAATTAGTCAAGTTGGGTAAATTGCCACTTGATATCATGAAGATTGCGACATTTTTCCTCAAGGTCCTTTAGCCCCAATGTCTAAAAGTAACAGCTAAGAAGGTATGTTCCTATTGGACAGTCTTTACTTTTGGCTAAAGCCAACTCAATGGAAAGACTTCCTTTGTAAAATACTCCCCAGGTTTGAAAAATTGAACATACACATACAAGACATTAAACATAATAATTAAAACATTCTGTTCATACACACATCGGTGCCAGACTAAAACCAAAGAAGAGAACTCAAAATTGGAACAAGAGCTCCAAAAAGAAAACAAAGACCCTCTCTCTGGTTTAAGTTACCTAGAAAAAGTTTCCAGGTCACAGCAGCACCAAGATATCAGAATGAGGGGTCAAGCTTACAGACTGACCTCACTGGTTGACGTGGACACTGTTGCATTTTGACTCCTTCAAACATTACTAAAGCATAGACAAGTATGCTCTGGCTTTGATGCCTCTTTAGTGTTTGCTGCCATCTTCGTTGATGCTTTTGTTTATAAAGTGCCTTCAATATGCAGGTGGACTGACTGAGGGTCAGTTTAGCAGGAGAATGTTTCCCCAGAGTGCAGCAACAACATAGAGAGAGGAGAATTCTGGGGAGAGGAGTGTTGGCAAAGGTAGGGGTAGAGGTTTGGGTGCTGTTGGCACAGGTTTCAGTGATGGGTCCTGAGTGGGGGTGGGTGAAAAGGGGGACTGGAGGATGTGGCGAGTGATTAAAGTATATTTCTTTCCTTTCCTTACTCCCTCTTTAGTATTAAATACCCCATTTGCACTTTCTACTCTTTTCCTCCTCTGTTCTTGCTGTCACTCTCTGGACTGATAGAACAGGATGTATCCTGACTCAGAGTTCTTTGAGATGTCAGAAGTCAAACCATAGAACTCTTCTATTGCCTGTGCATCGATTTTCTGAGAGAGAGAGAGAGAGAGAGAGAGAGAGAGGGAGAGAGACAGAGAGAGAGAGAGAGAGAGAGAGAGAGAGTGTTAAGACACAGACAGATCTATTTACTGAATTCCACAAAAGCCCTAGAGGTGAGCATTTTAAACACTTTCTGAAAACATTGTACCTACATTTAGATGTTGTCACTTCATTTTACTTAACATTATACACAATATCAGCTCCTTATATTATATCCTTATATAATGCGTACAAAATAATACACAATTAATTCAATTAAAATCTACAGATTTATCTAAAAGTCACACTGAGTAAACAAATACCAAGATGAGTTTGGATACTGGTTTTCAAATAATCACACTGATCCTTAGCAAGCAAAGATTTGTTCCTCCAAAAAGAAATAAAGATACACACCTCCACGATGTCATCATCAAAAAGCAGCCAGAAGCCATGACTCTTTACTATCGTTATATAGTGTCCTCTATTCGGTCCACTGTAATGACATAGATAACACACAACCAAACATGAGAGGAGCGTGTGTGTATGATTGCACAAACATGTCTAGATGCATTCACTCATGTATGAATGTGTAGTCACTCAGTGTGTATTAGTCAAGAAAACATGTGAGTGTTCCAGTCTCGCACCTGCCACAGTGCACCACCACAGCAACGAGATCATACATGCGGTCCAGGTTGACGGCATCTCCAGAGGTGTTGAACAGCCGCAACTCAAGGGGGAAGACTACACGGTAGCTTAGTTTAGTGTAACGGTGTAACTGCTCCATATATTTAAAGCGCTTCAGGTGTAGGGCCAAGATCATAGGAAGCTTCTTCACACGCATGCTAAAGAGACAAAACACATACACACACTCAGGATTAAGAAAATACCTGTTTTAGTTTGAATTATTATTACCTGGATTAGCATTGTGGAGAAACATGCATGTCTTTAGGGTTGCAAATACAGTAAAAAGAAAAATACACAGACATCTTAACACAATTGTATGTATGTGTAACGATCATGCCCTCGTCCCACGTGTTCATGTTTTTTGTTTTCGCTTAGCCACGTGTCTTGCCCTCGTGTTCATTATGTCTAGCCCCGCCTCCCAGCTGCGTCTCGTCTTGTGTTCAGGTGTTTCCAATGTCATGTCTTTTATAAACCCCCATGTTTGGTTTAGTGTTGTAGCTGTTGTTACGGTTGTATCTGCCATAATTCTGTTCTTAGTTCTTGTGTACGTCAGTCTGCTCTGTGTTCATGCTTCGCGTCTTCGTTGTTTTCGTTTATTAAAATACTCTCAACTAAAGTACGCCTGGGCACTTGCTTGCAAAACAACCCCTAAATGTGACAGTATTAATGTATGTATTTATTATCATTAATTGCCCAGTATCCCTTAAACATTCTATTATATATTTTTAATACATTAAATACTTGCTATTAAATGCAAACTTGTTTTAGACTTGAAAAGCCACCAGCATTGTGGATGACCCAACACACACACAAACTGTTCTCCATCCTGCCGTCTGGAAGAAGGTACCAAAGTATTCGGGTCTTCACTACTAGAATGTGCAATAGTATAATCCCTCAAGCAATAAGACTCTTAGTCTTAGTCCACACGGGTGTTTAAATCTATTTGTGAACGCACTCTGAGTAGTGTAGGTGTTTTAGCTGCAGTGTGTAGCCGCGTTTCATTGACTTGAATATGACGCTACATTCGCGTTCGTTTGCCTTTGTTGAACGCCAACCTGCAGCCCTGACTGTAATTCTGTGCGTTCATCTGTGGTGGCAGTAATCAGTGTTTTTTAAATCTGTGGGGTTTGAGCTTTATCCTGCACTGTATTAGTGAAATATAGATCAGTTGCTTTATTAGACCTGATCCTTGACGTCATTGTGTTAAAAATCCTCCTGATACAGCGAAAATATCATCGTCGCTACTGGGATCACACTCTGGAGGACTGCACTCTTCCATGATTCTTCAGTCAAAGCGCTAAACTAACGGCATGTAAACACAATAAAGACAGTTTCTTTGTGCTTATCTGAATTTCGGCAGAAATTTATGCCAGGAAAAGCCTTTATGTTGTCAGTTGTGTAGTTTTTTGTGGTCTTGTGTTTCATGTAGCACCATGGTCCTGGAGGAACGTCTCAACGTTCAAGAAGCGACTCAAGACTCAAGTGTTCCGCACCCACCTCAGCACATAAGCACATCGGTCACATATGATCTATTGCTTCCCGATAATGTTCCACTTAGTCTTTACTGTACTTTTTACTGTAGCACTTGTCAACTGTTATATTGTAGTAGTTTTTGTAAGCACCTGGCACATGTATCCATTGTTGTAGTGGTTCTCTGTAGTTAGTGTAAGCACTTGGCATATGTACTTATTGTAGTAGTTGCTCTCTGTAGTTACTGTAAGCACTTGGCGTATGTATGTATGTATTATAGCAGTTGCGTCTGTTATTTATTTTACAACTACGAGAAATGCTTTGGTCTTCTTGTAGCACCACCTTCAGTATTACTCTATGCAATGCAAATGCTTGATTGTCTCTTCTCTCCTGCAAGTCGCTTTGGATAAAAGCGTCAGCCAAATGAATAAATGTAAATGTTTCGTTTCACTATGACCTGTGTGAACTGTATACATTAAAATTACAATAAAAGCCTGGTCTTGCTATTTTTGTATGTCATCAAAAATTTATATATGTAAAACACACACACACACACTAATTTATCCTTACACAATTGCACAGTAGTGGTACAATTATAGACGCAAGTAAAATACTCGATAAACTCACTGACCGTTTCTGAGCCTCTTGCTTGCTGCAGCAGGTTTCACAGTAGTACTTATATTCACTGCACAGTGTCTCCGTGTTGCTGAAGTCCCTGTTCACACACACAGAAGGCAACATATGAGGATGTAATGATTTCAGTTAAGTTTAGAAAAATCCAATATTTATTTGCCATGTTTCTTTGAAACCACTGTCAGTGATCAATACCAGGCATCTGGTAGCATTGTGTCAGACTAAATGCAGGTGCAGAACTGTCATCACCAATGTTCAAATGACTATGCAGTAGCTCTGAAGCTGCTTCTAAACTGTAAAGCCATTTTCAGACTCAGATAATGTCTGGAGAATCAGGTCTGGAAATTGTCCTGAGTTGCCCTTTCACACATAGGACACAGCAGCAGATTTTATGTGTTGGACACATTCACATCTACTGGAACACTCTGTGTGTTAGGTGAGCGGTAGGGCCTGAGCAGAGTTCACGTAGGGGGTTCATAGTTTAGTCATAAATTTTCTGCTGATTTTGGTGTTGGCCTTTACTGACAGAAGGTCCCAATTCTCATTGTCTCTCCACTGGTTATACTGGTGTTTTCAATTAAATGACACTTCTTCAGCATGCTCTGAGGGTGTTCTTCTTCTGGTTTCACACCAGTCACATAGAAACGTCATCAAACTTTTGTACATGACCTTATATGCACATTAAAGATAAGCGCTACTGTGGATTCTCTCTGGGGTTCCTCCTTTTGTGTGTAACTAAAGGTTAGTAAATGGCAAAGTTTCTCCACTTAAATAAGTAACTATAAATCCCATTTCCAGAAAAGATGGGACTCTTCATAAATGCAATAAAAACATGTTTGATTTGTTAAACGTATGATTTGTTAATTCTTTCATTTAACTGATAAAAGTTCAAAGAAAATATTATCAATGTTATCACTGATTAAGTTACATGAATTCTGTAAAAAATTACAATGTGACACCTGCAACATACTCAAAAACGTCATTTTAATGTACAATATGTCTGTAAAATCCCAAAATATGCCTCAGAGTCAATGGCACCTTCACACACATGCCAAGGGCCATGTGGCTATATTTATCAGAGTAGTGTGGCAGTTTCTCATGCAGTGCCTTCTGAGAGTTAGAAGGTTTCTGGCCTTGTCCTACAGGGACTGAGGTTTCTCCATATGTACTTTACTGCTTGCAGCTTGAGTGTGAGCCTTTGACGGATGCTCCTTTTATACTCAATCATGATCCTCTCACCTGTTACAAGCTCACCTGCTTGTCGTTGAATAAACAACTTTTTACTTTTATTTTGCTCCATCTGAAGTGTGTTGCATGCACCAAATTCTAAATATGCATATATTTACAAAATACAATTAAATTCAACAGCACACACACTGGGAATTATTTCTCTGAACTTAAATCAAATAAAAGTTTAAGAGAATAAATAAATTACACATTGTTGTGTCCCAACTTTTGCTGGAAACAATGTTGCAGCAAATTGTAAAGTTCTGAAAGCTTGAGGCGTGCAAGCCTACATTTGCTATGCCATGATTAGACAGTCACTATTAAGAGAAAGGTTTAGCGTAAGATCAGGGCTGTAGTTTTTCATTTTTATCAAAGGCTCCTGTGCTCGCAGTGTAAAGCAAGCTGAAACAAATTAGTTCCTGAATTTATGATTGAGTGCCTATCTTTCCCAGTTCACACTACAGGACACATTAACAATCTCTGTTTATTGTCAAATATTCCTTCAGAGAATTTTGATACTGAGGCCTTTAAAAGGACCAAGGGTTTCTTCCCTTGTATTTCATACTTTGTACGTGTTATTAACACGGATTGTTGTTCTTGGCCTGTTTGCTCAAGTTCCTAATCCAGAGTGTATGTGCATACCTGAGACAGTGTGTTATTGATGTGTTTTGCTCAACGTCCACGGACAAATCCAAGAAGTCCTCATCTTTACTGCTAACCTATAACAGGCAGAAAAGACACTGCTGGTGAGAGTGTGTGTGTGTGTGTGTGTGTGTGTATGCTTGTGTTCTGTTTAGCCAGTCATGCACGACTGTTCAAGCTAAATTTTCAGCATCAGCTCTCTAGCGCTGACACATAGAACATATTACTTTGTAGTGGCATGACTTTTCTGAGCACATGAATAAGATCAGTGAATTTAATTGCAGTTTAAAACAATATCTATTTCAGATCAGTTAAAAGATCAATATAATTAACCATGAATTAACTTGCATTTGTCTGATTTTGCACAAACCTGACCATAAAGACAGATTTCCCCCCTACAAAAATCAGTGTTATATACAAAATAAGTGTCATCAAAACGTATTTATTTTCATTAATTCAATTAAATTGATCATGTGAATGCAGAGTTCACATGTACTTGTATACACGGCTTCCGTGTCCGGTGAGAGTTACAGTAGCTGCATGCACAGCTGAGCTTCAGCCTGGACTTCTATAATTCTAACAGTTAAAATAGGACAAATCATTTAAAAAAATGGTGGGGTGACAGCTTTACTATTATTGGTACTATGTATAATATCCTGGATATAAATTTTAAAAACAGAAGTATGACAGCTGAAGCAATCAGCAACAACATAATTCCATATTTTAGAACACTCCAGCATACACAGTTCACCCTAATCCATACTCCATTACAGAGGCAGTACAAGGGTGGAAAAATCCAGCATAGACTTTAGATTAGCAAGAGAAAATAGATGTAACTTTCATTTCTTCTATGGCACATTGGATTCGACTCAACAAGGTCAACAAGCACAAATACAGTCCGAAAAGCCAAGAGAGGCACAAACATCACAATCATTTCTGACAAGTTCAGTGGTGGCAGTTTGTGGTACATTGTCTTTTTCTCAGACAGAACAGTCTCTCTTTAGACTACGGGTCAGTTTAGGTTGAGCTCCACTGACCAAGAATTCTCCCATGTATCAAGAGATTAAATGACTGGAGAGAGAAAAAGTGATAAATGCTGTGAAGAGACAAGCAGGCACTGACTCTAGTGATCTCAAGCTGCCACAGATATAATGACAAAATGGCACAAAGACTGAGACTTATTTGATGAATAGTTTAAGTGTGTGGGGGGGGGAAGGGTTTCATTCAGTATTTGTTGAGTTGGCACTTAACTCATCTAATCACAACACGTTACGCAAGGTCAGTTATCCAAACAGTTGGAAATGGCCCTAAAATAGACTGAATTAAGTATATGAACTACATGAACTACATAAATGTATGTAACATTGTTAAGACAATAGCAGCAGCAATCTTAAAGCATACATTTTGACACTTGGCATGTCTAAGCTGACAGACTATATTTGCGATAAGGAGTAAAAGATGTAAAGTAAATTACAAAAACTACCACTTTATACCTTGTTCAAAACAACGCTAGTCGATACAGTGCTGGTAAAAACACATTGCCCAATCAATATAAAGGTCTTACCGTCTCACAGTTGAGGCAGCGTGTCTCATTGGTCAGTGTGCCTTGAAAGATGTCGTGCACCCAGGTGGACTCGGCCTTGTTCTCTGGCTCAGTTTCGGCAGCAACGGTGGTTCCATTGTTTTTCAGTCGTCCGTTCTGTTTCTCCTGTTTCTTCTCTTCCTGCAGTATATCAGCCACTGTGTTCAGCAGGTAGTTCAGGAACTCGTGAGCATCCTGCTGCATGTAGTTATCAAAGAGGTCTACAGAGACAGGCAGAGTGCAGAGAACAGTACTAGTTACAGTTGTGTGTTAGCGAGCAGTAATAAGGAGTTTGCTGTTTCATCAAAATAACATTGGAATAAAAAAACAATCTCTGAAATAATTTACTCTTTTATTTTATGCCAAAAAGTGTACAGATTAACAGATTAGGCCTTCAGGGTCATGTGTAATTTTGTGATAAGCAATGTTACAAAATGTGGATATAAGGGCAAATAAGGACTCCTCTGTCTCATTTGTTTAATGGGGTTCTCTTTATCTACTTTTAGGACCTGTTTGAAAATCTGATGCAGAAATATAGAGAATTCTACACGGTCTACAAACTGTCAATCAGAACTGTAACTGTCATATTCAAATATTGAACGGTCATATTCAAATATTGAATCATATAATAAAAAATGCATCGTGTGGTAAACAAAAATGCCCTACAGTATCTTGCTGAAGGGTACTTCAGTGGTACCCAAGTCAGGACTTGGACCTTCTGTTCACAAGTCCTAACCATTAGACAGTATATATTATAAATATGTTATAGTAGTATACTAGTATAAATATATTACAGTGATAATCAGGGGAAATGTACATAGGACAAAACATATCAGCTTGGAACTTGTAGGTTAACCACAGAGCACAAATGGGTGAATTTAAAAAATGTCACCAAATATGACTTGGACCGAGCCAGTTACAACACATGCTGAGGTCTTTTCACTTAAATACATACATACAGATTCCATGTCAGTAGATATGAGTGCTCAACTAACCATACACACACACACAACACAATTACAAGCTGCATGATTGGTGAGTGACTGTGTGTGTGTGTGTGTGTGTGTGTGTGTGTGTAGTCAGCTGAGTTTCTCTCTGACAGAGGCCTGTATTGTTCATTCATTGAGAGAGTGATCTAAAGTAAAACAGCAGAACAAGTCTCCTTTCATACCACCCACCTACACACACACACACACACACACACACACACACACACACACACACACACACACACACACACACACACACAC
>JBBPDA010000152.1:11926673-11945642 GCA_037974385.1 Arnoldichthys spilopterus | reverse complement strand
CACCTACACACACACACACACACACACACACACACACACACACACACACACACAGATGCAGACACACACTCCCTTACACCTGTCTCTCATTCCACAGATACACCATATTACACAGGGGCTTACTGTTAGTACGCTAGGGTCAGATGCTAATTCACTGACCATTACCAGAGCAACTGCAGACCTAATCAACATACCTTGAAAAGCATTTACATTGTTTCCTAATGCCTATAGTATATATTTTGCTGGGCAGGATGGGTAAAAGAGCACATGATGAGTTGATGTGTTTTCAGTGCTCCAACCACTGACTATGTTGATATAATTGCTTTGTTGTTAGAGCATCAAGTTAGTTCAGGTTTCACGGTGCAATGACCAGGAATCACACCTGATTCTTCTGCTCCATAAATAAGTGTCTCAGTACCACTGTGTCATACAGTTAATGCTGTGAGTGCTAAATGTAATTAGGTTGCCAGAAACATGGGACAGAACAAAAATCCTAGCTTTAGCTTTTAAACTCCTCGTGGTCGGTAAGTCGAAAACACCTTGTCTAAAAGCAAATAACCATAACAACAACTACAGGTTATCTGAAACACACAGGCAATACCTGTAGAGCAGTGTTCATAGTACACAGTATTATTTTGGTCACTGCTGGTCCTGACTTAACACTGTCTTTAACTGGTAAAAGGCAAAATGAGCACCTTTACACTGATGTGCTTTATGAATCCAGATGCTATACCTACTAAATATCTTATCGAATGAGCAGTGACAAAAGACCAATTAGTCTGTTTAATAGACTTTAGTATTTTGTTATGTTAGTACTCCAAAGGCTAAAAGATTGCGATAATTTACAATGTTATGTAGCCCAAATGGCACTAATAATATTTTAAAAGCACAAGCAAAGTGATTGTGGCATTAGATGAACTTTAGTCATGTGCTTTACGCTTCCTCACCGTTCTCCTTCCGCAGACGTGAGATGAACTTTTTGGGTGGGATGACGCCCACTTTCTTCTTCTGTGTGGCAATGCTGTGGAAGAGGTCGGCCAGGCAGGTGAGTAGATTCTCCTTCTTCTTCTGCTGTGCCTTATAAGCCAAGACGCTCTCCCTGAACGGCCTGCAGAAATAGAGTGCCTGCAGCACCGAGTTACAGTAACACGTGTTCCCAAACTGAGATATAGAGAGAGAGAGAGAGAGAGAGAGAGAGAGAGAGAGAGACATATCATGGTTGTGCTACACTGTCCTTTGTATTTTCAGAGAACAGAACTGCATGTGTAATGTAATCAGGGCTGGGGGAACAAAACAGCAGGAAGTGAGTTGGACATTATCTTCTGTTTAAAGATGAGTGCTTGAAGGATCTATTGAAATATTAGTAATGCCTCTATTGAAGTATTAGCTTAGTCATTCTAATAAGAGGCAATCTTTGGCCAATTCATGATGATCTCTTAGGCTGGACACTGTGCTGCTACAGATGTGTTCTCCCAAAATGAAAAGATACCGAAGACCTGTTCAATCAATAAAAAAAGAAATAACGAATTGCATACCAACCTAAGAGCAGGATGAGATGCTTTATGTGCAAAATCGCAACCTGATCTAATATAACAGCAACTAAACAATATGTGATAGAACACACTTCCTACACATTTTAATGCAATTACTGTTGGTTTGCTAAATTTAACAGACTATGGGAAAAATAAACAAAACTGCTGTTTAAAAGTTATGGTGCATTTTATAATTTATGTTTTTAAGTTATGTTTCTACATTAAACTAGCAAAAAGTCATATTTAGGTTCTCTAGAGGATGTGCGCTTATTTTCACTTAGAAAAGAAATGTCTGTCTCTCTGTACAGTTGTAGCATAAGCAATTTCCTCTGGGATCAAAAGTTTTCTGACTCTGAAAATCTTGCTGTTGCTCCTCACCAACTTAAAACATTGCCTAATTTTCAGCATGTGATGTTGATGCTATTTAAGGGTCTATAACAAATTCCAGCATTTTTTTGGTTTCCATGAGATAAAACAAAAACAAACCAGTCTCATTACAGCAGAATATGGAAAAAGAACTAGAAGTGGCAATCAACTGTTAGGTATACTGATCTGACTTTGTCAGTTCTGCTGGAAATAGTTGACTGTAAATTGTTGCTTATTACTGCAGCAAGTTACAGCCCCTGGCAGCACTGATTAAATGTGTAATGCTTAAACGGCACTGTAATTAGTTTTGGTAATTGAAAACATAACAAGCTATTCTAGGTTATGATGACATTGTGGTTAAGTCCCCGCACCTCATTTCTTTAAGCTGTTCACAAATTCTGTAAAAAACATTTAAATGCTTTTTCTCCTTAGTTTCTCCTTAGGTCAGCCCTCAGAGAACAAAAAGAGCACACATATGCATTATACTTACTAAAAAAAATTGTTCCAGTCTGGTCAAAATGATGTGCAGGCAAAACCACTATACTATTAAGTTTGTGTTTGGTGAAACTTTGATGTGTGTCTTGAACTTGGAAAAACTAAAGAGTACAAAATGGCACGATCAGCCACAAATACAGAAACTAAATCCTTTGCTTTCCCGAGATCAAACTGCCTTAGTTAGTCCAAACCAAACCAACTTTCCCCACTGCTGTGATTGCTCTGGCTCATGTGTAAAAACGTGTTGGCCTGAAAGCTCGTTGGATGTTGTGACACTTACGTTGACCAATCCAAAGTAGTGTTCATTAATTGGGAACTGCTCTGGACCAATGTCTTTCTCCAGAGCAGAGGCATTGGTGCCCTAAAGGAAGGGAAAATAGAGACAACAATAAATAAACAAGAATTCATTCAATCATAAATCTAACATTTTGGGTAATGTCCTTCATAAGGCAGCACATGCACTCACACAAACCATTCTGCCCCTGCATTAAACAGACACTAGTGAATAGATGACAATGAATTAGCCCAGGGCACCAAAGGGGCATGTGTTTCTAAATATACAGTTGCTTAACTGGTACTGTAATCTCGCTTGGTGATTGAGTTTCTGCTTTCACCAAAACCATTTATTGCAGCGTGTCAATTTGAGGGTGGTATGTTTTGTTCTCAGTGTGTCAATGAGTCTTAATGATATCTTGAAGAAATGAGCACTAAGGCAGAAACAGTCTGTCCCACACAACCAACGACAGCACTCTGTACCCTTAGCAGTCTACATAAATAAACATGCGGCTTACCTGACTGTGCCAGGCACATTACAGTGCCCTGCACACTTATCCCATATTCAACATCTCTACGAGTAAAAAATCTGTTATTTTAAAGCCATAAAAATACAAAAAAAACCACTATATGTCTCAAATCAACTGCCAGCCCATTGTGGTCAAGAATTCAGAGGAAACTTGCTCCATCACTTGTCATGACTTTAGAACAAAAGCATTTGGTGTTTGGCAGCTTTTTTTTATTGGTACAGTAAACTCCATGAACAAAGAAAACTCTGTACAGTTATTAAATAGAAAAATAGAAAACAGTAGGATTACATTTCAAAAGGCAATGAAAATTATTTAAAAATAAAAAAATAAACACAACTTAATTCAATCAATCCACACAGGGTTGAGGGCCTTTTCTCTATTTAATGAGACTGGTCACTGGTAGCATGGGTATTATGAAGATGACTGACTAGTTGCTGACGACCAGTCATGTAAGAACACAAGATTACACCAAAATTCATCAAGGGACTCTTGAACATTCTGATATTCTTCATGATCAGATATTAGAAGTTCTCTTGAATGCGTTAAAGGAGAATTCCACCAATCTATTTTCTGCTTAATTCTGAATAAGAAGATCTGGCCTTATATGTAAATCAAGTCATTCAAAGTGATTTGATGTGAAATACTCAATTCTGTAGAAACTTGGTCACTACAGAATTATGCACTGACGATAGAAACCAGCCATCTGAAGAGGTAAAACATCCAGTACACTGTGAGACAAAATGAAACACAAAAAAAACTCAGTTTTTCCAATTTACAGCATTTTACAATTTATTTATTTTATATGTATGAACATCACATATAAAAAGCAAGAAGATAATGTATATTCAATGATAGATGGCAATATTGACATTATAGACTGTAAGGGAACGGGTAAGACCTCCTCCGGTGGAGGGGGGATTGGCGCCACCCAGTGGTCGGCGCGGTCTCCGTCCCCCGAACATTGACTGACCCAACTATTTCCAGGTGCATCTAGTTAGCCCCTGATCACCTGGGAATATAGGCAGGGCCGGAATAGGGGTAGGCACGGAGGATACTCGTTGTGTGCCGTCGAGAGGCGACGATTGTAGGATCTGTATTGAACGCGCAGCACCAGGTTGGTGCTGCTGAAGTAGCGCTTAGTTAGCGTTAGCATTATAGGATGGCTCCAGCAAGGACAGTTGCTGCCGAGCGCCCCTTGTGACTTTCTCCTACCGGACGCCGGAGCGCCGGTCCCTGTGTTGCTGGCTTTTGCAAATAAAGACTCTTTGTTAACCGCACTGGTTTTCAGACTCACCTCCATTCATGACAAACATTGCAACCCTTGGTTCCTTATGTTAGGTGTCTGCACTTGACCCATCATTACCATTTTAATTAAATTAGATTTGGTAAGATTTTCTACAGTGCATATCAAACTACAATGTACATCTCCACAGCTGAATTAGGAAAATTATGTAAAAATCTGTGAAACATTATGGGACTTCAAATTATTACTAGACCACTCTTTTTCAACCTGACTGCAACTGATGATAAATATTAAAACTTTATAGACACAATGCATCAATGACTGTCGATTCACTTGTAGCTTTTGATTAATAAACTACCTCTATCCATCAAAATACACGGTGCCCAAAATTCATTAATACAGAAATTAATGAACAATATATGCCCGGAATCACTGCCTGTGTCCCTGCTCAGTAAGAGTTTAGGAAGAAAAATAAAAAAGAATAACATTTTTGGAATAAATCTCTGCAATACAAGCCATGAGAATGAAAGCTTAATAAATGAGACGATTGCTTTGACCCAGCCCAACCGATTAGTTCTCAAATGGACACCATGGCCCAGAAAAAGAGCTATGGAGATGATTTTCAGATGACTGATGCCAAATAGCTGCATTGCGTTTTGTGTGACTGTAATAACCTGAGAAAGCAATCCAGCTTTTCTTCTCTCTGAGGGAATATGAATCCAGTAGGGCTTGCATTTCAACCTTAACAGACCTTAAGTGGCCACCGACAGAAAGGTACATAAGTATTGCATTGTGCAACAGAGAGATTAAGACCTTAAATGACCTTTGCCTACAGTAGGAGGCATGCTATATTCATACAGAGACTACTGATGTAGAAGAAGTTCAAAGGCTTTGAAAATAGAATGGCATCATTGTAGAATGGGTATGAATGAAGGCTTTGGCCTGCACCCCTTCTGCAGCCATTTAGGTTACTCTTTACCTAAAAAGACCAAAAGGCTGGACTTTGTTTTGGCTTGATCTTATAGGGCTGCACGATATGGACAAAAAAACATATTCATACTGTGTATTGTTTCGCATTGTCTAATTTTTCACAAAATGTGAAGGTCAGCAAGTGTTAGGCTTGTCCTCATCAAGGAAAATGATAATTAATTGCCATGTCTGTAATTACGTTTAACAAGTTTTGCTCATTGTTTGGAAATTCAATGTAGCCAAATTCTTCATAGCTGTTGACACTTAGTAGGTCCCAACTGAAAACAGACACAGCTAAAGCTCAAATAAACATAAGACTCACTGCTGCCCCCTAAAGGTGTAATAGCCCAGAAGGTATAACTCTTGCTTTCATGAGCTTGTTATCTGTCTTAATGAAAGTTTTCATTCATTTACACAGATTTGCCTCAAACCAGCTAATGACAAAAGCTTCACTTCATTGCATCATAAACATTTAATTGGTGCCTGCTTAAATAATAACACTCACTAAATATTTTCTAGACCATATAGGAATTGTCATGATGCTCATTCTTGCTAATAAATAATATAGTGATTTGTCTGAGCTTAGATCACAGCAAAGGCCAATTTTGCAATAATTATTAACAAACAACATCTTGTGATGCCCTACTTAGAAACTTAAGAAGCATACACACACACACACACACACATGCACACCACACACACACCACACACTTACATGAGTCTCTGGGTCTGTTCACATCGGAAAAATTCAATTAAATGTTCAGTTAAGTACAGATAGGCCAACAGCGGAGGAGTGCGCCTACAAAAATCAGATGGAATAAAAGCGATTTAGATCTTTTGAGACCTGAAATTGCAGTATGAGCAACTGCAATGAGCAATACCATTCATATAAGAAACATCGCATTACCTCTTAATGTACCTCAGGAAGGTACTACATTAAGGCAGACATGTCTCTGACAGTCAAACACACTCAGGCCAACGGTTACACAATCAGCCCCAAGGAACATGCTCTCGTGTAAAGCATGAGGGCTACCATGCATCCGACTAAATAATGCAACATATAATATTCACCAGCATGACTGGGACATCACTTGCACCCACCATGTGCCTGTCTGTGTGGGGACTGTTGTACTGGGTGTGGGGTTCACACAGTATTGCATTACACACAATTTGTATTATCATATTACACCACTGACTACTGACACTAAAGCCAGACCAAAGAGCACATCAAGCTGCTTTAGTAAAGCCGGCTTAATCACTAAAGAAACATGGGAATTTGTGCAAAGACACATGAACACAAAAAGTAAATTTTAAAATAAACTTTACATTTATTTGTTAAAAAATACATTTGAATAAAGGCATTTTCTAAATAAAAGTAGATTTGTTTGCCATTGCAATCACTAATAATCATATCTAAAATGTATACTAATATACTAATAAAAAAAATGTTAGAAGCATTAGAGTATTATTTATGGAAATATACTTGAATAAATGTATTTATTAACACACTGTAGCACACAAACAATAATATGCCTATTTGTTATGTCCGTTTAAGTGTAACATGCAACACATACATTTTAAAGCTATGCTTTTAGGTGATACTTTGGCATGCTGCAATAGAACTACACATACATAGTGTATTTGATATAAATGTATTTCTTAACTTACTAAAGCATATTTAAATAAATATATATTTTATTCTCATATCAGCCCTAGCGATATCGCTCAATTGCTCAAATGTATTTCTGTGCAACTGTCAACTGTGCTGGAAATATGATTGCTGGCCCATGCTAGTTTGGATGCATGGCAGACTCATGTGTTAGAGGAGTCCTAGATAATGGATGGAAATTGGATATGATCAATTAAAAATACAAGTAATAAAAATAATGTAATAATGTATAAAATGGCAAAAATATATTTTATAAAGCAAGTCGTAGCATGCTCAAAATGAACAGCTGCCATGTGTGAAACAGCTGTATTCCATTGCAGCTTTAGCTGTATGAAAAAGCAATCAAAGGCAAAAACATTTAAGAAATATTTAATCTGAGCTTAATTACAATTTACATAGATTTTAGATGTCAGAAGATTCCCAAAGTAAGACAGTAAGTATGTACTAAAAAATTTATAAACTGAAAACATTAAAAATATGTACTTTTCATATTAAGTGCATTTTGTACACTTTCAAACATTTTGCTTCTGCCAGGGTTGACATCGCTACTGAAAAGAAGAGAACCCAATTCAATCACTAATGAAAAATGCCACCAACACAAGCTTACTATGATTACTACATTTTATAGACACTGAAGTGAAAGTGACTATTTGTCAATGTGAACACACTCAAGAACAACAACAAAATGTGACCTCTGCATTTAACATTGAGCATTGTTTATATGATACAATTTGTATGAGATAGTAGCATAAAAATTCATTTATATTTCATTTTTAAACTAGGTTTTGTGCACTTAACATACAGTATGTAGGACCTGACAGTTAGAATAGGTCATTTAAATGAACAGGTATGAATCCCATTGACCAGAGCAGAACAAAGCAATTTAGTCCAAACACAACAGGGTACTTAGGTTATAGCAAAGAGCAGCAGTTCTCAGGGTCAGTAGTTTGCATGGATATAGTGGCTCTATGTTAGAGGGAACACTGATATGGAAATTGTGGGCTGATGCAGAAATCTGATCTTTTTCATGTACATATTTGTTGATGTTGATACCGATAAATACACTTAAACAATATGCAGAAATTTAAACTAATCTACCCAGATTAACATTATGAAGAAATATTACATTTTATTATGAAGGGTTTAAAATGCAGTAAAATGTATAAAATGCAGCTATTTTAGCAGTATTCCTGCTCATCTGGAGAACAATAAATACGTCTGAAATATTGGCCAAATCTAAACATCTCTCCAATGTCAATATATATTTTTAAGCAACTTGGTACAGATATGATGCCAACATCAGCATGCAGCCCTATTAAATATCCTCTGATATGGTCTCACCATGAGATTTGGAAAATACTACTGTACTGAATTCTGTCAATACTACCCAGCACTAACATCCTGTAGAACTGACCCAAATTCACATGAATCCATGTCTTGATGAACTCCTAAATACTAGTTTGGTTCAATGGTTTGGGGAAGCATAAAGCAAGAGTAGCCCAGACAATTTGTGTCGAGTTCGATCTGCTGTGAGATGTAAGGTTATCCAGCAGCAGCTTAACTCACTGCCTAATTTGCTTTGGCAGTTTACCTGAGACTGTGGGCAATGGGTCACCACACACCTTCACCACACAGTGAAGTTTAAAAACTGCCACACAGCTTAACAATCCAACGCTGTTACTACTTGAATGCTAATATGAGCCATGTTTGACCTTTTTCATTCCTAATGAAAAGAACGGTGGATTATGTTGGAGCAGAGAAAGGTTGCCATGTCTGCATTGCAGCAACTCAGGCAAAGGGGGATGGCCAACCTTTCACTGACCACAAATAAACACTGTTCATTATTTACTGCTGAAACAGTCAGGGTATTTTATGAACCAGGATGCCCCAGTAAGCTTCCAAAATATTTTCTTTTGACATTTGGCTTAAATTCCTAGTATTTTTCAATATAGTTTTCAATATAGTTTGACCCTCTTGGTCAAGGTAAACATTGTTAGGATTTTATACTTCTTTTGTGTGGCCCTTTACATTACTTTACTGACATCATCTATTCTTACCATGTAAGTGAATCATGTACCCTCAGAGACGCTGCTCTACTGGGGTAAACTAGCAGACTTGAGTAATAAAGTCAGCTTTAGATCCATCCAACTGTCAAGTCCAGTGTCCTTAATGAACTCAAAGTTTCTACTGTATACACCAAATCAGCCATAATATTAACACCACATGCCTAATATTGTGTAAGTCCCCTATACTGCTGAAACAGCTCTGACTGTGGAGCACTGTATGTTCTGACATCTTTCTATCATAGTAAGCATTAACATTTTGTGCAACAAAAGCTCCTCTTTAGGACTAGCCTTCATTCCCCACATACATCAGTAAGCCTTGGGTGCCATAGACCCTGTCACTGATTCACCGATTGCCCTTCCTTGGACTTCTTTTGGAAGACACTATCTACTGCATACCTGGAAGACTCCATAAGACCTGTGGTTTTGGAGATGCTCTGACCCAGTTGTCTAGGCAACACAATAAGGCCATTCTCAGTGTGGCTCAGATCCTTACGGTCACCCATTTTTCTTGCTTGCAGCACATCACCTTTATGCACTGACTGTTCACCTCCTACCTAATATCTCCCACAACTGACAAGGGGCCATCATAATGTAATGAAATAACTAGAGTCAATGTTATTCGCTTTAACACCTGTTAGTGGCGTTAATGTTATGTTATGTGCAGAAGCATTCTGCTGAAGTCTTCTGGATGAAATTCAAGAACACGTTTGATTTTTAGGGGCTCTTCATTTATGCCCATAACACATTGCGCGTGGTCAGGCTCCATGGCAACGCCATCCGATTAGCGTCCCAAACATTAAAAACGACCTATAACACAGATTACTCTTCTTCTCATGACATAAAAGCTGCGTACCCTTTTTATAAATTAGCCTCATATTTCATTTACACTTATAAACTATTAATACAGCCAGCAGACTCGCTGCGTTAAGAATTTGTATCCGTTAAACATAGTGAAGCGACTTCTCACACTGCATTCGGCCTAACAGAGACATGTACCAGAGGAACGGGTCGTCAACCAAAATCAAAGACCTAATGAACCATGGTGATGGACGTTATCCAGTCCATGCACTTGGCTCCTCGGACCAATGAGCAAATCGAGTGCGGACATCATCAGCATCCCTGCATTAAGGAAGCACTGAGCTAGCTAACTAGCCGGCTAACAGGCTAACGATCGATGTAAAGCTCCGTATACTTACCATATTACAAATGGAGGCGATATTTCTGACAGTCATTTAGTTCACAGGGTACCCGTCGCGGCCATCTTCACAAAACAAACATGACTGGAAGTTGCAGAGCAATGTTGAGCAGGTAGACCTTCCGCAGCTTGGACCAAGAGGCCAACTGCAGTCCCTGTCGGAGAAGGCTTCTGACTCAGACACACAACATGCAAGTATTCGCTGTTAACGCAATGTGCGCTTCAACGAAAGCAATATAAAAAGCGTGCCTGAAAGCCTTACGTCTTAACAAAACTGCGCTTAATTCATTTTGTTCATTAAAACTGTGTCGTCAGATTAAACTCTCGTAGGCTTTTGCAGTAAACATCACTGCTCTTGGCAGGTAACTAGCTAGCAAAGTCCGCACGGACCGCCCATGCCCCGCCCACTCTGACGACGAATCTCTACGGTGTGTGCGGAGGGGGGTTGGGCTTAATTGTGATCGACATCTCATTTCACCAATGAAAGATAAATATACAGCTCAGTGAGCGACCCATGATCTACTTTGGAACCAATGAACGAACAAATATTAGGAAAATCATTTTATTTGTCAGATTTGGGTTAAATGAATGTAATAATTAAATAACAGGCTTTATCCAAAATGTACCACATAGACTTCCATATATATACTTCACAACAAAGATATACTACAGATAAATAATAAATAGTAAAACAGGAACATATATTCCTTTAAAATCTTGCATTTCTTTTATACATAGTAGAAACAAAATCGTAGTTTTAAACTTTTAAAAATTAATATGTGCTAAGTGAAGTTCACTTTAGAAACCGGCAATGTTTCCAGTGTCTGTAATGTTGTGTGCGTGTGCCTTTAAAAGTCCCATAATTCAGTTCACCTCACTCGCTTTCTTCCTCTCCCCTTTCTGACTTCGTTCTTTCTGTTCAGCGCGCGTCAGGAGGAAGACGTGTTAATGAGCATGGCTGATATGGAAGGTTAGAATTGGTTGTTTTGTAACTTTGTTACTTTTTAAACAAAGGTAGCTGTTTGGCAAGATAGAACTTTTTTGAAAATGTAATTAAAGTCTGCGTTTAGACGTATTAGTTGGATATAGTATGCAGTATTTTCTTGTTTTGCTAGCCTTTTATAACACATTGCAGACGCGGCTAGCTAGGCAGCAATGCAGGTTGCACACAGTAACGGTAGTTTTACCTGCCCGTTAGGGCTAGAACCGAATTGTTACAACAATGCGAGATGAGTATGCGATGTGTTCCCTCATGAACACGTGGGGGGAACATGGTTGGGCCTACACGCGCTACACCTAGCTAGCTAGAGGTTTATCATAGCAAGTTTATTGCTGTTGGATCCTGTCGGGTAAAACATGCCTGTCACAAAAGCTTATCCTATAAACTAATGTTCTAGGTTGGACCGTTGAGCCACCTGACTGAAGAAACCAGATTTACACAGTGGATCAAAAAAGGTAAGATTTAGTGGTCAAGTATTAGTGTTTCAGTTAAGCTCATTTAATACAAAATTTATGTAATACCTAGAACAGACAAATAATGTGGCACATGTTCCATCATTATGAAATGTTTACCTAATTAAAATGCTGTTAATTGGATTTTAAATTTAATCTACATGTGCAAATCCTTTCATTGCAGATGAGGAGAATGTAGAACCTGACAGGAACCAAGACTCCTGCATAAAGCAGGGTTGTGCAGGTTCGTCTTAAAGAAAATGAAATCTTTCATTTATACCCTTTTATTGCCCATTTAAGACTTTCCATGTCTTTAAATGATTAACACAGGGGGGTAGAAGAATTCTCTCAAAAAACCTGAAGTTAAGGCTGAATATTCCTTGCTTCGGATCCTGTCGGGAGAAACAAAACTTTCACAAAACCTTTTTGCTCATGCTTGGGTGAAGTATTTTACTTAAATATGATCCAAATCTTTGCTTGTGCACAGGTACTGAAAATGTAAAGGTACTGGGCTCGGACATAGGACACAGACACTACACCTTACATGATGGAGAGCTAGGTAAGCATACACTTTTGCATGCATGAATAAGGGCATTTTTAAAAAATCCAAAAGACTCAACTCTATCCTGGAAAATTTAGGTAGCTGTTTTGTCTTTGTCCTCCTATGCTTTGCCCACTGGAGGCTGTCTGTGTCTCTAGTGGCCATAACAGGGGGGCACAGCAACACCTTGCTAAAACTGGGGTCAGTGGGCTTCTCCATGTGCCTGGATCCTGTGTGAGGGACACATTTGAATGCGTCTTTCATTACTAATTCTTAAATTTTCCTTATGGCCTGTGAAATTTTGCACACTGTCTGTTTGGTTTAAGCTAGATTAGCACTTTGTGTAAAGATTGTGTGGCTTTTTTCCCTTTCCATTACCAGGTGGTCTTCGGAGCCCTGATGGACACAGTGAAGTGTAAACTGTAGGGATGGGTGGATCTATCCAAATATTAATATTTGAAACCAGTGTTTTGTATTGATATTATAGTGATGCTTTGTTTTCCTTTTGTCTTGCTCCCACTTCAGGTAAGCAAAAGTGTAATGAAAGGGAGTGTTGCATTGTTTCTGATCAAAATGGCCAAACAACTGAATGTTCTAACCTTTGTTCTCGGTAATTTGTATATTACAATGAAAGATTTGGTTCTGAACAAAATCCTCAGACTGAAGGAAAAATGTAATGCTGATTTCATGTTAATAAATAGTCAAGCTTTGTTTAAAATTTGTCTTGTTTTAACTTGATTACCTACTTAATAGTGGAAAATCATTGAGAGGTCATAAATCTGTTCACCTTTAGCATATTGGTGCATTCTATTAATCACTGTTCTCCCCTACATGAAAATACATATGGTGCTTTTATAAGTCAAGGTATTATATTGGAGATACTGGACCTGTGTGCATTTGGTTTACATTTGTTTAGACTCTGCTTATTACAGGTCTTGTTCTAGTTTGCCACAAACAGTAGGCAAGTGTTTGTGCCAAAATGGTTAGTCATAAAAGTAAATAAATGTATTTGCATTTACCTTTCAGGCCTTGTGCTTCACATGCCTCTGGGTTCATATATCTGCAGGTGTGATTTCTTCCCCTGAACTCTTGCTAGAGGTGTTTCACTTGGCCCATCATCCTGGGTTTAAAACATTGCAAAATAAAAGGGCTTGGGCAGTATTTATAACTTTCATTCTTCCAGAGTGGCCTAAGTAATGGTTGTCCTTTTAAACTAATACTTTTATAATATCTAGTCCTTAAAAGATGAATAAAAATGTTTAAGTACTTTGATCCTGTCAACATGCTAAAAATGCAATGACCTTTTTGCTTGTTACTGATATTTAAAGAACTGGAAAATTGGGGAGGGGGAAAAGGAACAGTGGGTGCAAATGCTATGTAACATTTCTGATGTTCTGCGATGCTTTGTTTGGGGAAAACCTGGTATAGAACCATTGTGGGGTCTTTAAAAAAAAAACAGCTTAAACATTTTAAGTACCAGAAGCTACTGCAAAATTAAATGTTTTTTTTTTTTTTTTTTTTTGGTCTGAATAGTACTGCTTCGTTCCTGATAATATGCCTTTGCTTTGACCTATGAGTAAGAATTAACCGAACAGCCTGCTTGATCTTGCTATTGTAATTATGAGAAACACATTCTACTGGTTCATAAAATTCAAGGAAAACGTTTCTCTGGGTTCAGCTGAAATCTGGCATGAGAGATCTGAAAGAAGCCAAATGGCTGTTGTGCAGTTATTTCAGGTTGATGAACCTTAGTAAATTGACTTGCTGAATTATAAGGAAGGAAATGCTGTGGCCAATAGCTGAAAGATTAATGAGCCACTTACATCCGGCTATTGAGTACATGTGATTTTGATGAGTAATACCAGTGATTTTACCAGAGAACTTTGGAAGATTGCATTAGAAGAAGAGGTTAAAGTACGGCTAAGGCAGAGAGCTCGGAAATTACATTTCAGATTTTTAGACAACAAAGGATGCTTCTCAGGATGTAAAGTCAGTGGTAAAATGTTCAAGGCTAAAAGAGATTCAGTGGAGACCATTAGTCTGTTAGTGATCATATACTCAGGTTTATATTATATACTTATTGCTTGAACAGGGCTCAGGCCTAGTTCTGTACTACATTTTCCTTCCAGTACAGAATCTTGTGTGTGGTCCAGGCAGCTGTTGTGTGTAAGGAAAACCGGAAGCAGGCAGATATGGCCAGTTCTTTGTGGTTGTCCAGAATGTACCAGCAGTTTAATGGAGAGTTCTGAGACTGGCAACTTCACACAAGTGCTTAGGTTTGCTTTGAACTGCCTTTGACAGGTGAACATTTAAGAAAGTTGGACCGAGTGTCTTGTATGATGTGTTCAGAGCATCCTGTTCTCAGGGTCCATGGCAATGCAAAACTGCAATATACAAAATAAGGCAGTTACAAGCTTGAAATGTTTGAGCTGGATTTGGCATAAAATACTATTTTGATTATAAACATCTTTGTAACATGAATACAAGCAAAGTACATCCCATGGAAACATTTAAACAAGCAAACATTTTACCCTCTTTGATATATGGTTCTGATCAAATCAAACAAAAATCTAATAAAAAAAACTAAATATATACAACTATTGATGGGGAGTGCAAAACAGTCAAACAGGAAAAAAAGAGATACAGCAGAGCTATTCGAGAACAGTAGTGAGAATTAGAGAACCACATACATGTCCTGTCTCACCCCATCCATAAACCTACTCTTTAGGCTCATGCTTTTCCTCTTTTCTGGGAGCTGCACCTTTAGCATCCTTTATTCCTACCCATCATTTCTCCTCTGCATGTGTTCCTTTAATATACTCATTTCTAATCCTGTCCATCCTCCATCCTTAACACTACCTCTGCAGATCTTAGCATCTTCACCTCTGCCACCTCCAGCTCTGGCTCCAGTCTTTTTGTCAGTATCACTGTTTCTGAACCATAAAACATAGTTGCTCTCACTGCAATCTTGTAAACCTTCCTTTTCACTCTTGCTGGTATCCTTCTGTCCCAAATCAGTCCTTCTGGGCAGTGGTGGCCTAGTGGTTAGGACGCTGCCTTTGGGACCTGAAGGGCGTAGGTTCGAGTCCTGGCCCGGGCACTACTGAGGTACCCTTGAGCAAGGTACCATCCTACTACACTACTCCCCAGGTGCTGTTGATAACTGCCCACTGTTCCATGTGTGCATTTGTGATGGGTTAAATGCAGAGGTCACATTTCGTTGTGGTGCTTGAGTGTGTTCACAATGAAAAACATTCACTTCAGTTTTCACCCATCTACAATCTCTGCATGAAAGGATTAAATGGAGAGATCTGATAAAGACACTCAGTCTGTTTTTGGACTATAATAACCGCATAGCAGCCATATCTTAAACATGCTATTGTTGTGTTATAGCAATGCTGAATGTTTTTGGTGACTACTTACAGTAGGCCACAGTGTTTAGACTGTGATAGCCGGGGTCTTGGTTGCTTGGGTTGTTCCGGACTGGGCTGGCAGTGTTCTGTTTAGATGCTCTTCATTTGGTTTCTGTGGTGTATTTCAGCACTGGGTCCTGCTGTGTTTTGTTTGGTGTGTGTGTGTGGTTTGGGGGGGTGTTGTCAGGTCAGCCTCTCCGGTTACACTGCACGTTTTTGGCAGGGAAAATGGTCACTGTTTGAAAAAAGGCCTGAACAAAAACACATATATAACCCTCAAACAGCATTGCACTATAACTTTAAAGACACTTGGAGCATGTAGTACTACTTACCTGTGTGTTGACATATTTCAAATACATAACAGGAGCTTCACCTTTCACCGAATTTAGACACACACACACCGTTCTTTTGAAGTGTGCCTGTAAGTATCTGTGGAAAGACTGTTTGACCTTCTGCAGGTCAACAGAGAAACAAAGAGATGAATTATGAATCATTCTTTTCCTGTCCTCTGAAAAAGTAATGAAGCCATCTCACTCAGTGGAGTGCTCTCTCTAGCAAACACATCAACTCATAGCACAGTGAGAGTGTTGTGAGCAGTCACAGATCACACTGACAGATGCCATGTGAAACCGGCAGCTCCTTTAGTGTCTTTCTGCAGGCTCCTCTGCCCGACTGTATTAATCTTACTCCAGTAACTCATCGGCCACTGGACCTGTACACCAAAAACCCAGTTGCATGGAAATTGACTAAATGTTACAATACTGACATTACAGTAAGGAATTAAAATGGAGTGTGGGACCGAAGGCAGGAGTCCAGTGGAAGCAGGAAGATATGGAAAGTTCTTTGAGGATGTCCACAATGTACCAGCAGTTTATTTGAGAACTCTACACAGTTTCACATGTGCATAGGCTTGCTTTTAACAGACTTTGACTAACAGGTAAAGAATTTAAAAACATTATGTCTCTTCACTATGCTGTGTTTAGTGCAAGCTGCACCCAGGTTACACTGTAATTTCAAAAGCTTGTGCTTTTAGCAAGAGTCTGCCTTAATTTGCCATGTCACAATACATAAACACAGGCTCATTGGTTTAGGGCAGGGGTGTCAAACTCCAGTGTCCAGCACTACTTAGTATTTCCCCTCCTCACACACACAATTACTTAACCTGGCATTTAACAGGTAAGGTGAATCAGGTGTGTTTGAGCAGGGAAGTCACCAAACTGTGCTGGACACTGGCCCTCCAGAACCGGAGTTTTGACACCCCTGGTCCAGGGAGATGATTCTGGCTTTGGGTACGAGAGGTCCCAGGTTCAAATCCCGGATGAACCCAGATTTTGTGGGCAGTGGTGGCCTAGTGGTTAGGAAATTGCCCCTGGGACCTGAAAGTCGCAGGTTCAAGTCGCGGCTTGGTTGTGGTGCTTGAGTGTGTTCACAAAGAAGAATTTTCACTTTCATATACATAGTACAGATAGACAGTACATATACACACACATACAGCCTACAGTCATAAACATCCTTATTTTGGTTTTGTTAATTTTCTAGGTGAAAATAAGATAACCATCTACAGAGGACAAATTTATTTAAAGCATAATTTAACTCACAATTTCATATTACAGATTTCCTTGCTTGGACACACCAACGAAACCAAACCTGGCAATTTACCAATGCTGATCAAAGTGTTTTTGAGCAGGAAATCCATAAATCAGCAAACTCTAGAATCCAATTTTTTAGGGCCAGAGTTTCTTACCCCTATTAAAAAAATTGAGTTTTTGAAATAATAAAATGTAATCATTTGGAGACTAGGCCCTCAATTCTACTTTCACAAGCTTTACAGCAATGACACTATACTAATTAGAAAATTTTAATTTTTTATAGAAAAAGAGTAATAATCTATTGTCAAAATGATATTAGTTCTAGCAAACCTGCAGTAAGAACCTAAAAATGCTTATAAAAGCATAAAAAAGACTTAGATAACAAAAAAATAATAATTGTGAAAGCTGAAAATGATTAGTAGGTAAATGTGATTAATCTTTCACATTTTCAGCTCAGGAAAACTATTCCTTCACAGTGAATTAGTCTGTCAGTCACTCAAGTCAGACAAAATGGCTTCAGACCCTGACTGATTGAAATGATTTAATGCTTATTCGCAAGCCTAATTTATTATTTAATAGCATTTTCACCTGACATGAGAGTAACTATACAGGAAAGAAAAAACTTTCAAAATTGTCTATGTACATTACTGTAACAGGACTTTATTCCAAGTAATTTTGGTTAGTGTCCAACTGTCAAGATATTTTGACACAGTGTAAACAGAGGGTACTATTTTCAAAAGAGGCAGAACAATTCAAACTTAATTTCCTCCAGGTCAGGCTGACCATTGGCAATGACTGCAATTATATTATATTGCTTTTCCATGTCTTCCTTCTGTAAATGTGTGTGTGTGTGTGTGTGAAACAGGTTTTCAGTTATTAGGTCAGGGGTTTGTGGGTCACAATCATTTGGCTTGACTTTCCCAGGAGAAAGACACTTATTTGACACTTATTTTCTCATAAAAAAATAAAACACCTGGAGTCAAGATAGGGTGTATAAAGTCAATGTAACTTGAAATGTGTTTTCTTTATGTTCCATAACTTCTCAGAAAATGTAGGATTATAAAGACATTTATGCCACAATTATACCAATTAATAGCCTGAAATAAAATGAAAACAAGCAATAGGAGGCAATCATACATCCAAAAGAAACAGTTATGAATAGGAAGTCACTCATGGGTCAGGTTACCCTCACCTAAGCAGGCTTTTAACATTATTGGAAAAGCCTCAGGCTGTTTTGAAAGTTAATGTGAATTATTATTCTTCTGTACCATGCCACAATTCCCGATGAAATGTGATATTAATGGTGAATAAATGTATTATTTTCTCACTGGTGCATGGAAAAGAATCAGAAGAGGTTTTTGAGGCAGGCAAAACTCAATGGTTTGATAAAGTCTTGAAAATACGATGTGATGAACAGTGTTCATTATCTGGTCAGGGACATAAACTTACAGGGATGGGTATTGTTATTTGTCATTAAAACTCATTAATATTTGTAAAGTAAGTTATGTAACATTGTTTTGTATGCCTATTGAAAGTATTAAATCACGTATGGTTAAAACGCAAATGGCTTAGATCCTTTATGCTTACCCATTTTCCTGTTTCATGCACAACAACCAGTCTCACATATATATATATA
>JBBPDA010000152.1:11915088-11926573 GCA_037974385.1 Arnoldichthys spilopterus | reverse complement strand
TCTCTCTCTCTCTCTCTCTCTCTCTCTCTCTCTCTCTCTCTCTCTCTCTCTCTCTCTCTCTCTCTCACACACACACATGCACACAAACCCAACTGCACAAAAGGATGGGGGCAGTTGACCTGCTTTCCTGATTTCTGATTGTCATTATAGGAACAGGTTTTACAAACTCTCACACATTTCATTTTATATGCAGTCAGAACATGAGGCCATAAATGTTTTCATATGTCCATTTTTCTTTGTCTCCATCATTTGAGCATTTTGCAGATGCTCTTACCCAGAATGACATGTTACAGCCATGTTACAAATGTTGGTCAATGTAATGTAATGATAAAAATGGCAGAATTATGGTCTTGTCTGGACATAAAAGTAAGTAAGAGAAGTAAGTAAAAAAAGGTTTTCTCATGTGAAATCACTATCAGTCTCTGATATTGGTTTGCTGAATTGTTTGACCATATCCATAGAAAATTCCTTCAGCTGCAAAACATTTCAAAGTTTTGTGAAGGGATTCAAATCAGGCCAGATTTCATAGTTGAATCAATGACTGCAAGCTGTGTAGTCCCTGAAACAGCAAAGCAACCCCAAAGCATAACTTTCCACATTATGCTTCATCTTTAATAAGAAGTTCCTCTGAAAAGCAGGCTATGTGAGAGTAAGAGTTAGTGAGTGATTATTTGTCATTGTGAACACATCACAGCACAGCACAAAGTGTACCCAAACAAAATGTCTCCCTTGCAGGTCAAAGTTGTCCAATTTCTTTCTAACTGTAGACATGTGCTCAAACTAACAGTTGCAAGGGTTACTTGCAGAAGCAGTGATGAAATCTGGGGGGTTATTTTTGGCATAAAATGGTCTGCTTTAATGCTGAATTTTCTAGGGTGACTTGTCCTGAACAAATTTACAGTCTTTTAAAATGTAAATGCAAAAAACAAAAACAAAACACAAGACCCTAGGTGTCAGATTTAAATAAGATCTGCAGGAGGTGCTAATAAATGGTGCCTAATTTGGAAGACCTGATTCAAATTTAATGGACTTGAAGGTGTGATACATGTAAGGGTGTACTTATTTTTTCATATGTTTGATCTATCTTTTGTTATTTATTTAAATGATAAAAATGATTAAAAATCGTTTTATGTGTCATTTGTTGGAGTACAATCATCTTTATCTGTAGGCACTGTATCAAAGAGGTGATGTGAAAAAAACAATTTCCATGGGGTGTACTTATTTTTTACTGTATGCAATAATAATGTATCCTATCAAATAGTATATACACACTTATATGCAAAAGATTGGGCACCTATGGCCAAATTGCATGTTTTGATGTTTTTAAAAGTGAAAAGACGTAAACACAACTTCTGCAACAACAACCTTTCTTGCAAATATTAATTCACAGTTACTTGAATGAAGTATGCACTACACTTAAGGCCTCACATTTAACTAATTAGGCCTTAATTGACTCATTAGGACTGATAAGGCATGTAAAGAATAATTCAAATACACCTTAAATTCTCTAAGCAGCTGACTGAGGATCTGAAAATGAAGCTAATTTATACCTACAAATGAGAAGAAGGCTATGAAAAGCTCCAGTTCACAATGTCCACTGTCTGAGGTGTCATCAAGAAACAGCAGTTATGGGGAACTGTGAAAAGTCAAGACAAGATCTGAAAGACCAGTAAAAGATAGAACTGCTTGTATGCTGACCCCACAGGCAAAGCCAAATTCCCATATGAAAGTAAAGGTTTAGTTGGTACTAGATTGTTGGGGCATTGTTCTGATGTTCGCCATTGCTTGCACAAACATGATCTGCATGGAAAAGTCCTCAGGATCTTGTAACCTCATTACTAAAATCAACATGTATGCAAAACAATATCCAGATAAGCCAGAGGCATTTTGGAAAGAAATGTTGTGGACCGGTGAAGGAAAGTGAAACTAAGAAAGAATAAAAAAAGAATAAAAGGCCACCCTACCAACTGTTAGTCCTGGAGGTTGGTCTGGGAACCAGAGGAACAGGAGAAACTGCATGGTTACATAGAAAAATGGATTCTAGTAAATTTCAACACATTCTTTAAGAAAATATGACATTGTCAGTGATTCCAGATCCCAAACATACCTCAAATTCCATGATGAACAATATAAAGAAATTGAAGCTGAATGACCCCATACAATTCCTTGTAGGTGGACTTCTGTGGCTGGATCTTAAATATGCTGTGCATGCAAAAATATTGCAGAACTCCGGGCAATATACAACATGAACAGAAATACTTCTATCTGGCAAATAAGGTCTTCTCATGTGTCTTCAGGCATATCAGGATTACTTCTGGATTGGTTTTATCCACAGGTGTAAAAAACACTCAGGATGCATTTAACAGATTTGAATCTGATCACTAAAACCACTTCAGGAGGTGATTTATATGCATATGGTATTAAGGATTTAACATTTAATAACCAAAACTGCCATCCCATAATGCAGGTATCAATTCCCAGTTTATCTAATGAGTTCCTTCTCAGAGATCAGTTTGGTAGGCTTTGTTGGTCGAGCTAGGTAAAGCACCAGTTTATTTCACCATCTCGCTAGAACACACTGCATTTTAACACATGCTTTGTGATGGCAATGACACAGGAGGCTAGTTCTTCTTAACAAGCTCCTCTTGTAAACATTGACTGCCTGTGTAAAGGAATGAACAGTGTCATGTAAAATCTTGATTTTCTCTTGAACAGAACAGAAAAACATAAGTGGAATCAGCCTCTGTAATATCATGTATTTTATTACTCATATGATATTGAAATGTACGGTAACTTTGCAGTAATGCCTGGATTTCTAAAGGGTACATTTCTGCATAAACAATCTTCAGAATTTTACTGAAGATATAAGGAACCCAAGTAAAATCCATAAATGACAATCAGTGATGTTTTCTGTGGTCTAGGACTTACTCTTTTGTGTTTACAAAAAGAAGTAAGTTTATTCTAGCTTGCTCGCTAAGATAGCTGGTATGTTTTATGTTCTAGGCCATATTTAAATACTATTTTATTGTGTTACATCTGGAGTGCAGTAACTTTGGTGGCCGATTCATTCAGCAAATTATTTATAAGTGTTGTATAATAAATTTGTACTGATATAGCAATTAGTCTTGACTTGGACTTGAACCTCTTTGGGTTCAATATTGACTTGTAATCAATTAGTCCTGGTCTTGGATATGTCAAAGGTGTGGTTAGCTCTGGTTATAGGTCATATTTATACAAAAATATAGAAAATTCTAAAGGGATCACAAACTCCACAATGGGCCCATGGCAAGAATGTATGTAATAATAATAATAATAATAATAATAATGATAATATATGTATAAGTTATATGAAAGTATTAGCAAAAAGAAGAACCATAATCTTCACTTGAGAAAATGAAATGCTTTTGCTCTTTCAGGAACATTTTTTTGGTTCTGATCTTGTAGGTAAATATGTTTTTCTCTGGTTTTCCTACAAAGTCAAAACATTTTTCTCCTGAAAATGCTTTACAAAAACAAACGAACAGGTGCTCGCATGACTATAACCAAAACACACTCCTGTGTCACTTTGTCTGGGTTAGGGCTCTTTCTCCCTTTCAAAACACACACGCACCAGAATTGCAATGACAGGTGAGCGTGAGTGCAGTTGCAATTGATGGTGTGTGGGTGTATGAATGAATCAACAGTGAGTCACACGTCTCTCTCATGTGAGTTTAATCTCCTGCTTTGGAATTCTCCATCTCTCCATCCCTCCCTCCCTTAATCATTCATATTCTCACTTACACTCCATATGCTCCCTCACTCATACAATTCCCTATCTCAACAGCTCACGTGCTCTCAACCTCATTTACATCCTCCATTTCTCCCTCCCTCCCTCATTCACTCACTCACTCGCTTTCCTTCCTTTCTCCCTCCCTACTTCCCTACTTCCCTAACTCATTCCCTCAATCCCTTTTTATCTCTCTCACTCACTTTCTCCAAAATCCCATATTCAACCCCTTATTGAAGGAGCATTTGTTTGGCCCTGATTTGGTACTTTAAACATGTTTTTCTCTGGAAATGTTTTTTTCCTGAAAATGATGTAGATACACACACACACAGACAGAAAGACACTTGCACACTCACACACACAGGTGCTCTCACGCCCATAACCAAAACATGTGTCTGGGTTTCTCCCCCCCCCAAACACACACGCACACACACAAGTGCAATGACAGGTGAGGCATGGGTGCAGCTGTCAATCATTGGCAAACTTTCTCTCTCACTCACTCTCTGTGAAGTTAGGTGAAGGGGGGCAAGTTCCCTGACTGCTGGAAAAAATGACAAGCCCACCAGACATTACACTCATATATATCTTGTGGAGAGACATTATACCCGATGTAAGCCCAAATCAGAGACTTAGTCTTTGCTAAGAAGATCAAGTGAAAGTGATTATTTTTCATTGTGAACACACTAAAGCACCACAAAGAAATGTGACCTCTGCATTTAACCAATCACACAAGCACACGTGGAGCAGAGCAATGTAGCAGGACAGTTTCTTGCTTAAGGGTACCTCAGTAGTGCCTGGGCCAGGACTTGAACCTGTGACCTTCAAATCCCAAGGGCAATGTCCTAACCACTAGGCCACCACTGCCCATGAGCTGCTGTTTCTGATCAGACTGATAACACTAGTTCCTCATTTGCTAGGATCACTTTTAGTATTCAAAGGAATGTCATTACAGCATGAACAGGGAGCCTAAATTTCAGTCTTTTGATTAATGGTTTGGTTATATTTACAGCATTTTATCACAATTTACTGGCACCTACTGTATTGTTGTTTTTAACATTTTTGCAAAAATTGACAGTGCTCGCTGGATTTACATAGTGTGGAAATGAGAAATGAAAGTGAGTGATGACTTGTGTCATTGTGAACACACCACAGCACAGCACACAGTGCACCACAACAAAATGCAACTTTTGCATTTGACCAATCCGTGTTGGAGCAGTGGGGAGGGGACGGTACCACACTCACAAGCACCTCAGTGGTACTTTTACTGGTCCAGGATTTCTCCTGTAAAGCTACCTCTTTGGAGACTTTCTTCCAACAGCAATAGTTTAAAAATTGAATCCATTAACATGTTTTTACATACCGATCTAAGTGAAGTTTTCCCAGGGGGTGTTCTGATGGCTCACACAGGTGTAGAAATTGATGGTCTAAAATCAAATGAAAATGCATTTGCATGTGGGGTGGGGGGAGTAAAAAAATCTGTATATGTGATATTGACAAAGTGTGTGTGTGTGTGTGTGTGTGTGTGTGAAGTAAAGGTCTCCCACTTTACTAGGTATGCAGAAAAGTGGGAGTATGGACAAAGTGGATTTGTGTCTGATGAATTGTGGATGCACGACAAGGTGTGTGATATTTGTTCATAGTTTAATGTACATCTGTTTGTGTTTGAAATTACTTCATGGATTTTTCCCCACTGAAGCTCTTCCATGCTGAGATAAATTTTTCATCTTATCTTTCTCACGCATTTTCCAAGAAAAGCAGTTGTACATGCTGTCTCCTCATTTGAAAAAGCACAAAATCTCTTGCATGGAACATGTGTAAATTCCTCTGTATGGGAATGTAAATCACGCACATGCATAGTGATAAGGCCCTAATGAAATGCTTTTTTTTAAGTAGAAACATGCGTGAGCCTGAGCTACCTCATGCCTGAAACACACAAACATATTTCCACTGTTACACTGAAAACAAATACATTCAAAAGTATAACTTGCTTTTGTTTGTTTTAATGTTTACTAATTAGATTTGATTATTTTATTGTTTTATTGTCCATTAATGATAATTTAATTATTGGTAATCATTTCTATTGGTCCATCCATCATAAAATATTTATCCACTGACAATGCTGGTAAGGTCATTAGCCACTATCTTACGCTTCAGCTCCATCCAGGTATGTGTGAGCTACACAGGCCTGCTGAGCCCCCCAACTTACACTCAATACTGTAATAGCCTTGGGCACATTCCACTGTGTGTGTCTGTGTGTGTGTGTGTGTGTGTATGTGTGGTATTGTAATTCAGACCCATACAGCCTCCACCCTCCCCCTTTTCTTTTCTAAAAACTCAACCTGCTCTCAGTGTGTTGACATGCTGTGGAATGCGAATGGCCCTACGTGTTTGAATGTTAACATTTCAATGAGAAAAAAACAATCTCTCATCCTTTGTCAGTGCTGCAGGGGCAAAAGAAATGGGCAAAAAGGGCTTCCATGGGCTGCAGGGGAACGGCAACGGCCACGTGATTGAGCTGAGCAGATGGGGAGAATGGAGCTATCGGCAGCTTTTTGCATTCTTTAAGGAAGTTTTGTGGGAAAAGCGACTGAATGCTCAAACAAAGTACCCACTCTGAAAGAGATCTCTTATCAGCAACAACAACAACAACAACAAGCACTGTCAGGTGTAAACAATCAGTCCTTCAATGAGATCAACTCAAAATGCTAATCATCAGACGGGGGGTAGAGTCCTTGAAAAAGTGTCCTCTATTGACTAGGGGCTTACTTTGATGATAAATGCACTTAATCTGATAATGATAGATGTATTGAGCATTGTAGTCTATTTCCAGCTGTAAAAGTCAGAGTACATGTCCCCTGGGCTTGGAGTACAAACTTATGTCTGTTGACTTTCTTTTCCAATCAGTACTTTTTCTCTTTTACTTATTAAATGTTTTAAACCTAATGGTGTTAATCACATTCACTCTCATTATCTCACCATGTCAGTGACATACACACTTTTTATTAAGGCCAGTTAAAATCTGAAAGGAAATTAGGAGGGAAACACAATCTTAATCAGAATATATATTTAGAGATTAGTGAGAATAATGTTGGTTTATACAGTGTATATTACATATATACATGCAGAGGCCTAGTTTTAATACAAAAATAGCTATTTAAAGTATACAGTACATCACATCATCAATACCTTTTTAATGTTAGACTTGGTAAAGGGATACATCACTAGATTAATGCTCAAAAGCTAACAGAACTCTTTAAAATCACCCATTATATAACTGCAAGACAATTAAAAGATGATAGAAATGAAATAGTGTTAAACTTTTGTAGATCTCGTACTTCTACAAAGGTTTTTACTCTTTCATCTGTAGGCAATCGATAGATTCTTTCATGTTTTCAGAATCGCTAAGCGTGCTTAACAACCTGATTAAAGCTACACTGCTAGAAAGCTGTCAACATGATTATACATTCTTTTCAAAGTTCAAGCTGAAGGCAAACAGCACCCAAAGGACTTTATAGACAGAGACCATTAATATTTGAGTCTACCTGTAGTTAGTCTACCTGCCAGATGACGTGAATTTTCTGTAGCTGTGAGTTCTGTGATGTCCAGACTGTTTAAAAGTATATAATACCCTCAATATACTGTGTGCACCCCAAAATCCCAAATAGCTGTTGTAGCTAAACTAGCTCTGCAAATTACTTACACAACATCATTTCACACATGAAAGCATCAAGTCAATTGCTGCAAATCTATTTATATCCATAAAACAAAGTAGGAACTTCCATGTGGATGTGGTTGCTTACAGAGTATTATAACTGACAGGAACTTATAAGCCACAGGCTTCAGAGACATAGAAAGTTAAGGAGAAAAACAAGAAGCAATGTGTCTGATACTGTCTCAGCAATTTGAATGAGGGATGCTAATGCTCCTGTTATCTTTCTCCACACCATACTCACTGTATCCCTGTCCATCACTGGACAGAGGAACAAAGAACAGAGCACTGTTTGCTTTGTGCAGACAGAATGACTTTAAAGACACCAGTGAAGCCTGAACTTGTCAAAAGCTGAGCAGGTCTTCTGGACAACATGCAAGGCATGTTTAGGAAATGAGGCATCAGTTGTGTAACAAGAAGGATATCCCCTGACAAAGACCAGAAATCACAACCACACAGACACACACATACACACACACACTTTTTCTTTAACCCAGGACATAGGGTCATGTCACAAAACCTATACAATATAAAGGTGCCTAAAAGGATTATTTGGGTGATACCTAAAAACACTTCAGAGAAGGTCTTTGTGTGAGTGTGAAGAACCTTTTTTAAGGTTAAAGCATCTCCACATAATGTAAAGGTGCTTACAAAGAACTGTTAAGCTAGTGAAGAACCTTTAACCTTTAAATTAATGTAAAGGTTCTTTGAACATTTAAAAGGTTCTTCACGCACTCACATGTCTTTGTATCAAACATCAAAGCAAAAAGGGTTCAATCAACACACATATATAAAACATAAATAAACAATATTTTATTAATGTCTAATAATGTCCCATATCTTTAATATTTATGCAAGTAAAAATCTATATTTAAACCTAATCCTATCATTCATTAACTAAAAAGAAATGTTTTTGCTCTTTCGGTTTTTGAAAGTCAGATGCATTTTGCTGGTTAGCCCTGCTTTCTCAAAGCCTGAGCATTTTTGTCCTGAAAGTGAAAACATTTTGGCTTTATTCCTCATCCCCTCATCAGTATTCTACATACTCTTTATGCCTGCTTTAACCTTCATACCTCCCCCTACAGCTAAGGGATTTCCCCCTGCCCCCTGTGGGACAGTTCTGTTACCCCACTAGTAACCTGCCCCCCAACTGTGCTTTTGTTAGCTTTGCGAGTGACACCTCCCAGCTCATATCTGAGCCTCTCCTCACCTCAGTGTGGATTCAACACCCTTCTTTCACATGTATCCTTCTGTTTCTCCCTTCCAGAAAGTGCCTCTGTTTAATTTATAAATACACAGAGTAAAGGTCTGATGCTTCTCATATTTTGTTTGACGTCTTTAGGTGTGGAACCTAGTGAAACTGCATGCTTTGGAATGATGGGAGCCAGTACATTTGGAATAAGTTGATGTGGGGATTGTGATCCAGAACTAATGATCATACATCAGTACCTAAACTTGTGGCAGAATCGGATCAAAACCTTACAGCAATGTTCCAAAATCTAGTGTAAAGCCTTCCTAGAAGTGTAGAGGCTGTTACTGCAGCAATGAGGTGGCACCTCTTTATTAATACCCAGAAGAAGAAATATTTGATAAAGAGGTCCCTACAAGCATTTCTAATATATCACTATAATCAACAGTTGCAGTAGTTTCTGCAGGTCTACAGGAATGACTGAAAAATAATCAGAGACATTCCTTTGAGAAGCAGGTATGTATTTACACAGCATGTTCTTAGGAGAAACGTTCTAATTTTTATTCATTTTCTAAACTGCTTGTTCCATTTTGGGTCATGGGGAAGCTGGAGCCAATCCCAGCTGACTATGAGCTCAAGGCAGGGTACACCCAGGACAGGAGGCCAACCCACCGCAGTGCAATACTAAGACAGACAACCAGTCAAACACACACTCACACGTTTTAGTATATTAATACACATAACACAAACCTGCAAAAGAGATTTACTCCTCTAATAGATGCAATAACATTCAAGAAATAATATGTAACGTATGGCTTCAGGTACAGTATGTCACTTTAAACTGATTTCAGAGTATTTCCACTTTTAAGGTGACACCATTGGGGAAAATGGTATTTTTTAAGCATTAGGTCTCACGGTTGGTAGTCAACTTCGCCAGTTGACTGCTAATATCCTTATACTGGTAGTTTTTATATTGGACGTTTAGAAAATAAAATCATAAAATAAGAACACACTGTACATTGTTATTATATTCGTACAAATTCTAATATAAGCAAAGCTATGAAGGATGTATCCTTCAGTAATTGCTTTCAGAATATGGTTAAAAATTATTGTTAGCATTCATGAGTGTTGAGATTTTTGGTTCTTAAAAAAGAGAAAAGCTGATCCAAAACATTGTTTGAGCAAATGATTGGGTTTTTTTTAAAAAAAAAAAAAACATATTTGGGTATTTAGAGTCTACAGTAAATTAGCTCTTCAGTCACATGTGTTGTGTGGGCACAGAGCATCCTTCATTGAAGTTGTTTAGTTTTGGAAAATATTGTTAGTAACAAGGGGACATAACTAACTAAACAAATTAAACATACTGAAATAAACATAATTCTAAGGCATTTTTACATTTTTTTTTAAATTGCAGTTTAAGATGGATGGACGCACTTTATTCAAATGAGTTAAAAACAAAAACTTCAAGAGGGTTTGTAAGCATGTAAATATGAAACACTTTGATTGGACATATGATAGGCCAATATTATGATACAGTGTGCTACAGCACAATATAGACATTTGTGAAAATTATACAATATTAAATAAATCAGAAGACTGTCTTTGAATAAACTGCCATTTAATCTATCAGCATCTACAAAGGTGAAGGGAGGAACAGGATACTCAAGAAAAGAGCTAACACACTTATACCTAAAGATGCAAATCCACTTTACAGTGGCTTTGTACCATGTCTCTGTTAGGCCATCAGAAACCCTGATGTGATGCCTCCTCAACGAGATGTTAAACAAGTCTGACCTCACACCTTGGCCCACTCCTCGCCTCTGACGAACACATTGACATGTCGCTGAGGCTGTGCAGCACCTGTGGCTTTTGTTAGCAGTAAGCATGTCAGCAATTAGCATGTGCACATTAGTGCTAGCAGCAATCTGAGAAACTGCTACTACTGTCACACCTGCTGCCTTGCAAGTTGGTTGAGATTCCTGTCAAAGTTACAAATGGATCTATATAATGTTTGTCATTGACTACTTTTTTCAGTGAAATAAGAAAAAACCCTCATAGGTGTTTAATAACGTAATACATCTAGTGGCTATCCTTTGCACTAATTTTGCAACATTCAGCTTCATGTTTATCCAAGTATCTATATATAAAGAGACTAAATAATGATTTGACAGTTTTCTTTTAAAACTACTGTATACAGCACATGCTATAACTCTTTTGGCCCAAATGTGGCTTAAACACCTGAAAGATTTAAGTGCTGATTGAGTAAAATGCGTATAGCATGGTATTAGCAATGTAGTACTGTTAAAATTTTTTGCCACAGATACACTGATCAGCCATAACATTAACAACACTGACATGTAGAGTTAATAACATTGTCTATCTAGTTCTATTGACTTATTGTGAGGGATAGACAACTAAGTCACAGCTTCTCAAAAATGGCAGCTTTCTTACCAAAAATGATTCAAGGAAGGACGACTGGTGAATTAGCAACAGTGTCATGGGACACCCGTGACTCACTGATGCATGTGGGAAGTGAAGGCAAACCTGTCTGGTCCGATTCACCAGAACAGCTACTGTGGTTTAAAGAGTGAATGCTGAATCTGATAGAAAGGTGTCAAAACACAGTGCACTATCAAAGCTATTTTGGCAGCAAGAGGGGGAACTACACGATATTAGACAGGTGGTGTTAATGTTATGGCTGATCAGAGCATATGTCAGCATGGGATATACATATATATATACACACACAGTGGTGTGAAAAACTATGTGCCCCCTTCCTGATTTCTTATTCTTTTGCATGTTTGTCACACAAAATGTTTCT
>JBBPDA010000152.1:11885324-11903679 GCA_037974385.1 Arnoldichthys spilopterus | reverse complement strand
CCACGGAGAGGAACTTCATACATACATATGCCAAGTTCTTATACTACTAAAGAGAGAACTACAGCAATAGATACATGATACAATCTAATCAGTCTAATCACATCTAATACAACATTATAATCCACATATAATATAAAGAACAATAACATTTCATCATCACTTTTTTGTCTAAGTCAGTCTGGTTTACCTGTGAAATCTGTAATGATTTTCATTTGGCTTTGACATCAAATTATTTAAAGGTCAAAAGATTCAAATGTTGAGAATTTTAAAAGTTAAATCTTTCAATCACAACTACAGCTGCATGCAGTCTAGGGAATAGGATACTTCACTGACCTTGCTCTATGGTGGAAAATCATTTTAACATTCTATGCCTTAACAGAACCTTCTAAAGATAATACACTAATCCTTCCTTGGCCAATGTTATCTCTAACATTAGTGATCACAGCAAAACACACTCTAGAGTAACTGTTATTGAGACATACATGATCAGAGCATTTGCTGATTTGCATTTCCTCTAGGGCTATCTATTTCATCTTAAAAACATACAGCACATAATACTGTGATCAATGGGCCACGGCAGTTTTAAAGAGCCATCTAATGCTAACTAGCAACTCTGGGTTTTTTTTTCTGCTAATCCTAGAGTTTATAAACTTTTGCCTGTTTTGTTTAATTGGGTCCTACATTTAGAGCTTTTTTTTTTTTTTTTTTTTACAGAAAATAGAAAACTCCAAACTTTCAAACCCACTTTCTCTAATGTGAACCAACATAAAGAGTTTTTTTCCTACCATCTTAGATAAACAGCAAAGAAAATGTTTGTTTTATACAAACTAGTGCTAAACCATAGAAAAAGCCTTTTTAGAACCTTCTAGTAATATGTTTCAAATACCTAAAATGTTTTTCCCCAAGAGCAGTTTTTACAGCCATCTAATGATAAGTGGAAACCAAAGCATTTATCCGAAAAGCATCTAATGCTAAGCATCAAAACCACTGTTTAGGTCCATCCAGCAAATAAAACATTAATGGAGTCATCTAACGCCAACTAGCAAATAAAGTGTTTTTTTTCAGAGCCATTAAATGCAAGACATAAAAAATCCCCCAAAAATTGTTGTAATGTGGGTTGCTCCGATTGTATTTTTTGATATGATTTTAGCATATTAGATTTGAATGATGATGTGACGTAGATGTTGAGGTAATCTGTTTCACTGCACCGTTATCTTCCACTTCCACTTTTAGGATCCTTCTGAACAAACCCTTTAATAAATCATTGATTTGTCTCCTATTTATGGAGAGTGAGCGAGTTTTCTTTTCACTAAGTGCAGAAAAAGCTTTTACAGTTCTGTGGAGCAGAAGAAGGAGATTTACAGCAAGTTAAGCTTGGTGTTTGATCTACGGAATCAGTCCTGAAATTCACCATAAATCCCTTACCGAGGACACATAGAAAGGTCCTACACATACACACACTGCACACTGAGGCTGAGCAGTGTGTGTGGGCTGTTTGGTCTATAAGCTTTTATGATTTCTGATTTATTCATGACACAGGGCTTTGATCCACAACAGCCCTTTCATTCAGACTGGACTCAATTATATCCCTATCCATTATGGGGTGGGGGACACACTTTCTCTCACACACATTTTAATCAGCTTTGATTCTCTATCATCATAAGCAGTGTGAATAACACTGATACAGGACCTCTGATGTCTAAATGAATACAGGTCAGCATGCTTGCGTCGATGCAGATGCACCACCCACCCACCCACAAACAGAGGCATAAACTATCTGAGCGCGCAAACACATTGCAGAAGTCTAAATCTGTAAACAGGACTTGCTTTATTCATGCAGGGGATTAGCATTCCAACAACAATAATCTAATGCCTGATAAGATATTACTCTTTTTAAAATGAACTGAAATGTATTTCAAGGATTTTTTCAGGAGATCAAGCAGGAAAAAACAGAAAACAGTATAAAATATAGGTCAGTGCATGCTGCCCCTACCTTACACGCATTCAAATAAAAGGTTCCATTCCAAAACACATTAAAGGCCATTTTCTTCATATACTGTACATTGTTGAAAATGACTTTCCCAGTGGTCTTTCTTATTTAAACAAGTATTGTTACAAGATCGTCAGTGGATCAGCTGCCGGCTACATGGAAACACTGAATTCAGTCTTACACACCCACCAGATCAATCAGATCGGGTAGGGAACAGCATTTGGAGATTCCATCCCCACGCGGTATCCAACACCACTCCAGACTCTTCTCCTTCATTATGTCAGTGGTGGAATGAGCTAACCAGCTACACTAGATCCGCAGTCTCTCTCTTCACATTCAAGAAGCATCTCAAGACACAACTGTTCCGCACCCACCTCAGCACATAACCCTATTGGTCATGTACCAACTGTTGCTACCTGATAACTGCCTAGAAAATGTCTCCCAGATAGTAATGTTCCACTTAGTTCTTATTGTAGCACTTGCCATCTGTATTTATTGTAGTAGTTGCTGTCTGTAGTTATTATAGCACTTGTCTTCAATATTTATTGTAGCACCTACTGTCTGTAATTTACAACTAAGAGAAATTTGTTGGACTCTTTGTAGCACTAACGTCAGTGTTGCCCTGTGCAGCTCTGATGCTTGATTGTTTCCTCTGTCTTGGAAGTCGCTTTGGATAAAAGCGTCCGACAAATGAATAAATGTAAATGTAAATGTCCACATGGACATGCAGAATGTGACATATGCACATCTTTCATATCACTGAACTGCAACGTAAAGTCTGTGCACAGGGCTCAACACACAAATTTAAATTCTCTACCCAGTAACAACACCACTCTGTACACTGTACAGTTTATCTTCAGACTGAAAGTTAATTAACACTTTAATCCAGAAGTAATGCGGTGTTAAAGCTGCTTAAACTGTGAGAATGAATGTGACTAACTGTAATGATCATGGTGCTTAACAAGAGTAGAATGTGTTTTAATTAAACAGGGCTAAATTTGAGAAAGTCTGAGAGTAAATGTAGAGCATGCAGGGGTCAGTCTGAGGCTATCCCTCTCACATTGACATTGCACATTGTCGCTGTCCAGAAATAAACATGCACATTCATATGTTTCATTTAAATTCGTCTCATCATTGGAAGCTGTAGCTGTGCTTTACACTGTGTGAACATTTCATGATGAATAAAATAACTGGTCAAACATCACTCGGCATAAATATGCATGAGATTTAACTATTTTCTTTTTTATTGACATCTATTCAAAAATTCATTCAAATGTTTCTTCCGTTTCAGTTGGACCACTTATTTTGGTCACACATGTGCAGATTCATCTTCTTTATAATAATCTAGCACTATAGCCAGTACTGGAAGGTCCCACTGAAGAATATGAGCTGAAACTATGGGCGAAACAGAATCTGATCATTTCATGCAACCTGTATCTAAATTGCATCCTGATAACATTTTCACCAATTGCATTTACACGTAGAAGCTGATTTTCCAGTCAGAAGATTTTAAATTAGATCAGTATTTGGTGTGCAATATGCAAATCAGCTTAGTGCATGACAGCAACTGCCTTTGTTGTTCCTTGACTCTGTTATTCCTCTTTCATGCAAAAATGGCTAAATGAATGGTTGCCATCCTGGTCTAAGAGTACTTCTGCTCTGCATATATGAGTTACCACCTAACCAGCTAATGACCAAATCTTTCCTAAGTTAAGGAGGTGTATTAAAGCAGGGAAGGCTCTAAAATGTGCTGCACATTGACTACTACACACTGTGTACTGTGTGAACTGTATATGGTTGAAATGACAATAAAAGCCTACTTGACTTGACTTGACTACAGAAATGGGCTGTGGAGGGACCACCTTGTTGTACGTTAAGTATTTGCACTCACCTGTGTCCCTATTTTATGAGAGGAAACGACTTCACGAATGAGGCGTAGCTCTGAAGGTGTAACCCCACCAACCAGGACAAGAACCAGCAAAGGGTGATCACTTGGGTGGGGCCGATTGACCTATAAGGAGAGTGCAACAGCAATTAAAACTCCTTGAATTTGTCTTTTTGGTTGAACTCACCCAGAATCTAATCCAGGTTTTTCCACCATGTCTTTATCTCACTCTCCCCCTGTCTGTCTCTCTGTAGTGAGTCAGACCTCTGCTAAAAGGTTATAGTGAAATTGGACATTTTCACACAAAAACAGCTTGTACCCATCCATAATGACTGACAGGGACATGTGTGTGAGCACACACACACACACACTCACACACACAAAAGTAAAGGCTCACATCCTCCATGATGGAACAAATACGAGCTAACAAATGCAAACACACAAAGACAGAAGCACTTCGCCTTCTCCCCCAGCACACACACACACTTCCAAAAAAACTGCCAAAGATACACACACGCTCTCACACACATGCAGATGTTAGGTTTGAGTCAGCCACGTTGGGGCTCGGTCAGTCCTGCTGTGTGTGATTGGCCTGTCAAACGTATTGCCAGCATGTGATTGGCTGAGTGGAGTGGTGAGTCTGTGAATAATAATCAGACAATCAGCAGGAACAGGCACAGGAAGGCAGGGCCTGAAGCAAGGCTGCTAGGCCACGTGCTGTGCTGGACACTGACCCAGCATGGATAAACATGTGTTTCGGAGAAAGAGAGAGAAAGAAAGGAAGGCAGGCAGACAGACAGACAGAAAGACAGACATACATTTGCATAGCAGACATGTGGCTTTGAGGGTTTCATCTGATGCTGCCTTACTGATGACGCTTTTATCAAAGGGTCATTTCACCAGTCATGTCCACGTTTACTGACAGCATGCATTAAACATCTGTATTTAACCATAAGTGACTAAAGGTGTCAGACACACACCCCAAAGGGGGAGAGAACACATGCAGCCTGTACATGTGCACTTGCAGCAGTGTGCTGAAAAGGAGGAACGGGAAAAGAAGAAGAGGAGAGAGAACAAGAGGAAAAGAAGAAGAATGAAATATAAACAGAGAAGGAGAGAAAGCAAGCAAGCAATACAGAAGAAAAGACTGAGGGGAATAAAGACAGGGAAAGAGAGATAGAAAGAGAGAGACAGAGACAGAAAAAGACAATAGAAAGAAAGACAATGTCCAAATGCTGAGGATCTCATTTCAAATGGCATACAACATAAACACACACACACCTCAGTTATGCACAAGGCAGATAGTGGACCAGGGAATTTGTCATGCTTCAAACTAGCACTTCATTATGCTCACAGGGACCGAAGACTGAAAACCATGTGTAACAGTACGGAGAGAATCCATAGGATTTGTTCCATTAATGCACACGCACAACTTGAGTGTTTAACTGTGGTTGGGAGTCTGTGTATATACATACACACATTTATATGTACACACACATATTGCTCATGACAAATGAATGATTGACCGTCTGAGACGTAACGCGTGGAGTTTAATTTCGCAATTTGATTGGACTGACAGGAAAAGATTCATATTTTGTAAAAATGTCAAAGACGTATCATTATCAACATAAATCTTACTGCAATCTGATATTGAGGTGCTGTTTTTATCACCTAGCCATAACTGACTTACTCCAAAATACACCAATAACACAACAGGTGGACAAAGTACACAACTGCAACAGAAGTACTTTTGTATGTAAAATACATAAGCATTCAAAAGTTCATTTTTTATTTATTATCTTGTTATTGTGTCACTGCCACAATGCATTTGCAGAACAAAATGACTCTGAACTGCATTGCCACATCTATTATTTGTATAATCTATGAAAAAATTCTAAATTAAAATGATCTAGATCAGTACTTCTAAAACTTGGACCAAGTGCAAGCCCTGCTCCTTTTTTTCCTGCTGTAACACATGGAGCTGAGGAAGCACTTGTTAATGAGTGCACAGTTGAATTCGGTGTGTAGATCAGTTATAACAACACAATTTTCAGGACATGACTGTGTGTATTCTTTTTAAACAGTGAAAGTCGATAGACTCCTGTAAAAAGCACCCACATCAAATGGTCACACCCATATAGGCAAAAACCTAATGCACAGATGAATCACTTTATAATGTACACCCACCTTGTGTGCCTATGCTCATTTCCCATTTTATTAGCTCCACATACCCTATAGGTGCTCTTTGTACAATTACAGACTGTAGTGAGCAGGAATTATGTGGGTGGTGGGTAATTTTCAGAACAGCAGAGATGTTGACATGACAGTGGTATGTTAGACAGTGTTTAGACACTTATTGTCCACTCTGGTAAACACATCTAACCTGTCGGTCCACTATGCAAATGTAAAATAATGTTTATGATTCCTAATAATACCTGCACACCTGTGGAGGTCCTGACCATTATTTAACAGTGTAAAGAGCACCTATGATGATGTGCTGTGTCAGTGCTGTGTCAGTTATTTTAAAAAAACCAAGCGCTCAAAATCACTTTAAAAGCAACTTCAGAAAAGAAGCAATCTGAGAGTTTGCACATAGCATAAATGCTGTGATATGTCAATTAAAATAAAACGGTTATTTTACTGATAAAATTACAAAGAAAAGATTTTCAGTAGTTTTCTTGCCCGTGTATTTGGTAAATATACACAAATGTAGAATTTGATGGCTGCAACACACATTTAAAAGAAGTGGAAACAGAGTTAAAATAAGATTAAAAAGTGCACAGAAGATTCATCAACACCGGCTTGGAAGACACCACAGGCTAGCAGGCTAATGAGCAGGCTAATTGGTAGCATGTGAATGTATCATGATCGGGTATAAAAGTAGCAACAATCATCAGGATGAGCTGTGGCTCACCGGTTTTTATCAAAATTCATGAGAGAAGTGTTAGCCAGTTCAAAAGGAATATTTGTAATGCAAGACTGCAGCATCAAGAAATGCAACATAAACTGTATTATTCAAGGAGGAAGCCATACATCAACTCTATATAGAAACGCTGGCGAGTTCTCTGGGCCTGATCTCATCCTGGATAGAACGAAAGACTGTGGAACCACATTTCAGCTTGTTTTTGGAAAGTTCTCTGTGCCAAAAATGAAAACGACCATCCAGATCAGTGAACAGTGCAAAAAACAGCATCTGTGATGGTAAAGAGGTGTATCAGTGGGCAAGTCATGGGTGCCATTAAGGCAACATCTCGCCGTGGGACATCCATGCATATTTCAGCAGGACAATGCCAGACCACATTCTGCATGGGCTTGACTGGCCTTCTGCCAGTCCAGATATATCTCAGACTGAAAATGTACAGCACATTATGAAAAGGGAGAATCAGACAATGGCGAACACGCACTGTGGAGCAGCTGAAGAATAGACAAAATTTCCAATTGCGAAATTACAATTGGCATCTTCAGTTCCAAAAAAGTAAAAAATTGTAATTAAAAGCAAAGGTGATGTAATACTATGGTCCAGCTTTTGTTGAGTCCCAACCTTTGTTGATGCAGCCATCAAGTTCTAAAATTATTTTTATATATTTATTTATATATATATACTAAATGCAATCAAATTGGTCAGCAAAACTTTTGAAAATCTTTCTTGTACTTTTGTCAGTTAACTCACTTGATTTAACATTACAGCATTTTGTTCTTAATGCATTTTGGAAAATATTCTCTTCTGGAAATGGGGTTTGTATATATAGTACTATAGTGCGTAATGTATGTCTGTGTGTTACCTTCATAAACATGCTGAAGCCAGTTTTTAGCAGTTCGGTTAGTCCTCCTGAAGTGTGCTCTATGTCCGGGCACTCAGGCCTGTTGGGTTTGAAGATCTCCTCCAGAACCTGCTTCAGGAATGGACGATATGTGGCCTGCACAGATAACACACATTTTACAATGTGTGAGTGTAAGGAAATTAATCTAGGGTGTTATGTGGATAACACGTTCAGAAATAGCAACAAATAATGGACTGAACACATGCACACACACACACACATCCCCAGGGTAGGTCCCAGTCTCTGCTGGTGCATCAAAGGATACTGATCCCTGAAAGAGCTCCCACAGAGATGACTTTAGTACTTCGAGCTGGATCAGAGAGACTGTATATGAGGATGTTTATATCAGCATAGCAACGAAGGTGAACAAGTGGATCTGAGGACGTGAAGCTTATGTTTGTGAGAGGCTAAGCATGACAGAGCAGTGGGACAGAATCACAAACACAATTTGCCATTTATCCCAATTGTGCTTGATCATCCAGGACATATTTGGTGTGTTTGCTTCTTTAGTACTATGTGGCTAATATAACTAAGAAGCAATAGAAGCTTATAGCCTCCTAAGAGCATTGTACAGTCTCAAACAGAGATGCTTTGAAGGTTTTTCTATAAAAATGGAAGAAAGCATTTTTGCATTTTTTTCTGTACTTTTGCGTTGACGGCTTTTCTTCTGACGACATGACATAAAAATGTTCCACTGCACTGAAATTATAGGAGTTGACTGACCAAATGTCTTCAAAAGCTCACACAATCCGGAACTCTATTTTACTTTAATGTATGTGACACAAGCGGGCTTACGCAACCATCTGTTTTATTTCCAATGCACTAATGCTAGTGTCTCCTCACAGTCCGCAAATATCAGAACAGGACTCGAAAGTGTAGGTTAACAATCAGTGCTGCTCAGCCACACAAATAGGCCAGTCTATTTTTAATTCCAGACAACCAAGCTGAGGGTCAGGGTCTGGAATTTGTGGTTCTAAAAAGTTAAGCTTTGTGTAACCAGCAGTTATGCAGGTAAGGCAGTGGTCATTATTGCTGGAGAGGTAAGATAATGTTTAAAGCTGGGTGTGCTCCACTGCAGCCCATACAGCAGCAGCAGTGCTGTTTATAGAAATGAATAATGATGATAATAATAACAACATGATGAGTCATGTGTGGATAAGCATATGACTGAGGAATGTAGGGCCATTCAAATCAGCAGCTTCTGTTAAGCTCTGACCAGTAATGGTCAAAAATAGCACCTGCACAGCTCAGGACTGACCTCCAGTTAATGATGCAGGCTGTTAAGAATGTGTGTGTGCATGAATGTATGTGAAGGGGTAGCCCAAAGCAAAATATATAATTTGGGGTGCATGTTTGTAGCATTGTGTGTGTGGCTGTAACTGAAGGTATTTTTAGGGGGTGGGGGGCAATCTTTAGGATACATTGTGCATCAAAACTCAACAACTACTAGAAAACAACAAATCAGTTATTAGTCAGTCAGTCAAGCAATACAAGTTAATCTAAGTAGTAAATGTTAAAAGGAATTTTATAGCTCAGACAGCAGTTAGACTGAGTTACTATTACACTGCAGTGCACAATACTGGCCAAATATATGTGGCCATTTTTTGTTGAGTGAGCTAAATGGATCTTTAGGAGATGGAAGCAAACATAGTCAATGCAATTGCAGGATGTGCGTTTTATATACATACACACTACTGGTCAAAAGTTTTAGAACACCCCATTTTTACAGTTTTTACCGATAATTTAAGCAGTTTGAGATTTTTCTGACTTACCCCTCTGTGTGAACAAAGGCAGAGCCGGAACACATTGTTCCTACAGTCTCTGATGCATTATTATGCATTATTAGTTAAATACTGCAGGAAGTATTACTGTAGAATGGTGAGTAAAGGGCAAGAAACCAATGAGCCAAATGATGACGTAAACCCCATCCAGCTGGTTTGGGATGACCTGGACAGAAGGGGGTAAAAGTTAAGCAGCAAATTTTGCATTAATTTCAAGGGCTTCTTTTGCGTTCACCATTTAAGTATATGTACTGTACTCAAACTCCTTCAATTGCCAGTAAAAACAACAAAAAAAACATTTTTGAACTTTGTAAACGACTGGTAGTGTATATATGGAGACACTGGGACAGGCATGAATTAGCTGTAGAATTTTGATTGGCTGCTGGCAACCATATTGTTGAGGGAGTCAAATGGAACCTTAGGACATTACATCATTTTTGCACATTTTGTTATTTCCTCTACAAATGAATCATAATGAGCTATGGTCATGCACCTCCTAGAGGCCAACTTGCCATACAAATTTCATAATTTTTGGCAAAATGTTAAACATTTGCAAAAAAAAAAAAAAAAGAACTTTGTGGGGCCCTACCATGAAGGTACATGCAAACTTAGGGACACAATTCTTATACCATATAAGTTGTGTGGGGCTACGTTTCATGTAGATTGGTGAAGTCCAAGTACACGAGATCATCAAACAAATATCATTAAACAAACAAACAAATTAAATAATCTAAAATAATAAAAACTATTTAACCAGTCATAGGTAAACAGATGCATACACAGAAAGAACATAGGTGTAACTGCATAGAGAAATATGATTAAAAAATAAACTAAATTTAATATTTAAAAGAATGTATTGTGCAAATGCATAATTGAACTGAAAAAGCTGAACATCTCTTCTAAATTAATTGTTTATTGTTCGATTGTTTATTTATTACACTTCCTTTTTTAAACCTTAGCTAACTAAGCCATTACACAAGTCGTTTGGGTGTTCAGGGGTACATTTCACTACATGTTGTACTAGTATAACTGTATATGTGACAAATAAACAATCTTAAATCTTGAATCTGAGATGAAAACTTCATGACATCAGAGTGTGTGTATTTCAATTAAGAAAAAGACAGACTTTTAGATACTGCAAAAGGAGGACAGAGATTTTAATGGGTTGTCTAGGTGTAGAAAAAACATTCAACATGATCTGACCTGCTCCACCATACACACCCACAGCCCGACTCCCTCCTTCTCGTAAATGGGATTAGGGTCATAAACAAGTTGCCTGTCAGCTATTACTGATATCGATGCCTATGGCTAAAATATTTCTCATGTCGGCAGTTTGACTTATGATTCCCACCCACCTGCTTTCAAAAAACTCCTGTCCTGTTGATCTTGCATAAAACCTTGTGTCTACTTGAATCTGACATGAGTCAGACACACAAGTCCACCACCCACCCCAACACCCCACACAGGATATTGCCTCACTGACTTAGTGGACTGATGTTGTCCGTCATAGCTTCCACGCAACTATTAGTCCCATTCAAAGCCAAAGCAGTTAATAAACCTAATTCGCCATTACACAACCCCACCCACACTGCCATTGTAGTGGATCAGGGCAGATATGGAAGGAAATCCTAGTTAACATAAACTACAGATACATACGATTTCAACACTCAAATTGCAGCAAGCAATTAATGGCTATTAACTCTGGACTTTTCAGGGCACGTCAGACATGAAAAACAAAAACATCATCATGCTAACACACTGAACGCCCCCATGCATACACAACTTGAAGCTAAAAAAACACAAATGAAACTCTGAATGGAAAAACTCTCTTATTCAATAACATGAAGTGTCATCTTTAGTCATATAATGAAACATTAGCAAAACACCCACGAATGTTGTCAACATTAACGCAGTGCATATTAATGCTTCTCTACGAATAACTGCGAATGAAGGAATAACAATAACACACTCTTTCAGGTCACTGTGACACACATACCTCATGTTTCATTAAAATCATCTGAATAAGCACATTGCATCAACTTGTCCATGTGTTTATTCTGGCACGAAAAACATTGGGCAGGCAAACCTTGTGAGGGAGGTAAAAATTTGCCAACTCACTCTCTATGAATTCCTCCTTTTCATTAAATTCATTTACTTTTACTCAGCTTCTGATCAACATTCTGAACATTTTTGGGTTCAACAGTCGGCGCCACTAGTGATCCTGATTCACTGCAGTATAGCTGATGCTTAATACACGGCCTTTCTGCAGAAACTTTCCTTGGAATTCGATCATATCTTCCACATCTTCATCCTGTGTGAGGCAGACAGAGGCTGTAGTTTCTTTGTTAGTTGTGGCTGTATCTTCATAAGGAATCAGTCTCAGGACCAAACCACAGAATCCCATCTCTGTTACAGGCTTGGTTCCCTGGAGCGCCATGTTTGGGACGAGTTAGAGTTGAGTTTGTGATCCAGAACTAATCACCCTCCATCAGTACCTAACCTCACTAACGTTCTTATGGGTGTAACAATCAAATCCTCACCGCAAGTTTCCAACATCTCATGAAAAACCTTTCCCGAAGAACAAAGGTTGATACTGCAGCAATAGAGGGTCAAACTCCAATTCAGTACCACTGATTTCAGAAAAAACCTGGATAAGTATTTACAGACTTTTGGACATGACTTTTGGCTCTGATTATGCCCATACTGAGAGCATAAGAGGTCTTACTAATGGCAGAGAAAGCTTCAGTATTGCCATTTCTGCCATTTTGCCAATCATACCACTTTACAGCAAACACAAAAGAACATGTGCTTGTGTGGTGGTCTGGAGCGAGTTGAAGAGGAGGAGTGGTACTGATCTTACCCTATAGCTCCTAGATTATTTATGCTTATTTTACACTGCATATCTGAAACTAAGAAACCATTCAATCACTAGCTTGACCTTGTGTTAGCTAACTCAAGCCAGCTAATTAGCTGTGTGGATGCTCACCTGTCATCACAAATGCAGTGAACACTTGCTTTCAGGCATTCTTGCCTAGGCAGTGTGCTTGCATGTTTTTGGGTGTGGCTGTGAAGAAAACACTGAAGGGAGAGGATGGTTTCTTTGAGATACTGACTTTCAAAACAGTTTTACCAAATCAGCAATCAGAGCCAGCTCCAGCTGCAGCAAATTTGACCAGACACAAAGTGTTCAAATTCATCTCAGTAAAAAAGCTCAGTATTCATAGTAAATGTAATAAAGAAACAGTTCTACCCCCAAATATAAGCCATAGATCTCAGTTAAGAAAAACAAACAAACAAACAAAAACTTTAGACTGTTTTAAATGAGTGGATGGAGTGATCACACAGCCTGTCCAGTTTAAAATCAGACTTTATTTTTGTTCCTGGGTACAAGGTGTGTTTTCCCAATCCCTTATGCCTGAAATAAATAGAAAATGGCTACTGTTCCACAAAAAATGTGCTTCTGTGGTCAGGAAACTGACCTTTTAAAATGTATCTGTTTTCAAGAACATTCTCCATTTACTTTAAATGCTAAGTAGGCTTCCAGAACATTCTGGAACGATGAGAACGGTCCAGAGTTTTCTAGAGCTTTCTGGAATCTTTTAGAACTTTTTTATAACTTTCTGGGTCTGTCCTGTTTTGCCACTATGAATATGAATTTTTTGTGGGCTGTGGTCATACAATCTAAATTTGTGATGAATAGAGCTGTTTGAACACAGACCTATAATATAACAATAAAACAATAAAAATAAAATAACACTTAGAATCAGTAATGATTACTGATTGTTTTTTATATACACAATAAAAACGTGATGCATTTAACGAACAAATATATATTACATTAACACAATTATTGTTAATGGTCAGTTAACTGAAAGACAAAAGATACAACTTACAACTTGTGCCAATGGTTAAAAAAACCCTAACAGCAGAATAAACTGATATGGTCTTTTTTACAGCTTGCAAATTAGATGGCAGATCTAATAAAGCTGTAATTACTAATATTATAGATAATTCTGTTCATATTACAATATGTGCAAAGAATGGTAGTAATTCGTACATTTATATACATTTATATAGATATTTACATTAAGAGACATTCTTTTCTGTTCAGTTTCATTACTATACGCTAGTCCATTTTGCTCAGTGTTTTAAACTGATTGTAATATTAATATTAGAGAAATCATCCACCATGGAAATATCACTGCAGACAATTAGCTCAGCTAATAAGAGAACAGAACAGAAGCTAGTAGTCATGAATTTCGAGTGCAGAGACTCTTTGTATTAGTGCCATTTGAGATTTGCTTGTGTTACTACTACTAGTGATGGTCACACCTGTGCACACATTTCCCATATGGCCCTGACCCTTGCTCTTGTGAGGAGGCCCTTTGCGCTATGACACTAAGTATATTCCTGTATGTGATGACAACAAAGACACATCATACACACAGTCCTAATTTTGAGTCTCACAGCAGTATTAGTTTAAGGGTGTGCACACTTTATTTTCTATATTTTCTCCCTTAGCAGTTTTGTTTGTTTTTTGGGAAAGGTTTTTTATTTATTGTGATCTTATTTTTTACATCACAAAAACCTGGCATCAACAGGGGCGTGTACACTTTTTATATCCACTGCATGAGGGAATGTACTCAAACTACAGAAAACCAAAATCAGCTGTCTGGAGCAAATGAGTCACTCTAAACTCTAAAGATGTCTGAGGACTTCAGTGATGGGCTTTGAGGAAAGATAAAAGCATTATGGGTCGTAGGGAAAGCAGACCACAGCAGTGTGAATTCCCAGAATTCTGTCCTGCTGCTCTGTTCCAAGACGAATCCCTGAAATTCCTGTCGATAACAGACACCAGCCATTGATTTCTCAATAACTCATATGGTTGGATGAGTGTGTGTGTGTGGGTTTATGTGTGCATCTGTAGACTGTACTCTAAAGCTCTTGTTTGTTAATCATTACTGTGATTTACAATTTGCAAAAGCACTCATCACATTTTTGCACTGTGCACTGTGAGCCTGATGACCAATCACAACTTCAGACCAGTGTTTCTGTGGTTGTTCTGATGAATCAAGGTATTCATGATATGAATGTAAGAAGAAGGTTGTAGGTCAGTCGTCAATCATGTCACATTATTGAATGGTTGGAAGATTAGATGTTTGAGCAAATAATGTTTAAAGTTATAATCACTGAACTCAGTATGAGAAATTACAGTATATACTCAGAGATGGTAGTAATTCACCACATTTACTCAGTTATATGGTTACACTACGATCATACTTTTAGTGGTGTGTTCGTGTGAGGGAAGGAATCTACTTTTCACTCAGATACATTTTTGTTGTTCATATCTAGTTCATATTTATTTACTTATTCTATTTTTCTGTTCAATATTATTGCGCTTCACTTGCCAATCACAGATCCTGAAGAGTGGTAAAGTGGCTATTTCCATAAATCAATGTATTATTTTTGGTTAAAATATTGCAGACCAGTCTATTTCACATTACTAATGTTTATCAAATTTTAAAATGTAAATTTAAGGCATATTACATTCATAGTATGTACTTATGTAACTGCAGTAGTAACATTTGTCCTACTGTGTACTTGGGCTGCCACTTTTTGTTATATGATTAACCTAGTTATCTAGTGATTGTTTTCATGATTGTAGTCTTTTGTTTTGGGTTTTGATAGCGGTTGCATCCATTTCCACACAATACGACTTGGGTTAGCTCTACGTACACAAGGACATTTTAGGTTTCTGAAGCTTGTAATAGTTATTTTGCATGCTGCTAACTCTGACTATTGTTTTGATTGATTTGATTATTGTTTGAGTAGCGCCTCAGCTTGTTAGCTACAAACGTATGTAAATCTGTGAGATCTTGCTGATGTGGGTTTGTTTTCTTTAAGTGATGCGCACATAAGCAACTAAATTGCTTATACTGCCCTTTGTGCAGAACCTTCAGCTTCTCAATGGTTTGCAGATACCCTGGGAATCAATCTAACTGCAAATTAATTACCACGTTTAGTCGTGAAGATTACCGAGTTAAAATATTTGTTTTATCAATTTTAACTGAGTGATCGTGACAGCCGTCCTCTGTACTAATCTGGTTAAAACATGGAACAAATCTTTTCCCGATTTCTTGAAACCAAAATCAGCCATAATTAGACCGATTACAGATTACAGTTACTCTACATGGCCTGGAGAAAACGCAGTGAACAGAAAGTGTGAAGGTGACAGTATTGCCTTGCAGACTACATTCCTCATCTGTGTGTGTGTGGAGCAAAAGTCACGCTATGTTCCCAACCTCTCAAACGTAACACATCTGTTTACCATCCAGCGCTCTCTCTTACACAAAAGGACAGTGTGATGATATGCAAGAAAAAAAGCTGACTTGGCTTCTTAGAGTCAAACCCAATTTCAAGACAACATCCATATGAAATTGCAATTTACCCCAGGCTAGACTGTTACAGGGCCTGCATTTTGTTCTAGGAACGAGTTTGTTGACTGAAAATTGGTGAAAAAAATGAATGTCAGCACATGGTTTATACTGAATTTAGTATGTTTTTCATTCATCAGCAAAAAGTCAGGACAGTTATTGTACTGTCTGTCTGAATGTCTGGAGGCATATTATGCACTGACGTAAGATACAAACACGGTTCACTCAGAACATTAAAACCACTAATGAAATTATTAGCATTGATTATCTTGTTACTACCAGGATAGACCTGTGATAAGGGCCTCATTTCTTTTAGTTTCTTGTTCATTTTTCCCTGTATGTTTAGCCATGTGGTTGTTTGTTTATGTAGTCAATGTGCTCCTTAGCCCCACTCTAGTCTTGCCCCTTCCTCAGCTGTTTCTAGTTCTGTTACCACCCATGCCCAGGTATCCCTTGTCTTGCCATGTATTTAAGCCCTCGTTTTTCACCATGTCCTTGTCTGATTTCCATTGTCAGCACTGTTGTATCTACCCATTATATCTTTGTCCATGTCTAGTACATTGTTGTTTACCTTAAAGTCTTTTGCTTCCATGTCTGTTTTCAGTTTATCTAGTATTTAAACTGCATGTACTCACACCTACTTCCTGTTTAAAAACTGGACAGTTACAGTGGGACCTGTCCAGGGATAGGATATTTTAGACAGCAAATGAACAGTCAGTTCTTGGAGTTGATGTGCTGGAAGCAGGAAAAATTGGCTAATGTAAGGATCTGTGCTGGTTATTATCTGAGCCACAATAAGGGCCTTACAGTGATGGCTAGATGAGTTTACGTCAGAGCATCTCAAAAACGGCAGTGGTTAGTACCTACCAAAAGTGATCCAAGGACAACTGGTGAACTGGCTTCAGGGCCATGGGCACCCAGGGCTAACTGATGCACATGTGGAGAGAGGGCTAGCCCATCTGGTCCAATGTAATCCCACAGAAGAGCTACTGTTGCCCAACAAAGGAGAAAAGTAGCCTTAGTAAAAGTAAAAGTAAAAGTAGTCTTTTCCATTATGTAGACTGCTGGATGCATTTGCATCACTTACCTGGGAATGAAATGGTCCATATTGCACTTTGGGAAAAAAGAAAAGTGATGGAGGCAATCTGTGCATTCTGGAAGATATATACTCAGGGGAATATATGAATATATATTGTGTCTGTGTGGCTGTTTCAAGCTCTAAACTGGGAGAAACAAACATGGCAGGTGAACTTCTAACATCAATATGGCTGATGTTGCAAATTTCTGGGGTGAAAAAGTAGGCCCTAGATGTCAATAGACTCGGTCCAACATGGCAAAACATGTCTTGGGTTCTTGGGGTCAAAGATTAGCTAACATTAGTTACAGTGTTACAAAGGCATACATACATGAATGAAAAAATAAGTACACCCCATGGAAATGAGGAAAATAAAAATTTCCAGACACTTTTACAAGCAAATATTTCACCCTTTTTGACACAGTGCCTACAGGTAAAGGTGATAATGGCTAAATTAGGCTAGCATTAAGTGTTTGGAAAAGCCTTCCCAAAGTCCTGACCTCAACTCTATTAAAAATATTTGGACTGTGCTAAAAAGTTGCCATGTACCCAATGAATCTGACTGAACTCTATCTGTTCTGCAAAGAAGAGTGGCAATATATCCAGCCAGAAGCTTGTTAAAGGCTAAATTTGCTAAGAGAAATTTAACCAAACAATGGGTATTTTTTACCCTGTTTTGGAAAAAACTACTACTAAAAGAGTGCCCAAATTTATGAATAGGCAACTTACACACAACTGAACTGGTGAAGACTGAAAGCTCTGAAATCAATATAGAGATTCCAAATTCACACGCCACCATAGTGCAAACAATTTCAATTCTACTGCATATTTTTAGCCTTCCACTCAAAACTAAGCCATTAACATAGGAAGACGCTGACATCACCAATACAGTCTAGACTTACAGACTCTAGACTATCCTCTCTTCTGTCTCTGACACACACACACACACACACAAGCAGAACAAAGAAAGGCTACTAATAACGTTGACATTCTATGTCAGAGCTCAAATGTATTCCACACACACCCTTAAACGTTTTTCCAATGTCAACATAACATTTTTCCATCATCAAATTCACGTTTGGTCAGACCAACAAGGGGTCAAAGATTAAATAGCTTATGACAGTCTTCTGAAAGATCTGAAGAACTGAAATGCTCGATTTATTGGGTCAGAAAGTTTTCTTCCTCCTGCTTTCATTCAGAATAAATCATTTCAATTTAGCCCTCCTTAACTGAACAAAGCAGACACAGTCAATCTCTCTCTATGTACTCTTTCACACTGTCACTTCTCCTACTCTTCTCTTTGTCCTCTTTCTCTCTCGCTTTCTCTCTATCCATCTATCTGTCTATCTATATATCTATCTATCTCTCT
>JBBPDA010000152.1:11852111-11875945 GCA_037974385.1 Arnoldichthys spilopterus | reverse complement strand
TCAAAAGGTGCTTCTACTAAACACTGAGCAAAGGGTCTGAATACTTAGGACCATGTGATATTTCAGTTTTTCTTTTTGAATAAATCTGCAACAATTTTACATTTTTTTTTGTCTCTTAATGTGGGGTGCTGTGTGTACATTAATGAGGGAAAAATTAATTTAAATGATTTTAGGAAATGGCTGCAATATGACAAAGAGTGGAAAATTGAAGGGGATCCGAATACTTTCCGTACCCACTGTAAATTCAACAGAATAAAATTCAATATGCAAAGTGAATCTCTTTATCTTTATAGAGCCATATCTTCTATATACGACCACAATTGCATATACAGCACCATGCAAAGGTCTTAGACACCTCAGCAAATTCTTTAAAACATTTATCCTAGCAGTAAGTGTGCCCCTGCTTATGAAAAACAGCATATAACATTACAATAAATACACATTTTTGTGAACTGGCTAGAACACAGGTTTAATCCAACATTCCCCCTCAAAGCTCCCAGCCATCACAAGTATTTATTCAATTCTACCATTTAATTCCATCAATGAAGGGCGGATTAACGGAACCAGGTTCTGAACAGCTGAACAGAACCAGGTACTGAATAATTACCAAGACTTCCTCAATAAGAGAACTAAAAACAGCTGACACACCAACAATGACTACTTACTTACTGCCCTGATGAAAAAAAAAAGAAATATCTTATATTATTAACTTTTCAGGTGTCTTAAACTTTGGCACAGTACTGAAAAAAACAACGGTTTTGCAGTCTGGAAATGTGACCAGAAATGTGACCTCTGAATTCAACCCAGCTCCATATGGAGCAGCAGGGAGCTATCAACAGCGCCGAGGAGCAGTGTAGTGGGATGCAATCTAAAGGGTACCTTAGTGGTACCTGATTGGGGAGTTGAATCTGAGACCCTCCAATCACATGGGCAAGTCTCTAACTACTAGACCACCACTGCCTGGATATATATATATATATATATATATATATATATATATTCTGACACCTGTTTTCACACCTTTCAATTATACTAAGGATTGACTTTTTAAACCACAGGAGCTCTTCTGTGGGATTGGATCAAGCGGGCTGGCCTTCGCTTCCCACATGCATCAGTGAGCCTTGGGTGCCCATGACCCATTTATCAGCTGTTCCTTCTTGGATCACTTCTGGTAGGTACTAACTCTGCATACCTGGAACATTCCACAAAATCTGCTACACATAAATACATTAAAAAAGCTAACCAAGGAATAAAATTACATGATGAAATCTTATTTAATGCTTAGATTATTATATGTATTATTATGCATTTTTTATCAGTAGGTTCACCCAAGTTAGGACAGGAACGTTGTCTTGATTGACAGATAAAAACAAATGAAGAAAAGAAAACAATGGGGTCAAAAATAAGTCAAAAAAGAATGGGCAAAAAATACAGGGAAAAAACTGCTGAAATCTGCGGTTGTGCTTAAATGGTGGCTGAAGACACATTGAGCTCATAATAGCACTAATAGCAGGAAGTGTAAAGGTAGAAACTACGCTGCCATGTTTCCCTAACCCAAGCTAGACTGGGCGCTAATCGCTAGCTCCAGCATTGGAAACAATTACTGACTCTGCGGGTGCTATCGCTACGCGCTAGTGCTGCTATTACACACAATTACCTAATGCAGCGCTGTTGTCACTACAGCACTGCTATTATCTGTAATTGCTGACAAACACCATTACACATGGCTAAGCTAATACTGCGAGAGCTACACACTACAATTATGGCATTAAAAATAGCGTCTAATTACAAGTGAGCCTGCCGTAATTAGTTTATCTCTCAAATGCATAACATACAGAGAGGAAAATTCAAATTCTGCTAATAAATGCAGCGCGGGTGTGGTGGGTCAGATGGTGAAGTTACCAAAGGTAAGTTGACCCTATGCTGAAGGCTACTGGCTTCCATTGCTGCCTTGCTATTGGACATGCCATAGCAGTGACTAAATGAGTGTAGCCAATCAGACCAAACATTATTCAAACATTGACACCGTAGTACACTATCCTCATCTCACACTTTGGTCCAATCAGGTGAGGCTTTCAGACCCCGCCTGCAGCATACTAGCTGTCTCGAACAGGAAATGAACTCCAGATGGACCTCTAGAGGGAGCTGAGCCCTGCTAAGTGTGTGTGTGTGAGTGTGTATATCTGTGTGAGAATGTGTAGCTTGGCACTAACCAAAGCCAGACGCCCTTCCCCACACAATGGAGCCCTTCTCTGGCCCTCGGGGCAGTGCGGATCCAGGGGTATAACGGAGGGTAAACAGCCATTTTAAGGGGGTGGGGTGGGGGGGAACCTGGTTGTTGTAGGTACAGGGGGAAAAGAGCAAAATTGGTGTGTGTGTGTGTGTGTTTGTCTGGGCCCTTTTATGGAAAGGGCTTTGGACTGTGGAAGCCAGAAGAGAAGCCTGAATGCCTTGGCTTAGAGTGGGTTCTAACTGGCCAAAAGCTAAACACACTATGAAATATTGACGTGATGACTGAGATACATGTTAAATGCACGAACACACACACTCATTCTCTCTCTCTCACTCACTCTCTCACTCACTCACTCACTCACTCACTCACTCACTCACTCACTCACTCACTCACACATGTTTCAAAAATAAGCCATGGGTACATTAGAAACATTAAATAAATACATTCTCTCTCACACACATAACAATGGGTTTTTATTCAAAGTGAGGACAGGTATGTGTGCTCCATTAGGATTATAATATTTAATATTTATATCATATATTTATATGGTTAATATGGTTAAGTACCTACATGTAATACAGCTGTTCTAAGCTTAGTCCTAAACCTTACCCGAATCTTAACCTTTGAGTAACTAAAAATGTATTGTTTTACATTTGCAGTTCAAAAAAACAATAATAATGTGTAAAAAAAAGAAAAAAAAATGTCCCTGTTTTCTAGGGCTGCCATGAACAATTTTTTAATAGTCTGTAAATACTTTTCAGTGTTTCTGAGAGTACTCGAATACTCACTCTCAAAACTCTCAATAACAATATTTATGGTTTATAATTAACATTAACATGAAAACATTAAAGACCCAAAGTAGAATGTAAGATTTATTTTTCATGTAAATGTTCTTGTCTATTGTCTCAGTGACTAGTGATGGAACATTTGATCCATTATACAGAATCGAGAACTCATCATCAGATCCACTTTTAATGAGGTTTCATCTGGTAAATATGGTTATACTTTTCTTATTTCTAAGGACAATCATGTGCCTCCAAAAACTAGAAACAAGCAAAATTTAAATGAGTATTAATAGCTCTCACTCAGCACTAACACTAGTCTTAGATGAATTCTCCATCCCTTTGCACTCTTTTCTCTAAACTTTGTTTCATGTGATTAGTTTGCTTTCTACTGTTTGGGGTCTAAACTAGTGTGCATTTTAGTTTATGTCCAGGGAAATAGTCATTGACTCATTTGAAAACATCCAGTGTATTTGACTTATTCAATTATTTGAATATATTAAAAACCACGGAACTGACTTTCGGTTGGTCCTGGCTGCTTGCCAGAATGGGTGGCACTGTTCAGCAGTCCTTTAAAAATGATTTCGTTTTTATTTCATGTGAATTTGAGCAAAGGGTACACATTGTGTATACGTCTATCATGGTAAAACATGTACCAAAAAGTGTAAGGGTAAAACAATACCGAAATTACTAACGAAATAATAAAAAAACATTTGAAAAATGAGACTTGAGTCTTGAGACTTGTCTGTATTGACTCACAACTTGACTTGAGACTTGCCTTTACTGACTCAAGACTCGACTACTGACTTGCCTGTACTGACTCAGGACTTGACTCAGGAATTGCCTTGATTGACTCAAGACTCAATAAGAGACTTGTCTGCACTGACATGGAACTGTATTCAGGACTTAAGTGTCAAGACTTGAGATTTACATGTTACTTGCAACTTAGTGACTTGTTCCCACTCCTGTACAGACATATGTCCAATATATAAACCTTTTAAATCTTTGTTTAGTGAAGTGTTTATATAGCAAGTTGAGCTGCTTTACTGAGCAGACAACCAAAGTCATATTCCATTGCTAAATCAATAGTCCAATTTCAGTTCCACTGTAAGTGAACTAACTTTCACTGGTAAACATAAATGTCTTTTAGATTTTAAATGCATATATGAGATTTATGTTTTATACTAAAGTCAGATTATAGATTTATGGTAGTTTGTATAATACAGGAGTCAGGCCAACCAATAAGCTACCTTGCTAGAACTGTTTGTCTCTGTCTCACAGCTTTGCAGCAGCTACCCCCATGACTGCGAACATGCTCAGCTGCTTCATCTAAAAGCAGGTTTAACAGTCAAAACTAGAGCCAAACAAGTAGAGGTGTAGCTGGCCATATATTTTTGGTTAAAAATCTGTTTGTTTTTCTATATTACATGAACGTTTTTTGCTTCAACTCAAAGGATTGACTTGTTAACGTTACTTTAGTATAAAGAATTCTATACCGTAATATCACGTCCATCATTAATCACCATGTCACCCTGTTTTTATGAAACAATGGTTAATACACTTCTAAGTATGAAAACTTTCCGGAATCAACAATTGTGTCCTTGACTTCTTGTGGGGTTGAAAAAGTAAAGTAAGCATGACAACATTTTTGAATATTAAATAAGAAACCAAATACTAACACAACAAACTATACTCTGGCACTGACATTATTCAGCTGGACTAGCCTATTTGGCTTTCTCACAAAGTCAGAATATTTCTGTCCTGCTAAAGTACAAAAACAAACCCAGACACACACACATACGCATGCGGACAAGTGCCATAATTAAACACTTCAAAATGAGTAATTTCCTCGGAATCCCATTGTTTGCAAAAAGATGAGAAATTTCAGGAAAGTCCTGTCAAAATGGAAAAATGACATCAATCATGTCCCACTGCTCTCTCGATCTGTCCATTCAGTGCAGAAACGCACATTAAGGAGAGCGAGAGCGGAAAGAGGAGTATAAACAACTAGATGACGGCTAAGACACAACAGGCAGACACATAGGGTCTAACTTTCTAAACTTTCTAATAGTGCAGTGTGTTCTAATGAAAGCATCCTTGGTCGTGTGCGTATGTGTGTGTGCTATCATGCGTACAGTATGTGTGTATGACAAGACAAGCCCTTCACCCTCCACTGAAGCTGCCTTTGTCGTTCTAGACAAAGACACGAAAGCAAGGCAAACAGCATTTCCATAACAGACTTGCTCATTTACAAATTCAAATAGATGGAAATCTACAGCAAAGCCACCAAGTATACCAACAACAACTGCCCAGCTCCTTGACCTGAACGCGACAAGAGCCCACTGACACGCAAAGCCACGCTCAAGCTAATTCATTCACACAACACAGGTCATTTAGGCTGAATGATTTAACCTCTACTGCCACTGAATGAAGCTGAGTATGAAGGCCATTCCATCCAGTCGTTCATCCATTTAAATTCTCAGCATGTCTCACCAACTCTGCTCTTACTCTACTGCTAAGACAGAACACAGTCAACAGCGTGCCTGAATAATATTACTGTCATAAAGTATCATGATGGAATTTTCCCACATCCGTGTTCAAATATTGTGATAAATCTGTCAGTCTTTATCATTAATTTGTTGGCTGCTATTAACTATCTATTAACAGATGACTGTCAAAAATTCTGTTTAACCTCTTGAGAAACTGCGACAACACACCTGGGCTCACAAGTGGTGTCAACTGTCTAAGCAGTGGCCCTATCACTAGGGGCTTGTGAATACAATCATTGGTGGTGCAACAACCATCCAGGTTCCAGAGAGAACTGATGAACAAGGCCTGGCTCTCTCTATAAGTAGTGGGGCCTCCTTCTCTAGCTAGTCAGTGAGGGACATTTACTACTTGCACTACAAACCCCACTTGCAGAAAAATTGGAATATTCTCAAAATGCAATAAAAACAAAAATCTGTGATTTGTTTCATGTGAACCTTTATTTAAAGGGCTTATATCATCAACATTTTTCCTGACCAACCTAATGATATTTTGTAAAAATATACAAATTTTATTTTTCTTATGGCTAGAACACACTCAAACAATATTGGACAGAGGGCATTACCATTGTGCTACATCACCTTTTCTTTTAATTACACTTTTAATACTGGAACTGAGGATACTATCTGTAGTAGTTTTTTAATTGGAAATATTGTTGCTTGATATAAGACTTTATCTGCTCAGCAGTCCATGGTCGCTGTTATCTGATACTCCTCATCATGATGCGCCACATACTTTAATAGGAGATAGATGTGGACTGGCAGCAGGCCAGTCAAGCTCACGCACTCTGTGTCTGTGCAGCCATGCTGTTGTAGCCCACGCCAAATGAGATTTGGCGTTGTCCTTCTAAAATAAGCTTGGACATCCCAGGAAGACAAATCGACCTGATGACAACAAATGTTTCTCTAAAATCCGAATATACTCCTCAGGGTCAATGGCACCTTCACATACATGCAACTCCCCCATACCACATGCACTGATTAGCCCCCCATACCATCACAGATGCTGGATTTTGCACCTTTTGCCAATAAGGGTGAAGTGAAAGTGACTATTTGTCATTGTGAACACACTCAAGCACCACAACGAAATGCAACCTCTTTTCCTTTTAACCCATCACACGTGCACACGTGGAGCAGCGGGCAGCTATCAACAGCGTCCGGGGAGCAGTGTAGTGGGACGGTACCTTGCTCAAGGGTACCTCAGTAGTGCCCGGGCCAGGACTTGAACCTGACTCGAACCTTCAGGTCTCAAAGGCAGTGTCCTAACCACTAGGCCACCATTGCCCACTGGGTCTGAATGGTCTTTGCTATGGAGAACCTCATGACCATTTTTTCTGAAAACAAGCTGAAATCTGGAAACATCTGATCACACAGCACATGATTCCACAGTTTTTTTTTAATCTATCTAAGCAGAGCTTGGGCCCAGAGCTTGAGTTCATTGTATGGCTTTTCTCCTGTGATATACAGTTTCAAGTTGCATTTCTTGATGCAGCAACAGACTGTGTAATAACTCTGTCCCAACGTTTGTAGAGTCCCAGCCATCAAATTCTAAATATGTATATATTACAAAATACTATTATATTAATAATTAATTTGGTCAGTAAAATGATTGATTTTTTAAATGTATACTTTTGTCAGTTAAATAAAGGCTTACGTGAATAAACAAAGCACATATTGTTTTTATTGGATTTTGGAAAATATCAGCTTTTCTGGAAATGGGTCTAGTATTTTAATGTTCTAATTCTGAAGAATTTGGTTGTGACCACTGCATCCGAAAATGCAACCTGAAACTGTGTTATGCTAAGAGAAAGCCACGTATCAATTCTATCCAGGATACCACAGCATTCTCTGGGACCAAGCTATTGTCCATTGTTCCTAAACAAAAAGTACAAGAAAAATGAAAAGTGAAGTAAAATAGTAAACATCTGTGGCTGTTTCTAGTTAAACCACACATTTATGTTTGTCCGTGAAAACAGAATAAATGATTAAATAAAGGTTCAACAGAACGAACAAATCAAAGATTATTGTTTTTATTTAATTTCACATCCCAACATTTTTGTAAATTGGGTTTGTATTGAATTTGTATGAAATCTTCTTGATATTTAGGTTATAAAATGATATATGTCTGAAAATAATGAGCATATCATGTAATCTGCAGGTCCCTCTGCAAAGATCATCTTGGACAGGCTGCATTATGAAGAAGGAAGTAAACAGATGTCCGGTCTGTGTGCAAAGTGTTGATGGAAGCTAAATGGTATTCTGCTATGAAACTAGATCTTTCGGTGAGTCATGGATGTTTGTGTCGATATCTATATGACAGGCCCAATAAAGATTTTGGGCCCAATACATCCATGGGAACCAGTGAAATTGCCACCAATCCACCCACTCAGATAACAGTTATACAGAATATACAGAAACACAGCCTGTGAGCCATTTAAGCTGAAAATCAGTGATGAAGTTAGATTAGAGCTATAGAATATTAGTAAAAATTGTCAAATAAACTTCACTTTGGGCAAACCATTCTAATAATTATAAATCCCTTTTTGGTGCAAGTAAATTCTTTAATGCAACATATTCAACAGGTTCTCCATTATAGGGAACAACCATTTATCCTTTCATAAACCACTTGAACAGCTCTTTATATTGCCACTGGTCTATATTTATATCCATTACCTATAAGAAGAACCCTTGAAGAGTCCATTTTAAAAGGATGTACTCCTACAAATCTGAGCTCTAGTCCTGATTTTACACATAATCAAAATAGTTAAGGAATACAGAAGCATTAGAATGGGACCAGACCAGAAGTTCAGAAGAGTGAGCTTGAGCTCCTGTAAGTCAACCAGCCAATTAATTAATAGCATTAATTCATGTACACTAGCATTCAAAACACTTTCAGATACTTTACGGAGTTTAGACTGAAATAAGCTTAGAAAAAACAGACAGTATATTAAGACGTTTTTGCTTTTCCAAGAAGTTATTAAAAGACTAACTGTGACTTCAGGCATTTTTTCCTAAGTTGTCAGACTCAAGATTAGATGGACTATTTAAAATACGAGACAGACTGGAGGTATGTGTGTGTGTGGGGTGTAGGTTTGGGGCTTTAGGTGATTCAGCACCTGCCCCTTTGACCCCTATAGTGCCCCTACAATGCACTTTTTTGGCATGGATAGTGTCAATTAAAACGCTGCAGTGTCAATAAAAACTTTGATTTTTTTTTGTCCTCCCCTCACCATGGTCGACAAAAAATTTTAAGCTAACCGTCCTCCAGCCCATCCTCACACTGTGCAGTGGTGGCCTAGTGGTTAGGACATTGCGCTGGGGACCTGAAAGTCGCAGGTTCAAGTCCCGGCTCAGGCACTGAGGTACCCTTGAGCAAGGTACCGTCCCACTACTCTGCTCCACGTCTTGGAAGTCGCTTTGGATAAAAGCGTCAGCCAAATGAAAAAATGTAAATCTAATGCCTTATTTTGGCTACCTACTCCTACAAAGGTCTCTACATGGCTCTGATATGAGGCATTTTAAAAGTTAATGTTATTTAAAATTCCATCTCAATTTAATGCAGCTTTCTCCATCACCTACAGAAATCCAATATTCATTTTTTTATATAGAATTCATATTCTTCATATCTTCCTACTAATCTGTAAAGAGTGTGAAGAGTGGTTCAGCTTAGAAGAATCTATTTAAAAGTATTAACTTTTAAAACTGGTTGTTTTTACCTATTTGTTTATTGTTCCACATAAATTAGAGTTGAAATTGTAGCTATTTCGGTACCAGAGAGTCTCCATTAAAGTGTAGGTCAGACAGTAAACTTACTAATCATACTGAAAACGTATTAAAAATTGGGTCTAATGTAAATTCTGCAAACTCTGCATTCTGCCAATAAGGATCTGGGTGTGGTCTCTAAGGCCTGCAGTTCATTTTTAAAAATTCTGTACCACAAACATTCACGGCAGTGTCACAGACACAAACACCAACCAGAATCAAAGAGGGAACACACACAGGCATAAGAGTATACAAAAACAAAAACACACTACAAGCAATATTCTCAGCTTTGTAATACTATACTGTACTAACAGTATGCTTTAGCTAAGGCCGCGATTACAAAGCCCGTAGAGAGCCACACACAAACACACAATGACCCACCCACAAGCACACACACCACAGTGCCACTGCTGACCCTAAACTGGTGTCGGTGACATAAGTCCCAAACCACACATGCTTGTATGTGTGTGCCCACACACAGATGGGGCCCCTCCAGACTCCTTCAGTACAGTAGTAAATACTATAATTCTATATTATATTTTTCATTCAGTAACAACAAACAGAATTACACAAAATGAACAAACTCCTCAAGACGGCTTTCACTTAGTGTGTTCGGTCTTTTTTCTCTGTGTGTGTGTGTGTGTGTGTGAGTGCGCCTGAGGTTTGGATTGATGTGGTGTGTGTAAGCTGTGATAGATTATCGTCCCATTCAGCAGATAAGTGTAAACCAGCACCCATAAAGCTCAGGCCCGAGTGAGTGGCTGAGCTGAGGTATATGTGTTTATATATTTATTTATATTTTGGAGCACATTCATCTTTCATCTGCATTATGTGGATTTATTTTATTTATTTATGTAGATATATTTATTTAAAGTAAATAAGCTATAGGTAAAATATCGCATTTATGATTTTCCAAAAAAAAAAAAACCCGAACTGTTACATCATAAACCAATCAAATACAGCAGTAATCACTATTAAACAAATGTAGCTTAAACAGAACTTACAAAAAAAATTGTACAATTCTCATCTTTTCATTACAAATGACTTGGTTTTGATCACAAATCAAAGAGTGGTATAAAGAATATCACAAACTTATGAATATAGGTCCACAGCTCTTATTACTAGGCAATGATATTGTTGCCGTGGGAACAAAAACTTGTATTTCCAAAACAGAAAATTTACAGGCGAAAGAAAAAACGTTATCTTGCATTGTAAGTCAATATAAGATTTAATCAGCTCTTTCTGGATGAATGGCACATTTCCTATGAAATTTTGGCATGTGTAAACAACAGGTGACATTTTCATTTTATGCAAAACGTGAGCTACGAGGGACACTAAAGTATGCCTCCACTCAGCATACCACAGACCACACACTGGCAAATGAAAAAGGACTTTCATCAATTGTGGAGTTTACTAAAGTTATGTCCCATGTATTTCCCACAGTTTGGGGTTTAATTAGGTTTTGTTGATTCACATTTACTGAAATGAAATAGAAATGTACACAATAAAACTGTAAGCTCAGATTTTTTTTCAGTAAATGAGTTCATCCTTGAAATGTATGTAATTTTCAGCATTAACAACAGCTCGGTTCAGCTGGTCTTCCACAGGCCGTGGTTGTTTATGTGAAGCTGCAAACCTCCAGCACAATTTACTGTGAACATTAATCATTTGCATAGCAAATAAGACACAGGACCTTAAATAAAGACTCAGTTCAAAACACAACAAGCAAAAAGCGACAAACAAAAAGTGAATGAAGCGCACCAATGAAGCTTTGCTCACCTTTGAGCACTTTTACTGACATTTACACTGCCAATGGTAACATTTTACAGTAGAGTAGCATAATATATATAACATACAAGTCTTTAACATCAACTGACATGAAACTATTTACATATTTTTAGAGCCTTATTCCAATAAGCATCTGTTGTACACTTTCTAGGGTGAAACTGATGAAAACTGCCTTTATGACAGTGGACACTTGTTGGAATAAACCTTTATAAATGTTAATGTAGGTCAATAGCAATTGTTTTAAACGACTTATATTCATGTGATGTAGCCGTATGAGTGCTACCCTACAGTAAAGCGTCACTATGCCATCTGTTGCGAAGAAAAAAGGAAAGAAAAATAATTTCACTTAGATTACTCGGGCATGGAACAGATCAGTCTGTAGGCACAATAGAGAGTTTTTCTGCCCTGAATTACAACCACTATGCATCAGATGCCATTTCCACTCCAGCTTTTATTTTCAAATTCTTTCCTAAGCCGTATTTCAAGAACGGGGCTAACTGGCCACAATGAAAAAACTGGTCTTAGAAGCCTTTGACCTAATAATTAGTGACAGACTGGAACACTGAAATGCACCTAACCAAACATTACCCTTTCAAACACACACACACACACACACGGGTTCAACTCTGCCATCTGATTCTAGTTTTTGTATTGAACACATGGATGGGGAGGGGCAGAGCGACAATGTGTGCGTGTGTGTGTGTGCGTGTAAGACAAGAAACGACGGATTTTCAAAATAAGAGTATTTTGAATTCTGTAGGATCCTAAAGTCTAGTGAAAAGATTTTAGGAACCAAATCTAGAGAACACACTAAAGTAAGAAGAAAAACTAAAGACAAATGGAAATGGTTTATTTGAGTTTTATAGAGTTTTGTCAACTCTAGAGAAAGATCAATCGTCCACAGGAGGTTGTAATACTACTGATGACCTGCAGGTGATAGTAGTGCACTGCGTAGGCTCTTCAATCTTTTCTGAAGGTGTGTGTAGCCCAAGTGGTCCTGCGTGACTGCATGTTTTTCTACATGCTGACAAATCACTGAAGGCATCACTAAAATGCTCAGAGGAATAAGCCTCACTCACAATTTTATTCACACAATAAAATCAGCACAGGAAATCAACACAGTTTATGAAGTGATGGTCTAATCAGGTGTGAGGATAGATAAACATCATATACACCTTCTATAATGATAAAAATAATAATAATTATCATTGCTACTCTGTAACATTAGGGATGCAGGATGATGCCAGGGGAGAAATGTAAAACAGTACTGTTCTACCAGCAGTGCCAAGCATTTAAACACCCAAATGAAAAAATTATCATATAAGAAGCTCTCTGTCATTTGTAGGTAGATATAACTAAGTGAGCTCTTCCATTGGTCAGGCCTTCAGGGACTGGATTAAACTGTTAAGGGTCAGGTTAACCAACGCATTAGAAAGTGACCACGGAATCAACCAGTCACATTCTGATTTCCAGTGTATGAGGACACTTTTATGGGGGAGGGCATCACTCCAGGCTTTCTGAAAGTCCTAGATATGTCACTGATTGTGAATACGAGCGACATGCTATCCAGTGGGTGTCTGTTGGGTGATAAACAGCAGCGGTTCTGTGCCAGAACTATTTACTGAAGCAATCACACAATCCTATATTAATATTTGTGCTCCAAATTCAACCTGGAATGACTTTTTCAGGTTTTGATGTTTGTGTTTAATACAGGATAGCTATTAAATGTTCATGTGCAAGGCCATTAGCCTAACGCATTACTAAATTCCCACTGGGCTGCTAGAAGAAATTAGCATTGGGGAGGTGTGTATTTCCCCTTGTTTTTTGAATGTTGATTATTATGGCCTGAACTGAAAGCCTAGCTCTGATAGTGATGGGTCCGTTCTGATGATATCTGACTCACATGGGTACTGGTAGATAAAAAAGAGCATCAGGCTGAATTCTTTATTACATATGTATTATGCCCTTGAGGCCAGTTGCACAAATAGAGCTTATCCCTGGTCAGGAGGTAAATCTGTGTTAATGTTCTGAGGGGAGCTTTAAGACGTGTTGCACCAGACTTTTCAGTAGGATCACTTGTAGCCTAGCTGGGAGCAAACGTAAGGTCAAATTCGACAGCTTTCTTGAGCTGCCGTAACAGTTTAAACCATAAATTGTAACGGTTACAAAAGTTTGCACATGGTCACGCATCACTAAGACTAGTCTGAGCTGCCACTAAATCAATATCTTTGGTTAATGCAACAGGTGTAAAGTCTCCTCTTTTGGTGCAGGTCCCAGTATAGAATCTTCAGGCCACACTTGGCCACTACACTGCATTTTATTAACTTTACTATACTAGTAAAACTCCACAAAAAGATGCAAAATTTCTCATTAACCCTGATCTGGTTGATTTTAGTCCCAATTTGCACATTCTATTAAATGTTCCTGTATACACGTCAGCCATTGCAGACATGGAAAATGTCAGATCGGCATCCGAGCCCAATTCCCATATCATTGCATCCCTGTTAAATATATCAAAGCAACAATATTTAATAAGATTTTTCAGCTACATTCTTTTTCCTAATCTTATCTCTAACCTTATTAGCTGTAAAGAGATTTTCCCCTCTTTCCTTCTTCTTCTTTTCCTTAAAATGTATGAAAAACACCCACACTCAACAAATCTTTGGGGGGTCTAAGTCTAAACAAATGAATCACTATGTTAACTAGATCCCAGAAACACAGTTCTGACTTACAGCTAAACTGTGTATTCAGGGCAATGACGAGAATACAGCCTTGAATTTCCGTAATGATTCAGAGTTTACACAAATTAGAGAGAGAGAGAGAGAGAGAGAGAGAGAGAGAGAGAGATAGAAAAAGTATCCCTGTGGTAGATAGGAGGGAGTGATTTTTAGCCTCTCTTCCCCGGTGGCTCCAGCTGCATTGCTGAGTCATAAAGAGCTAGTTAAGGATCGCCATAATCATGAGTGGTTTATTAGCGATATTATTATCATAACATACTTTAGGGTTCATACTGACCGGACAGGCACGCAGGAGTGCGGAGATGAAGTCTCCCACCCATATGCACAAGCAAAAACACATGCAGAACAACAAACAGCTGAAACCGAGGACATATCAGATGGCACAGCGAGCAAAACAAGTACAGACGTCTTCAGCTTTTACTTGTTTCTTACTGGAAATCCTCAGCTCGGCTGATGGATGAATGGAGAGAAGCAGCAGCAGGAGACAGAAGCCAAAATCAGCTTGTTTTACTATTGCTCATTTCAAGTCTCTAGCTGCAGACTCCTGTAGTGTTCGTCTCCTGTTGGTTAAATACGGCAAAGATTTTAGCCTCTTACTTAAGCCTTTAAACTTCTACAGATGGTTTGGTAACTAGAAAAAAGTTATATAAGTTATAAGTTTATATTATTTTGTACTACTAACTGTGATGTATGTAGTTAAAGTGTAAATTAAAGAGGAGTGAAATGCACATGTTTAAGTATACCGTACATATAGATTAGTCATGGACATAAACTAAGCTACTAACAGGTCAAATGACGTGTGTGTGTGTGTGTGTGTTTCCGCACAGTAAGTATAATGTGAGGGAGAGAAAGAGAAAGAGAGTGAACGAGAGAGGGTGGATCGGTGGCTGACAAGTGTAAAAGCCATAATCATAAAATAAATTGGGATATTTGACAGGGATGTATGCACACACACACACACACACACACACACACACACACACACACACTTATTTAACATACACATAAACTCAAACATTTTTGAACAATTCTGCAGTTCTAGGGTTTGGGTTCGTCCAGTAGATAACATTAAAAGTTAAATTACTCAAGGAAAAAAAGGAGAAAAAACAACAAAAGCAAAAAGGAATCATGTCAATTTCATGGAAAACATTTTCAGGAATGAAGGGCCTGGTTAACGAAACATAGGAAATCAGTGAAGCTTTAGAAAATGTATTGTGAAAGTTAATTATAATCTGCCTAACATCAGCAGCTTTACCTTCACCCCCTTCTGTCCAGTTCATCCTAAGACTGTCCTGCTTTTCCATTAATTGAATCTACTGCTGACATCTTTTCTTCTAATGTTTTGGTTTATTATCTTACTGACTGTATTTGTTTCTTGCTTTTTCCTCCCCATTCTGATAGTGATATACAGTACTACCTCCTGCACTACAGTACTGTGGTAATAATGCATCAGTGTAGGAACAATGTGTTCTAGCTCTGCCTTTGTTCAGACAGAGGGGGTTGAAAGTAATCAGCAGAAGTTGGAGCTCCTGTGGGAAATGTTTGCAATAACCTTCAAGGCTTGATTTACTTCCACTGTTCCAGGAAAGCTGTAAGTTAGCCAGTTTCTTAGTCCTTGAAGGAAAGCCTATTGTGTATGAAATGTACATAGTATTTCGTGATGCAAATGTGTTACTTATATTTGTTTATTGTAACCACTTTCCTTTTTAGGTTATTCATTGTAATCAAAATGCTTAAATTACCAGTAAAACTGGAACACTGGGTTTACTAACACATTTTGAGCAGTGGTAAAGGGTAAATGGTCTTATTCACTTTACAACATGGGATGCTAGGAGACAAGCAACAGACTTAAAGGTCTATGAGGGAATGCATAGTTTTCAAAGCTATGTGGGCAGGGTAAGCAACACCAACAACTTCAGCTGCAGCTGCAGGCAATGTACAGTATTAGTATTTATTACTATTATGATTAATTGTATCAAACTATGCTTTCATCAGCAATGTTGTAACACTGAACAACTGCATGTTTCATTACAAAGAGAACATAATTAGTTCTGTTTAAATGGGTTCAGTGAAGTGTGTGCAGCCTTAAGGAACAGCCATTGGTATTCATGCTGTTGTTCTGAAAAGGAAGGAGCCGGAAACCTTTCGGATGCTGCTGCCAAAAAGTGCAAGACAGAAAAAAAGAAGAAAAGAAAGACAGAAAGAAAGAGAGGGAGCAATATGAAGAGAGAGAGAGAGAGAGAAAGAGATAGATAGATAGATGGATAGATGGATAGATAAATAGATAGATAGACAGACAGACAGACAGACAGACAGACAGACGGATTGAGGCAAGATGAAACATTGTCCAGCAGGCTAGCATCTTAGTAACCACATTATTAGCATGTCTCTTGCACTTTTACTGCAAAAAAACAACAACCCTCCTGCTGCCCTTAAATTTACTAACATCTTATCAAATTGACTCCAATGACAACAAGAGGGACAAAGACCTTTAGGTTATCATTCAGATAAGTCCATGTGCAAGTATAACTAGATACACTAGGTCACAGGTTCAAGTCCCAGCTCAGGCACTGCTGAGGTACCCTTGAGCAAGGTACTGTCCCACTACACTGCTCCCTGGGTGCTGCTGATAGCTGCTTGCTGCTCCACATGGGTTAAATGCAGAGGTCACGTTTCGTTGTGGTGCTTGAGTGTGTTCACAATGACAAATAGAAACTTCTTCACTTTATTGGCTGACACGGTAGAAAACATTATTATGATATTATTATTTAAGGCTAATGATCTAGCATAGCTGACAGTACATGCAGTCACGAGTGGAGCTGACCAATGATTTGTCTGACCTATTAAAAGTCAAAATGCAACTGGTTGATTCCACTGCCAGTTCTTAATTGTGCTGACCATTAATCTGACACTTTAGGGCAATTAAGCATGTGAAGGCCTAACCAATGTCAGAGTTTGCTTGGCTCCTACATACCACAAAATTACATTTCCAACAAAATGTGGCATTTCCCATATCATGAATACTGTATGTCCCACTACATAATGATTTTTATATTATCCTATTATGGTGAGAACATCAGGTCCTGACCATGATAAAGTACACCAAATTACACAAACTACACTAAGTGATCTGCTTGTAGAGCATTTATGCCTAGCACTGGTTAAGAGCTGCTATTAGCGTGAAGTAATTCGAGGGTATAGCTACAGATGAGTGAAGGTTTCTATCTGCCATGGAGATGCAGTGATTGACAAGTTGTTGGACCGCGAGATCAGAAAAGCATTACCAATCACTACAAAGCAGAACAAAACCAACAAAGCCCAGTCAAACCAAGTTTCCCATAGGCCAGGAATCGATGAGTCAGCGAAAAATGACACCGGCACTGGAGAAAGACAAGAAAGCAGAAAAAGCCCATCACTTTCAGCTACCTTCACTGCTGAAGTGTATAACCTTTCCAGCCTCATCCTACAGGCTCCGATATCACTACTTTCTCTTTTCTTCTTACTTTCATTCTTTCTGTCGCTCTTTATGTTATCCTTCAATGTCTAAAGTTACTACTGGTGCTTTGCTATGCTACTCAAACCCAATTACATACACGCATTTAACTGCACAACAAGTAAAACACTGACTTACATTTGTGCTTGATTTACATCAGCAGGAGTCTGCAGATCCACTTGCTTTTGCTATCTGCCAAGTTGATCAAAACTGGCTAATGTAATGCAAATATTTCCTTTCCTCAAAAAACCCCCCAGTAACTTTTCATCAAGTTTAGATCACAATAAAATATCTCCTCTTCCTCTTCCAAACACCAGTGTGGTATTGACTAAAATATAAGAATCAGCACTTTCCACAAAATTCATCAGCTTGACTCAATGAATCCATAATAAAATTGCAACATGTGTTTGCTTGTGTCAGCAATAGCTGCAATATCTCAGGCTTAATTAAACATGTTTGTTTTTAATACACTGTCAGAAAAACAAGTGACAGCAGAGCTGGATAATAAGACTAAATGTGTCATTAGTGTTTAAGTTACATCACTATGTCTCAATATGCTTACACAAGAACACACCAAACAACTGCATGTTTCATTACAAATACAGCATAATTATTATTTTATTCACTGTATTAACTGCAATGCCGTGTTTGAAACATTAAAAAAATCTATATTTATATTTATATAAATGGAATATGTCCATTCCAAACATATATATATATATATATATATATATATATATATATATACAAATATTGTGTATCATTATATATTTTTGCCATATAGTCCATCATAGAAGCTTACCATCACTTATCATACAAACAATGTCAAATTTGAAGGTGGGAGGAACAAATTGTCATATTGTGATATTTATTGGCACAATATTCTATTACACTAAATAACAGAGTTCCATTTTATTTGTGTTCTTGTGTACAAAGTGTGTTTCCCAATCCCTTGGCTACTGTTCCACAAGAATCATGGCTACTGGATCAGGACAGTGACATTTTAAAATATATCTGTTTACAAAAACATTCTCCATTCACTTTAAATGCTAAGTAGAGTTCCAGAATATTCTGGAAGTGTGAGAACTGTCTAGAGGTTTCTAGAATTGTTCAGAATTTTCCAGAACTTTCTAAAATCATTTAGAACTTTCAAAATTTTCTGAGACTATGCAGAAAAGACAAAAGATTGGCCTGTTTTGCCACTATAAATACAACAAATACAACAAAAAACTATATATAAAATATTATATAAAATATAATAAAAACATTTGTGGGCTGTGGTCATGTGATGAAAATAGCTGTTTTGACACAGGCTTTAGACATATGCAGTTGAACTATAACACTTAAACATTGTGCCATTACAACAGCCCCATTTATCATAATTTATTTTATGTTTTAATTTATTCAATATACATTTCCCTCTGCACTGATAACACTACTTCTGAAAGACCTTGTGTCACAGCAGAAATCAGAAATGAATTAAATGGAAAGGATCAGGCGAGATGATTTGAGTCGTGTGTTATTTTGCTCATGATGTACTATGCATCTTAATAACATAAGCAAGAAATATATTGCAATGGATCACAGAACCGAATCACAATACATGCTGCAGTAACACAAGCAAAGAACTGCAATAATCTATCATTGCCTCAGTGGCTGTTCCCAGCAACAGTAAACGCACCTTCAAACGTTCAATAGCGAGTAAGTTTTCACTTTCCCATGAGTTTTTTTTATAAATTAAATATTTAAAATACAATACATAAAATTAAAAGCCTGGAGTTATGACGGGCGGCATGAAATAAATAAACGGAGATTAAAAAATGTAATTTGGTAAAATTACATCACCAAGACACAGCCTTAAGGGTACCACCCTGGTGACAATGAAGCAGTTCATTTATTTTATTTTGAGATTGTACAGTAACAGTTATGTAATTCTTATATTACAGTTACATAATTCTTTTCATCTGTCTCTTTATCTCTCTGTCTGGTTTATAAGGATTGTTCAGTTATGATTTTGCAATAAATCCACATAAATAATAAAACCAGTGACTCAAAAGCTTTTCCTGGAGATCCAACATAACTCTGAACTACAAGAAGATTCTGGATTAGTCTACACAGGAAACTCTCATTATCGTGTGTGTGTGTGTGTGTGTGTGTGTGGTATCAAGCATGTACTTGTAAGCACTGTCCCTATGCCTAAACAAACAAACAAACACACATAAATAGGTAGTTATCTTGTCTGACCCACACCCTGATGAACTGATTCTGCAGACACGTCAGAAGAACAAAGAGACAGCAAAGCAGGACAAACACTGCGTGTGCGTGTGTGTGTGTGTGTTTGCGTGTGAGAGTGTGTAGAAGGGCTCTAAATGATTGCTGCTCCAGAGTCATCTCTATAAACTGCCTTTTACAGAGAAAAAGAAAAAGACATTCATCTTTTAAAAGAATTTATGAGGGTGGAGGGAACTCATAAAGGAAGACGAAGGCAAAGCTGGAGCGATGGAGGCTTACACTAAACTTCAGCATCATCAAAGCGCTTCTACAATCGCCATCTTTCACCCTTCACCTTCAAAGCAATTAGCAGGCCGGATGTGCTGCTGGCCTTGCTAAAACAGTTTGTCCAGTAACGTAAGCACACAGTGCACAGGCTGGAGTGAGATGACTCCTTAATGACCGTCTATGTACACTACAGGCCAAACGAGTGGGGGGCTATACAAATAGTGTAAAAACAGACATGAAGAAGAGGTTTTAAGTAACAGCGGGTTTATTAACACAGTTATCAAACACCCAGTGAGTCGAACACACAAAGCTGATAAGACTAAACGTCGCAGGCAACAGTTTTGCAGCTCTGTAGTGATTTCGTATAAACTATTTCTAACTTAAACCCCCCCAAAAAACAGTTTGAAAAAGCAGATTATCAGTGTATAATCAATGACATGCTTTTGTGTTCATGACTAGAGTTTGCGACGCTTTATTCTGAATCAAATCTGATGCTTTATTGTTGTGCAGTCTTGCTTTGCAGAAAGAACGTGTCCTTGTGTTTGTCAGTTTTTGCTGCTAAAACCTGTTGATTGACCTGCAAATGCTTAAGAGGGTCTGAATAGCAGATCAAACTGATCTTTCATTATTAATCATAATTGTTTAGTTATAACTCATGTTCGAGAGTAAACTAAAATTCGCTGCTTGCTCCCGAGCTTTTAGAGCTTTTGTTGTGTGAGAGTGGGGGCAGAAAGAAGAGGCACACAAAAAGGAGAAAAACGGGAGAAGGGCTCCACATGGAAGATTGTCTGCGCCCCCGAATTGGGATCCTAATTAGTGGTTGGGTTCTGGCCTCGTTTTGGTCACTTTTGTTCTTTTATTTTTCCCTTCAGTTTCATGGAAAACAAGCGCATGACAAAACACACATGGCACCACTCACTACACTAACTACACTGGAAACAATTGAGAGGGAGGGTGGGGAGGTGGAGAGAGAGAGAGAGAGAGAGAGAGAGACTGGGGAAGAAAATGGGTGAAAACAGGAGAGAGAGAGAGAGTGAATGTGAGAGAGAAAGAGGAGGGAGAAAGACACAGAGAGAGAGAGAGAGAGAGAGAGAGAGAGAGAGAGAGAGACAGACAGAAAAAAGAGAAAGAGAATAAGAAAAAGAAGAGATGGTGAGAGATAGACAGTGAACAAACTGGAAAAGAACGGGGAGGCAGAAGAGAGGGAGGGGGAAGAGAAAGAGGGAGAAAGAGAAGTATAGAGGGAGAAATAAGGATAAAGAAAAGGTAAAGACAGAAAGAGAGCTTGAGAGTGAAGAAAGAGAGAGCGGGCAAGAGAGGGAGAGAGAGGAGAGGGAGAGAGAGACTGGGGAAGAACATGGGTGAAAACAGTAGAGAGAGATTGAGTGTGAGAGAGAAAGAGGAAGGAGAAAGACAGAGCAAGACAGAGCGAGAGAGAGAGAGGGAGAGAAAGAGAGAGAGGGAGAGAGAGAAAAGAGAAAAAGAATAAGAAAAAAAAGAGATGGCGAGAGATAGAGGGTGAACAAACTGGAAAAGGAACGGGGAGGCAGAAGAGAAAGGGGAAGAGAAAGAGGGAGAAAGAAAAAGAACAATAGAGAGAACAAAAAAAGAGAACTATAGAAGGAGAAATAAGGATAAAGAAAAAGGAAAGACAGAAAGAGAGCTTGAGAGGGAAGAAAAGAGAGGGAGAGAAAGCGTCCTTTAAGTTCATGCCATTTGCTGCAGCGCAGAGCAGAGTGTTGGTGTGTGATCACTAAGTGAGGATTTCCGCTCTGTGTTTCAGACTGTTTTTCACTCATTTCTGCTGCTCTCTGTACACGGCCTGGTCTCTCACTAAGCTCCATCACGGCTGCGTGTGGAAAAACACTCAGCACTGTCAAAGCCTTAAAACCGCCTTTGGACACAAAATCATGTTTAGCAGTGCAATAAAGGCCACGAATCAAAACCACGTGCGGCGAGGAGAACCATGTTTCAACCAGAGCCCAAACCCAGCCTTAAATCCATGTTTATGACACAGAAAACCCTTGAGGAGGAACAGTGGGGTGTTCAGAAGGACGGTGCACTTAGCCCTGTTTGGATCCTAGTGGTGTCTTGCTCTCCGTTAGCTGAAAAGACGGTTGAGGATAAATTAGAGAGACTGAAGAGCGGAGTGATGTCAGAGACCACAGAGTGATATAAACCACACAGAGAGCAACGTCTTTAATCAAGGAGCTCAGTTAGATGAGAGAGTGAGGGAAAAAGAGAGAGAGAGAGAGAGAGAGAGAGAGAGATCATTTGTGACAAAACCTCCAGTATTCATCCGTCACATGTGCCATCACAGCATCCCTGCTAGAAAGCTACTCTGGCCCAAAAAAACCTGCACAGATGTGTTACATACATCTGAGGTGAATTTAGACCACAGCCTTGAATTCAACCTTGAATTCCATCATATTCGGCTCAGAACAGACCATGACTCATTTTCGAATCTGATCCAAATATGATACAGACTTAGTCACAGTCAGTTCAGCACTGACCAGTTTCTGGGGAATTCTGAAGTCAGGTCAACACCTTCACCTCTTTGTCATGTTCCACAACCCATTCCCCAACTGTTTTTGCAGTGTGGCATATAACATCCATATGAATGTTAGAACCCAAGGTTTCCGAGCAGAGCATTTCCCAGAGAAACACACTGCCACCGCCTCTCATCTTCTCCACGCACCAGGCTGTCCACTTGGCATGACAAAAGCTTTCTTCACTGACCCATAGTCCACTCTGAGGCCCACTACGAGCTTTTGGTGGTGGACAGGGTTCAGCATGAGCTACACAGCCACATACACAGCAAGCACTGTGTACCTTTCTGTGCATCTTTCTGTCATAGTTAGCAACTTTTTCAGCAGTTTGTACTACAGTAGCTCTGTGTGGAGCAGTACCTTAGCTTTTGAGCCTTAGGCACCTGTGACCCTGGTTGTAGGCTCACCGGTTGGAGCACTTTTAATGAGTACTAACCACTACATACTGGGAATACCCCACAATACTTGCAGTTTGGGAGAAGCTCTGCCCCAGTCTTGTCCGTGGTATAAGTGTAGGCTTTAGGCTGATTGTTGTATAACAGCAGATTGCTGCAAAATGTTGCGAGCGAGCGAGACACACACAGAGAGAGAGAGAGAGAGAGAGAGAGAGAGAGAGAGAGAGACAGAGAGAGAGAGAGAATTACCTATCAAGCACAAAGGACAGAATGACTGAACTGAAACATCTCTGCACACCAGTAAACGCCTGAAAGCCTGAGGCCTTTTTCTGCCTCCTCAGCATTTCAGTCACTGTTGTGTGTGTGTGTGTGTGTGTTTGAGAATGGGGGCTGCTTTCACAGATGAATTTGATTTTCTTTTTGCTCAACAAGTTGCCTCAAAACACACATGTAAATAAAGGAGAAACGAAAGCGCAAAAACATAAAAGCACATTTTTTCACTGCAAACACACAACCCACAAGCACTTAACCAAACAGCAGACTCAAAGACCACTGACTATTAATCACCACTCTCTCTCTCTCTCTCTCTCTCTCTCACACACACACACACACACACACCTAGTCTGATTATAAAAAAAGTATTAGGGTCAAATTCAAAAGGGAAAGTAGACGATATGCTGAAAAGAAAAAAGGAGTAAAGAGAGTAGAAGAGTTTGTGAGAGTAAAAGTTGAGTGACAGACTGAACGACTATAAATAAACTGAGTGAGTAAACGTCTGATTGATGAAGAATAAATGACTGGATGAACAACCAATTAAGTAATTGACTGGCTGACTGACTCACTGACTGACTCACTGACTGACTCACTGACTGACTCACTGACTGACTCACTGACTGACTTCACTGACTGACTTCACTGATTGACTCACTGACTGACTCACTGACAATCACTGACTGACTCACTGACTGACTTACTGACTGACTCACTGACTGACTTACTAACTGACTCACTGACTGACTCACTGACTGACTTACTGACTGATCCACTGA
>JBBPDA010000152.1:11835857-11852011 GCA_037974385.1 Arnoldichthys spilopterus | reverse complement strand
ACTGACTGACTTACTAACTGACTCACTGACTGACTCACTGACTGACTTACTGACTGATCCACTGACTGACTCACTGAATGACTCACTGACTGACTTACTGACTGACTCACTGACTTACTGACTGACTCATTGACTGTATGAATGAATAAATGAATGAATGAATAAGAGAGTAAGTGAATGAATAATTAAATAACTGATTGACTGACTGACTGGCTGAATTAATGGATGAATGAATGGATGCAAGAATGGATGGAAGAATGAATGATTTATTAAATGACCAATAAAGTCATTGGCTGACTGACTGACTGACTGATTGACTGAATGAATTAATTAATAATTAACAGGCAAAGGAATGAATGATAATCTGATTGACTGACAATAAATAAATGGATGGATGGAAGAATGAATGAATGGATAAATGACCAATAAAGTAACTGACTGACTGACTGACTTATTGACTGATTGACTGACTGACTGACTGACTGAATGAATGAATGAAAGAATGAATGAGTGGATGAATGATACACTGACTGACTGACTGAATAAATGAATGGATGGATGAATGGATGGATGGATGGATGGAAGAATGAATGAATGAATGGGTGGATGAATGAATAATAAACTGACTGACTGACTAAATGAATGAAAGGATGAATGAGTGGATGAATGATACACTGACTGACTGACTGACTAAATGAATGGATGGATGAATGGATGGATGGATGGAAGAATTTATGAATGAATGGATGGATGAATGAATAATAAACTAGCTCACTGACTCATTAACTGACTGCCTGGTTAACTGACTGACCGAGAGACTGGCTGACTAAATGAATGTGTGAATAACTAACTATTGTACTGAGAGACAGATAGACAGACAGATAGACTGACTAAATAACAGACTGACTGACAGATTGACAGAAAGAATTAATGACATACTAGCTTACTAACTGACAGACAGACAGACAGACAGACAGACAGAGCGACTAATTGATGATGCTAAATGTGAGAAAGCCCAGATGAAGACAAGGGTCCAGTCACGTCTGGAGCTGTGTGTAAATCCTCTGGGTGATTATGGAGTTTGTTGCAGATGGTGACAGGACAGACTGGACCGGGGCCTCCAGTGTGAAAGCTGCACTGTGCTGACCTGCAGCTTCAGGTCCAACTACTTTACCGGAGTTGAAGGTGAAAGCGCTGCACTGTGGGGAATTTCCCAGAGTTGCCTGTGTTCGCTTGGAGAAAACTCATTAAATCCTGACGCCACGAGATTCACAAACACAAACACACACAGAGTCTGGACGCCAAAGACGCATGCGACGCTTAGAAATGTAGGCCCGTGTCAAGCTTCAAACTGACTAAGCACACACTGCTCTATTGGGCACACACATACTATAGACACACACACATGCCCACACTGCCAAATTCTCCATCTGGAAGGCACACTGATTCGATTCACCCTCTACATACCTTAGCATTCATCATATATGCAAACAACACACTCTCACTCTCACTCTCTCTCTCTCTCTCTCTCTCTCTCATACAGCAAAGAATCTGGTGACCTTGTGTATTTCCTACTGTTGCTAATAAATTGTATCTACATTTTGTAAGCTGCAAAGATTTAGCAGTAGTTACATAATGTAAGTCTGTCAAAATAATGTTTTCTTATTAGCGTATTTCAATAAAGTTGTTTAAAGGGGTTAATGTGGGGTAATTTGGCAGTACATGTACTTTCCTAAAAACTTTCCTTTAACTTAAAAGAAAATACCACAAAAATATTCATAAATTCATTTGATCATTATTTCAGTTATCATTTTTCACCTGTTTGCAGATAGTTTTGCTTTTTCCAGGTATTACTCTCTTAGAACAGGCAATTTCTCTTAAAAAAACATCTAGACGTAAACTGAATAAGCTCACAATACTGGTACAACAAAATTATGAGGATATTCAAAAAACTAAAAACATATTGACTACAAAATTAAACTTTTTTGCATTGTCCTGTAGTTAACACACACACACACACACACACACACCCACACACACACACACACACACACACACTACTATGTTTGCACTACCGCATACATGTGTGTACTGCTTGCCCTTTTATATCACCTGTATAATGTTTGCAGACTGTTTATTGTCTGTAAATAACATGCATGTTGTGTATTGTCTGAGACACCAGTGGCCAAAACCAAACTCCTTGTGTATATAAACTTGGTCAGTCAATCAGAATCTGATCTGATTTTGAGAAAGTCCCACATATTTGAATATATGTATTTCATCAGTCGTGTGACTGTGGGCGTGAAACAATCGGTTACCATACCATCAAATGCCGTGTGCACATTTGTATAAAGTGTGTTCAGAAGGAGGGAGCAGAGGGTCAGTTGACTGTATGAAATATAATGTCTTGCCAAATTATGCACAAATAGTTTCAACAATGTCTGGTTGATATAAATTATCAAAAAATGCAAAAAGTCACGTCACAGTGTAGACTCAGGGTACATGCACCTGCCTTACACACACACACACACACACACACACACACACACATTATATATATATATATATACGTATATGAGAGAGAGAGAGAGATTCTCCATCACGACTTCTTTTTAAGGAATATCTACTTTGTTTTTACACTCACTGGCTCAGTCACTAATCACGTGCAACAGGATGGCTAACACAAACTAGGCATCAGCAGATGGGTAGTTTTTAACTGCATGGTGGAACAACAAGGTAGGTGTTTCCAATAAACTGGCCTTTAAGTGCAGCAAGGACAAGTCGATACCCCGACAGTCGAATGTCTATTGCATATTCCCTGTCCTCCACAGGACTGAACAAACACACACAGCACCTGACCTACTGCTCCTATATATAAAACATTACACCATTGACTGGTAAAGAAAATAACATTTGGGTATTTCATGACAATGGCACTGAAGGGGTGCATATTTTATGCAGCAAGTGAACAGTCAGTTTTTGAAGTTGATGTGCTGAAAGCAGGAGAAATGGGCAAGTGTAGGGTTCTGAGCCACTCTAACAAGGGCTTTATTTTGATGTAAAGACGGAGTCAGGTTTAAAAAGTGATTCCTGAACAGAAAAGTTGTTAAAACACACAGTGCACTACATTCAGAGCTGTTTCAGCAGCATGAGAGAGATCCGCTCAGAATTATACAGGTGGCAATGATGATATGGCTGATTGACACACACACACACACACACACACACACACACACACACACACACACACACACACACACAATGTTTAAAACCACTTCACACAACCTAAACCAACCAGCATCACACAGTCACAGAAAGACAGATCCATACACAGTCCATACAGATACAACCTCAAACACCGAGATTTAGCTTTAATAAACACAGCTGTTTCAGTATGTCCGAAGTGCCAACAAATCTGTGTGTGCTTGGATGTTATGTGTATTAGTTTGTGTAAATGAGTGAGCGTGTGTGTCTGCATAAGATAACAGAGCTTCCTGTGAGGAGTAAACTGGTTGGTGTGTGTGTGTGTGTGTGTGTGTGTGTGTGTGTGTGTGTGTGTGTGTGTGTGTGTGTGCGCGTGTGCGTGTGCTGTTTCCGGCAGTAATCCACTGGGCCTAAACACAGGAAAATAGTTTGGGTAAATAAGTTATGCCTGTCTTGCGCACACACTCACAGATTGCAGCTTGGACGTAAGCCAAGAGTGGCTCAAATATTCGACTCCTTTCTGTCCGCTCTCAAAAAAACAGCATCAATCTAATAAGGACACCAGCACAGGGCTGTGCATACAGAACAGACAGAAATTAGAGATATAAAAATAAACTGAAACTGTATATACCAGAGGGGAGACTTCAAAGCATGCTAGGCCTTAAGAGAAGGCATGTAATAAAAACACACCTCTGTAATTTTAACTCATTTATATTTAACACGATCATGTTTATTCATACTCGGCTCTGTGGTGCTACTCATCACATTTTCACTGAATACAATATTGTATGTTTTAAAAATGGCTTAAAATGTATCCAATCAATTGTATTTCTCTGTGTAATTTAGACAGACAAGAAGTGCTAACTTCAGAATCAGAATCATGTTTACTGGCCAAGTATGTGAGTGAACACATACAAGGAATTTCTGGCTGATGGTGTCTCTCAAGTACAACAGTGTAAAACAGTAGTAAAAAAAACCACAATACAACAAAATATAAACGACACCATAAACAATATTCTGAGCAATATAATAAACAGTATATACAATCTAATTTATAAATACGTCATATGGATTCATATTAATAAATATAAAGATGTTAAAATGTTAACAATGTATATAAGTATTATTTGAACATATGTTTATACTATTAATCTAAATATATGTATGTAAATGTATGAAGACATGTAGGCGTATATATACAAATGTGAACACTCATATTACATATATATGCATACACATACACAAATGTAAATACACAAATGTATAAATCAACAATACAACTTATCTTATTATTATTTGATCATATATGATTACATTTAAAAGCAGCACACATTTTTTTAAGTTGAAACACATTTTTTAAAAATAATGTTTAGCTAAGTGACCTCCTCCATTACAAATGCTAATGTCTGATTAACCACCAATGTAATTAAGAAGAGATGAATCAACCAATGAATCATCCAGTGGGTGGGATCTATTTCAAGGGATAAAAAAACATCACTCTAGTCTTTCTGGACGCTCTAGATCTCAAGTTCTGATTACAAATATTAGCAGCAGTCTTGTCAGTGAGTTTCTGTCAGGTGGTAAATAGCGGCACATATAGAACAGGACTCTTTACTGAAGAAATTGTTTTAGAAATACTAAATACTATGGTAAAATATATTTTACCACGTCAACATGAAGTCCCAAATAAAACATGGGATAATCCAGAATGGCCATAAAAGTCCAGGTGTAATGCTGTTAGCTTAGCACGAACATAAAACCAGGCTCTGATTGGAACACTAGCAGAAATGAGTCATATCATAGAGGTGTGTTTTGCCTTGTTTAATTTCAGAGTTTTGATATGTGACATTATGGTCTGCACTAAAGCTCTATTTCTAATTGTCACTGTCTGTATACAGCCCATATATAGGGCAAACACCACTGAATGGATAGATTGTGTTTTTATAAATAGAATTTTTGAGAAATACCCAGGTTGCACTTCACTGGTCCTTTGGTGAATCTCTTTTTTAGGATTATGAACAAGTAGTGTGTTATATGTTGTCAATACCCATCTCGATATGAAAATACTCTCACTAGTGTTTCCACTCACTGGCCACGTTTATCCACAGGTGACTTATATAACCACAGAATTGGTGTTAGCATGCTCAATTTGTTGTTTACCCTCTACCACATTCATCAATGATCACTTTCTGTACACATGATACTGCTGTTGACTAGGAACTGTTAGTGGTGGACCACTCTCAACACAGAAGTGACACTAACATGACAGACTTACTAAGTATTTACAACTCCTGTGGCAATTTTACCTTGAATATATCATGGCCAACGCTGATTAAGCATATCTAACCATCTAATCATCAGTCCACTTAATCAGTAATCAGGTGTGTTCGATTTGCACTGGAGCTGAATTCTGTAGATCTTCACAAGCAGGGTTGGTGACTTCTGCAAAACACTTTTAAGACAAGGGTTTATACACACTGATCAGCCATAACATTAACACCACTGACAGGTAAAATGACTGACACTGACTATCTAGTTATTTTATTACAGTGGAGGGGGGTGGGATATATCAGACATCTAGTGAACAGTCAGTTTTTAAAGCTGACGTGCTGGAGGCAGGAAAACGGGCGAGCTTAAGAATCAGAGCCACTTTGACAAGGGTCTTATTGTGATGGCTAAATGACTAAGTCAGAGCATCTCCATGACAGCAGGTGTGGATTGTTGCAGGTATGCAGGAGTTAGTACCTAAAAGTGATCCAAGGGAGGACGACTGGTGAACTGCTGACAGGGTCATGGACACCCAAGGCTGATGCATGTGTGGAGCTACTTTGGTTTAAAAAGTGAATGCTGACATGGATAGAAAGGGGTCAGAACACACAGTGCACCACAGTCAGAGCTGTTTCAGCAGCTTCAAGTGGGCCTACTCAATATTAGGCAGGTGGTGTTAATGTTATGGCTGATTAGGGTATGTGTATAAAGACAAAAGGGACCAATTAGACTTATAAAAGAAAAAAAAGAGACCATCAGAGGGAGACTGAAACTCTGGCCCCTATAACTCGTGTTCTCAGTCCACAACCCCTGAGGGAGCAGTAGAAGACGAAGCGGCAGGAAGGGAGGAAAGGACAGATGACTTAAGAGCGCAGACGATGAGGACGGTCAGACTGGGTCATTGGAACAGAGCAGGTCAAGACTGGACGCACACACACACGTTTGTTTTTAGACACTGACAGGATGTAGTGTTATACATGTATTACTGCTTAAAACTAAAGAAAACATTAGTCAAAACTGCAAAATTGTATTAAAGCAACTGTATTCCTGCAGCTTCGGTAATTCCAAAAAAAAAAAAAATAGCAGGAAACTATGAAGCTGTAAGCAAGAAGATTCAGATCAACAGAGAATAATGAAGATCAAGAATGAAACTGTAAACTATGTCCATACGGGCTGAAGAGCCTCCAGCAAACTCTATAAACTCCTCATTACTGTGGGGGTATGGGGGGAGGAAAATACCACAAGTGTGAGTACTGAATAGATACTGTCCAGTGTGTATGTGTGCGCATGTGTGTGTGTGTGTGTGTGTGTGCGTGCGCGTGTTTGTGTCCAGTCAGATATTGTCCAGGCAGAAGTGAAGACTACAGGCACGCAGCAGGGGGGCTGACCCAAGGGCGGGTTAAGGGTTCAGAGGTCAGAGGTGGTCTTCCGTAACAGCGCCTGTGTGTTAATGGCAGTGTGGAGCCCCTGCAGTCATGCAAACGTTATGTGTGTGCGTCTGTGTATGTGTGTGACTGTCCTGTCTCCTTCTAAATACGCACAGAAGCCAGACATGTGTGATATCTCTGGACAGTGTGTTACAGTCCTGAATAAGGGAAAGTGTCTGTGGGAGGGTGGGGGTTCAGAAAGGCCTACTGATAATGCAGACCAGCAGACAGTAATGCAGTCACACAGACAGACAGAAGAGGCTCAGAGGATGAGCCCATGGCGATCATCACTAATCCCAGACCTCTGGCTTGTTTGGAGAGCAAGACAGAATAAATTCCCCTCAGTTCAATAGAGGTTAGAGGTCAGAAGTTGCTGTCCTGTCCACTGCTGCAGTATTAACCAAAGACTCCTCATCCATCAGCTCTCATATCAGTCACTCCGACTTGCTATCAAAACACCAAAATAACGGACTCGTAATACAGACATAATGAAGCCATGGACAGAGTGGTGCACACTCTACTGACAATGTCCATTCAGTTCTTTTAGTTTACACTAATACAGAGCTAAAAATGAACTGCTGATTATAAATGTCTGTTATTAATACCTCAGTTTAATTATCACACTGGCAATATTATGTGGCCAAATTATTGGAAACGAAGAAAGATAAAATGGGAAAAAATAGCAGATGTAAAGTTTGGAGACTAGCCCAAGGAGCCTTACTGGGATAGTAGCAGAGGATTCCCTGGCACACACATCCTCTGTGTGCAGAGTGGTGGTGTTTTCTGCTATGCTCCTTTTGAGTGAGTATAAACTGGCCAGCACTTAAAGCTACATGTGCCATGGACAAGAAAAAAACAGTAATGAATGAATGCCCGCAATGAATAACCATATTTCTAACGCTAGATCAAAAATGATAAATACATTTTACTTTTCATTTTACTTTAATAGTACTTTTTTTCTTTTTGATTTCTACCTTCTCCTCTCCCCAGTGCAGTCATGGTGCTAACTCCACTCACTAGCTGGCTTCCCCATCCCACAGGGCTACCAAGCTGAGAGAGTGAGGGCTAGCACATACTTCCTCCTAATGGAATGTCACTGGACAGGTCAACATGCTGGGAGAAGAACGTTAACTGCCAGTGCTGTCATGACAGCTAACAGATGTAGTGGCTGAGACACTGAGGTGGGGTTGGAGGGGGTGGGTGGAGTGAGGCATCTTACTCACAGACAGCAAGGCCAATATGCTCTCGGGCGCCAATTATGTGGCATCACCGAGGACTCAGCTAGCAACAACAGGGCTAATGCTTGTGCCAGTTGTGTCAATTCAAAGTGAACATTTTCTTGTTTACGAAGTGAATGATTTTCTTGGCCATGTTGTTTAGTCACAGTGAGAACGTTTTACGGGCTTTCGCCTTGTGTGTAATTACAAACACATTTGAAAAGAGCTCAGTCAGTTCGGATCAGAGAGGTTACAAGAAAGGTGAAAGAGAATACTTGTTGACAGCCTCGCTTGACCGCAAAACCGCACAAACACACACACGCGCGCGCAAACAAACGCAGCTCTGATCCTGACTCTTTCCTATTGCCCCACACTGGAATCCTCCCAGAACTGCTCAATCACCCATTCAGAAATAAAGCTAATCTTCACACACCCATGGTCTGTCTGTCTGTCCATCTCTCTCTCTCACAAGAACAGCTCTGTGCTGGGCTTCAGCAGCCACAGGCTGAGTAGTGTGTGGCAGCGTGTGGCATTGCCAGACTGGTGGGCACTGTGCCCGCTGTCTCTTCAGGGAACAGCTTCGTGCCAGAGCTGTTTACCCAAGCTGCCCTCTTACAACAACTTACACAAACACCATTAGTGACCTTGGTAACTCCTCTCCGTGGGTTTACGACCAAACCTGTAATAATTCAGGGCCGTGACAGATGTAACCCGGAATTAGTGTCATCACCTGTGGCCAAAGCATTGAGCATTGCAATGACACATCCAGGCAGTGTTTAACAAAGAAAGGCCCACGAGAGGGAATGTTTACGCTAAATGACAACAGGTCATCAACTGACCCGATCAGTGGGCAGACTTAACAACTGATTCATGCCTAAATACGTCTCATGTTGTAAGCAGCATTAGCTGGCGCTTTTTAACCATCTGTGCTGTTGTAATATTCAGCATCTAGCTTTAGGTAATCTGATATGGCGATACGGTGTGCGTGAATAAGCATGTGTTCTCTGGACTGTTACCTAGTAATTCACAGCCTCTATTTAGTGGTGGGGTCGGCTGGGGCGGGGTGTGGCTGCACAAGGTTTAGTCAGTACGTACAAGAGCTTCATTAACAAGCTCTGCCCAGCATTTTATTCAAGCACCCCACGGCCATGAGCTAGAAAAGCCCACCATTTAATGCTACCATGTTCATAATAAAATTGCAGCTTTCTCCTGCCTTCAGAAAGCCAGAGGACAGGAACCCACTTATGGAAAGAAAATACAGGGATACAAAATAAACAGGAGGGAAGGGGAAAAGTACGGCGAGCTCGTTTTTAGTTAATTCCCTGATAAAACTCAGGGCTCGCATTACGGCCAGTGTTTAGAATGCAAACAGAAAGGAGCGCTGTACGCCTGAGGCAAACACTGAGATCTGAATCGGGGGGAGATTGCCTGATAATTACAGGATATCAATTTTTTTTTTGAAGCGTGTGTGCACTGCAAGGACATGTTCTCGATGACTCTACAAAACTAATGACTCTATTGCCTTCGTACACACTAGACCAAAAAAATCATCACACTCAAGCCGAAGCTCTGCACTGAGAAATGTATGCAATGAATTTATGTAAATGAAACAGGAACATGTCCAAACAAATCGAAAAGATCCCATCAACTCCGTTAGCTTTAGCAGTAACTGTGATGAGGTGATATACTATATGCATGCGGAAATGACGTACATGTTTAAATTAGAGGTACATCAGTTGTGATGGGTATTGGTGTTGGGCTAGAAGGCTTAACAGTAGAAAATGCTGTGAAAAAAGCACGTCCTGTAAAAAATCCAGCCTGAAACAGCACATCACTCACACTCTGTGACGTCATGTTGTTAGCTATGTATTTCTTGCTGAGTGTTCAAATAGTTTTAGCATGACTGCCTACTTTTAGAGGCCCGTTTTGAGTGAAGTGCTGGAATTAGTTCCTTTTTATTGCCCATTATATGAGATTTCGACATCAGTATTAGAAAAGACACACTATCAAGTCTTCATGCAGCATAAATTTGAGAAATTCCTTCACCAGACATGCATCAATCATGGAAGCAGTATTGCTTCATTTCCTTACACAACTTAGACATTTTAAATACCAACTTCTGAATTGCAGCTTCAAAAGTCAGTACAAAACCCAGTAGAGTACCAGCATACCTTTACTGCTAATGCCCAGGCTCTGTACCAGTCATACCTGCAGCTCTTAATATGTTCAACAGGACATGGCACGCTCATCAATGAATGACCAATAGCTCCTTCATTCTCAATCAAAACCAAAAACTCAAAGCCGCTATGTTCACAATGTGCATATTTTTAGTGGCTTCAACAGTATGCCACTAAAACAAAGAAACAAAAGTGTGTGAAAGAGGATTAATTATTTTAGCAAAAAAAAAAAAAAAACTACTAAAACTGTCAGCAACAGAATTATTAAAATCACTCCAAGCTCAATATTCGGTTTTCTGTTTAAAGAGTTTTAATTCACTTTTCAACTCATAATACAGTAGTTTGGTCTTTACTCCTTAGACCCTATTTACACATGGTCACTTATCTGTCTTGAGTATTAGGATTACAGTAGTGCTTGAAAGTTTGTGAACTTATTAGAATTTTTTTATTTCTGTATGAATATCTAAAACATTACCGGATTTTTATACAAATCCTTCATTTAGATAAAGAGAACCCAGTCAAAATTGGAACAAATTGAAATATTACATAATATTACATATCTGTAAGTGGCAAACGTATGTAAATGTTTGTTTTCGGTTTCTGTTGTGACTCCATTGTGCAGCAATAACTACAACTAAATGTTTCCAGTAACTGTTGATCAGTCCTGCACATCACCTTGGAATTTTAGTCCATTTCTCCAAAAAACAGCTTCAACTCTGGGATGTTGGTGGGTTTCCTTACATGAACTGCTTCAAGTCCTTCCACAACATTTCTAACAGCCATCGTCTTGTAAACACTGACTGTTTAACTTGAAGTGACCAGGTGTAAACAGGGTCTTAGTCGGGCTTACATGATAAGTTGATAACAGACTGGGAGCTGACAAATAATTTTCCGTTTGCAGACTGATGTGAGATTTATTGTTTCCATCTTTGGGAGATTTATTGTTTCCCTTTTTACAAACTGCAAGCTTTTGCTTCTATTCCTCATTTACAGTATGCTTCATCTCTCAGTAAAAATGCTGACCACTTACCCAAAAAAAGTTCAGCAAGCTCTGCAAAAGTTGCAGAGTGAGGCACCTCAGATTTCCAGAAGCAGCACAATTAGCAGCAAAAATGATTCCAGCAGTACTACAGTGGTTTCTCGGGTTAGAAAAACACACATCTTCCATGCAACTTTGGTTGTAACCTGTTCCATGGTTGTTAAAGGTTGACTACTGTATACAGAAGTATAATACCAGACAGGTCATGCTTTTGACTCCCATTGCAGTCATCGCTGTTTTAGTGGCATGAGGGTAAAATACACAAAAACTGGTTTTAACGTTATGATTGATCAGTGGTTGTATCAGAACAAAGATCAAACAGATGCTAAAACTGAGAAATGTACTGTATTATGAAAAATATATATGCTTGTATTAAATTTGACACCAGCAAAATATTTCAAAACCCTAGTGGAATATCTCACCAATAATAATCTCACCTCAGCAGGTCTGTAGTATAGTTGGGTATTAAAGGAGCATCCCATTGAGGTAGAGCCTCTCAGACATAAAGGTGTAGAAGGGCTCACAAGTCAGCAGAAAACTGTGCAAGCCAATAGTGAAGCAATTTAAGACTGACGCTGCTTAAAATTGGCAAGAATTTGAGGATTTCATCATCTACAGTACATAATATCATTTTAAGAGAGAAACCTGGAGAAATCTGCATGCAAAGGACAAGGACAAAAATACTAGATGGCCATGATCTCCAGGCCTTCAGCTAGCACTGCATTAAAAACAGACATGAGTCTGTCATGGAAATCATTGAATGGGCCTAGGAACCCTTCTGAAAGCCTGCATGGCTGATTTTCTCTTGTTCCTAAACACTTCTACTTTGCAATAATACCACTTACAGTTGACCATGGAATTTCTAGCAGGGAAGAAATGCTTGAACTCATTGAGCTTCTCAAAACAACCCATTTCTTTACAAATGTTTGATTGCATGGCTAGGTGCTTGATTTTATGTGAGTGTGGAGTTATGGCAGTGAGTGTGGCTTAAATACCTGAATTCAATTTTGAATTAATACATTTGTCCCAATATTTTTCTGCGTATATTGTATATTTTAAACAGCGTTTAAAATGGGTTTTTTATGATGAGCCCTTTAAATTTGTGGCCCTGGTGACTAAAGGCTAATGCAGGGTCTCTCGCTTTGCTTTTCTCAGGTATGTCAGTGCTTATTTGTGCGTATGTTTGTTTGTGTGTTGTGTTCTCACTGCTGTTTGGCAGGTAGGAGTTTTGGCTGCAGGCTCTCTGGCTTCAGCCTGGTGCATGTTTTCTCTGATTGACTTTAATAAGTTCCTAAACACAGAGCTGTCCCGCTGATAGCTTAACAGCTCCAGGAACACACAACTCCATCAAACTGAGTCTGTGAAACTAATGAGGGAGACGGGAGAGGGCCTTGGCATGTGTGATTATCTCTGGCACTCTGGGACAAAATACTTCTCGGAGCAATTTTTTTTTTACTTCGGGGCAAGTTTTCCACTTCGCTCTCATCACTCGCTGCACAGCTCCTCAATTTTATTGCCTGTTTAGGTCCTTCTGTCCTTTTCCTCCACCTTATATCACTATTTTTGCTTCTCTCCCTCAGTCTTCATCATTCCCTCCTTCCATGCTCGGCATATTTGACCTGCAACCCCACTAGCGGTCATTCACGCGCATATCCGTCCCAGACAAGCTGCGGTCAAGGCATTTCCTGTTCACCTCTACACCCGCGCCACACTAAACACATACCCACACACTCCTAAACAAGCTGCTGCAGCTCTAAACACACAGCAGGGGAAGACTTTTGTGTGTGTTGGGGTGTGTGTGTGTCCTAGCCCAGACGTTTACAGAATCTCTCCATGTTGTGCTCAGATTTTGTTTACTCCTGGCCGCAGCAGCGGTGCAGTCACTGATGCTGTTTACAGCTGAATGCTGATCTCTCCACACCTGCACATGCTGGACTTGACTCGATTTGGCTACATGGCAGAAACTCACAAACGCTGTGAGGCCGTGATGATAGTTCGGCTATAGTCGATTTCTTGATTTTAAAAAATGCTCAGATAAAATGTCCATGTGACATGTGCTTAAATCTGCAATGCTCAGCAGTGCGTGTGACTGACAGGTAACGGAGCAGTGTGATTGGCTGACCTGCAGCAGGAGTCTCTCGAAGGCCAGGGAGGCGTCCCAGTGAGCGAGGGCCGGGTGTCGAAGTGTGTGAGCAGTGGCCAACCCCAGCTGCAGCACCCCACAGTGATTTTCCACAGCTCCCCATCTGCCCTTAAACAGCTGCACATATGACAAGAGCTGTTCCGCCGTCACACGCCCTGAGAGAGGGAAGAAGAGAGGGGATGAGGGAGAGCGAGAGAGAGAGAGAGAGAGAGAGAGAGAAAGAGAAAGAGAGAGAGAGATTCTCCATCACTGTATCATCAAAGCGGCCTGGACGCATACCATCCACTTAATTACTTCTTAGAAGTCACAGTTACTGCCAGCAATAACACAAGCATGGTGTAATTCAATATGAATTATTTCTCACTTACAGATCATTAAAGCTAGCAGGGAACTTCTGGGAAAAATCCAGACTCTAAACTTTCAATCAATGCCACATTTGTGTTCGTAAGTAGACGGGGAGATATTTCACTGATCTGAATTAGCGACAACTCGTTGTTGTGTGTCTCGTTTTGTGGGGATTGATTTTTGTTATGTTTTTGTCATTTCTTGACACTGAAACGAAAGGGGAATAAGTGCAGTCATTCGATCTCATAGTTATTGCAGTTCTGACATTGCTTTGTTGTTTTATCTACACTGCAGTAATATTTTATGTTGTTTTTTAATTGCTATAAGTTAAAAGAGTTTTTATTCAGCTTCATAATTGCCATCACTTAACTGTCCTTCCCGTTTTTCTCAAAAAAAGTGTTAGATTTTATGTTGTAGTTAAAGCTTCAGTTTTGATTCACAAACCCCATTTACAGAAAAGTCATGATTTTTCATAAAATATAACTAAAAAACAAGAATGTGTGACTTGCTAACTCTAAAAAACTTTATCTCATAAAAAGGGGGTGTGGGGTGTGGCTTACACTTAGGAGTGGTCTTTCAGGAGAATTACGCCACCAACAAAGAGAAAGTAGGGGTCCCTGTATAGTATCATGAGACTGACAAGGGTAGAACACACACTCTAATGAGATGCATGCTATGCAGAAATGAGCACACAAATGATCTTGCTCTGCGTGCATCACACATTTAAATCCCTGGACATGTGTATGTGTGCTAATGTTAACACTACAGGTGGGAATGACTTGGTGGAGAGCATGTACTGCAGCAGTGACATTATGCGTAACTAGTTACTCATTTTCATTGCTAGTTATTTACATAAACCTGATTCTACAACAACTGAACTTTTAACTAATGTTTGACAAATTAAGTATTAGTCGTTTTTTTGTCCCATTGGGCATTTCACAAAGCAGGATATATCAGTAAAGTTAAGCAACTTATGCCAAACATGAAGTAACAGGAATGTCCTTCACCCCTCCTCCTACTGGACAGGCTTGACTTTTGCCTTGAAACATCTAACCGTGAAAAAAACCTGCTTTTGTCAAATACCTCTCTAGACTACAGTTAACTTATGTCCAGCCACTTATCATGTACAAAGCAAGCCCAGCACCCAATCTAAAGAAGAGTGATGTGAACAGGACCATCCCTTAGTGCTAAACAGCAGATGAAGGAGGCTGGACTGGATAAGCGGGGAAATGCAGAGTGTGTGGTGATTAATAACAGCAGAGACAAATGCGGTGTGAATGATCGCCATAGAAAATGAGCCTCCATTACTGGTTTGAGGCCTCTAGTGGTGAGTTGGGCCTTTCCCTGTGGCAAAACACTTTTCGGGCTACCTAAGTGACTCGGGGCCACGTTCTTGCCTCAGTTTTGAACTGTGTGTGTGTTTGTACTTGCGTGTTGTTGGTTGGTTTCTTTTCTTATTGTGTATTTTGCTAAAGATGTGAAGAACGATATAAATGAAATTTATTGTTATCATTAACATATTAAGAGATAAACATGTGCTGAGTTAGCCAGGACCATTTCTGGTCATAAGCGATAAAAATGTCACTTAGGTTTTCCCCAAGACTTTTTTTTAAACGTTTTTTTCTCTTTATTCTTTAATAAATACATTTGGACTTTGATGCTAATGTTTGTTTTTCTTGTCTCCACTATTAAGCTTGCTTATGTTAGAACCTAGGACAAGAGGTATAAAGCCAGCTAGCCATAACTCAAGCCTAATGATCAGTCATATTGCAGACTACTGCTTTTTAAACTGATCAGTGAAATATGTTTTGCGCTGTGCTATGACTTTATTTTGTTATTTGCAATAAAGCAATGCAGGACCTAGGATGGGACTTAGTGGCCACGAAAGCCCACTGGTTAGCTTATGAGCTTGTCTAGTCCGTAGACTCAGCCAGGGCTTATTTAATTAAGTGGCAGTTTTAAGGCTACACACAGTACTCAACATCCCACACATACTGATCTTCGACAGAGTCTAACTGCCCAAGAACTCTTAAAGCAGGATCTAATGAGACTGGAATGGAAGGAAAGGAGAAAAAAAGAAAGAAAGAAAGAAAGAAAGAAAGAAAGAGAGAGAGAGAGGTTATGATAACCTAGAGCAGTTTAACACCATAAAGCCATTTCACTATGCTGACGCTTTCAACCAGCAGCAGATGGGGGAGGATTTCCTGTGAGCTGCCTTGGCCAATGTTTGCTTAGAGAGAGAGAGAGAAACAGAGAGAGAAAGTGAGAGAAAAAGAGAGAAGAAGAGACAGAGAGAGAGAGAGAGAGAGAGAGAGAGAGAGAGAGAGAGAGAGA
>JBBPDA010000152.1:11785737-11797911 GCA_037974385.1 Arnoldichthys spilopterus | reverse complement strand
TTGTAGATTAGATGATTGATTTGTGATATTATGTATGAAGTATGATTTATGAATCTGTGTATGTTTAGGTAGTAAATAAATGTCACTGTGTGTGTGCATGTGTGTGTTTGTGCTCTTTTCACAGGACTGCCCATGACTGTCCCACCACCTGGTAAGCTTTCACACCTCCAGCTTCTGAGACATTATTAGATTCTGGTGTGATATACAATGGTACCATTGAATTGTCCACTGTGTGTGTGTGTGTGTTCAGGTTTCCCTGTTCCTGCCGGTGGGCCTTCTCCCCCCCCAGTTATAACTACATTAGACAGGTAAGTGTATGTTTGTTTTGGTGTTTTCAGAAGGTCAAGCCTGTGAGTGTGAGAGACGCTGATAGTGTGAGTGTGTGTCTGTGTGTGTGTTCAGGTTTATGTGGTACAGGAGCAGAAGAAAACGCAGATACAGCAGAGACAGTGCACGAGAACTCAGCTACTCAATAAACAGCAGGAGCTCACACAGGCAAGAGTGAGGGAGACAAAAAGTAAGACAGAGAAAGAAGAGAGAAAGAAATAGGCAGAAAGAGAACGATTGACAGGAAGGGAGACAGACACAGACAGAGGACAAGAGAGACAGAGAATAAGAAGAGACAAATGCAAAGATAGAGACAGATAAGATAAGTGAGACACTAACAGAAAAGAGAGAGACAGATAAGGTTAGTGAGACTGACAGAAAAGAGAGAGATAGATAAGGTTAGTGAGACACTAACAGAAAAGGGAGAGACAGATAAGAAGAGTGAGACTGACAGAAAAGGGAGAGACAGATAAGAAGAGTGAGACTGACAGATAAGAGAGAGACAGATAAGAAGAGTGAGACTGACAGAAAAGAGAGAGACAGATTAGGTTAGTGAGACTGACAGAAAAGGGAGAGACAGATAAGAAGAGTGAGACTGACAGAAAAGAGAGAGACAGATAAGAAGAGTGAGACTGAAAAAAGAGTGAGATAGATAAGGAGAGTGAGACTGACAAAAAAAGAGTAAGACAGATAAGGAGAGTGAGACTGACAGAAAAGGGAGAGACAGATAAGAAGAGTGAGACTGACAGAAAAGAGAGAGACAGATTAGGTTAGTGAGACTGACAGAAAAGGTAGAGACAGATAAAAAGAGTGAGACTGACAGAAAAGGTAGAGACAGATAAAAAGAGTGAGACTGACAGAAAAGAGAGAGACAGATTAGGTTAGTGAGACTGACAGAAAAGGGAGAGACAGATAAGAAGAGTGAGACTGACAGAAAAGAGAGAGACAGATAAGAAGAGTGAGACTGAAAAAAGAGTGAGATAGATAAGGAGAGTGAGACTGACAAAAAAGAGTGAGACAGATAAGGAGAGTGAGACTGACAGAAAAGCAAGAGACGGATAAGAAGAGTGAGACTGACAGAGAAAGAGAGAAACAGAAGAGAGTGAGTAACAGAAAGAGAGTAGGAGACAGAAAAGGAGATTGTGACTGACAGCAAAGAGACACACATAAGGAGAGTGAGAATGACAGGAAAAGAGAGAGACAGATAAGGAGGGTAAGACTGACAGAGAAAGAGAGAAACAGGGGAGCGAGTGAGCCTGACAGAGACAAAGAGGGAGACTGAGACTGTCACGGAAAGAGAATAGGGTGTGAGACAGGTAGACAGAGAATGATACAGAGTGAGAGACAGACTGAAAGACAGTGAAAATACAGTAAGACAAACAGAGCAAGCAGGTCTGAGTTGACGTGCTGGTGTAACAGGATCTAGCGAGATTGTTTTGATGTTAACTCTCTGTGCTGGAGGGAGAGGTAGGATAAAGAAGTTTTTTTCCTTAAATTTGTTCTTAAATGTCCTATGAAAGTCAGTGTCAGGATCCTGGACATGTTCTTTGGCTGCAGAAATGTTTGCACTAATAATGATAAACACCAGCATGTAAAACCAAAATGTTCTCTTCCTCAGCATGTTCATGCATGTGAACTGTGTTACCTATTTGCTTAGTTTGTATGCAAAATGTGTCCTCTTCAGGGCACGATCTGCAACACCTTGAAGCAACAGCAAATGTGCCATTGGGCAAGTAGGTGTAGGGTGGAGATGAAAGCCTACATTTTGCCTATAGTGATTATTGAATGGCATGATTCCCAAGTAGCATAGTTGACATAACTTGAAGTGTGAGTGTAGTGTCCATAATGTTTTGTAAAATAATACATTAATATTATAAATGAGGGTGGCACTATGGTGCAGTGGTTAGCACTGTCACCTCCCAGCTAGAAAGTTCTGGGTTCAGTCCCCAGGTTGGCCACAGGTGTCTTTCTGTGCTGAGTTTGCAAGCTCTCCCTGTGTTCGCATGGGTTCCCTCCTGGTGCTCTGGTTTTCTCTCACTGTCCAAAGGCCTCGCTATAGGTTGACTGGATAATTTAAATTGCCCATAGGTGTGAGTGTGTGAATGGCTGTCTGTCTATCCTGTCCTGGGTGAACCTTGCCCTGGCCCTGTAGTCAGTCGGGATTGGCTCCAGCTTCCCTGCTACCTCAAAATGAAAATGGATGGATATTATAAATGATATAAAATTAAAAATTATTCATATAAAATGTAAGTGTCAAAAAATCAATAACCAACATTTTTGCACAAAAATGTTCACAATCAGTTTACTCTTGTGTGTGTGTAGATTCTGTTCTTACCTAAGAAAAATGCCTAATAAGAAAACACTGGTGAATGTCAAAATCTTCCCATTATACTGCATAAGTGGGTTTTATAAAGAAATGTCCTCTTCTTAAGAACATGAGGCCCAATGGCAGATGTCATTTGTGTGTAATTCCTCCTGACAGCAGTGATTGATGTAATTTATAGCTGTGATCGACAGCAGCCATTGACCTTGTGGGACACTGAAACTAGACTTGTGCTGCAGGAGCTTTTCTCACTGTCCCAGTCTTCTACTTTTCTGCTTCTCTCTCTCACTCCCCTCCCTCACCTTTGTTTTGTGCACAGAATGTAGGCCAGTTGATGAAAGTTGAAGTCCTCTTTTAGAGACAGAGGATTCAGGACAGAGACACACAACTTTTATCTGCCACAGCTGATCTGCTGTGGGGTTCCTCACATCCATACTCACAAGATACACTCATGCACATTCACAAGCTTTAGCAATTTTACTTAATTCCATTGGAAGTTTAGTCATGGCTGTTAAGTTGTAAGGTTTTTTTTTTCTTTTACTGTTACCACAGTGTTAATGACTTCTGCTGCATATGAATAGATGTTGGATAATCTGTGTGGCATTGTGGCTAAAATAAAAAATATAGCTATTGTTACATCTGTTGTAAACAAACTTAATCACGCTGTACAGCAGTGCCACAATAGTCTCCAGGGCACAGATTTTCTGGTTTAAAGACCAGGAAAACCCCCTTCTGCTGACATATGAAGGTGGGAGGAACTTTAATGGGGGGATTTTGAAATGTATTATATTTTATTTTGTTTTATTTTTATCTATCTATATATCTATCTATCTGTCTGTCTGTTTATCTGTCTATCTGTCTGTCCTTCTTTCTCTATCTATCTATCTATCCATCCATCCATCCATCCATCCATCCATCCATCCATCTATCCATCTATCCATCTATCCATCTATCTATCTATCTATCTGTCTGTCCATTTCTATGTCTGTCTGTCTCTGTCGGTCTGTCCTTCTCTATCTATCTATCTATTTATCCATCCATCCATCCATCCATCCATCCATCCATCTTTCCATCTATCTATCTAACTGTCTATGCTAGGTGGTGAATAAAGAAGGAAACCAGATAGCTGAAAATATAAAAATAATACGTCATTGTAAATTCTATTACAACCAAGCTTTAGTTAGATTCTGTTTGATATTTATTATCTTAACTTTTGATCCATATGTAAATCGAAATGACAAATATTTAACCACACATTACATAACACACCACCTGAGGTTAACTTACTGTTCGGGCAGCCACACCTCAACTACACTAATACAAATACTCATACATAACTCCTAACACTACACTTACTACACCATAAGAGCTTCTGCCAAATATGGAAATTGAATGCTTACAGATATATATGTGTCTTTAGTACATAGTCCATGTCACATAAGTCAAACACATAGGCCACTCGGTGCCAGATGGCAGATGTATGTACGAGCACAGGTGGGCTTTGATTTGACTGCAATATGCACTCACAATATGGCTGAATTGGAGATGTGATTTACTAAGACTGTAGCTTATCATGCAAACTGTGTGTTTCCCTCCTATTTAGTGCTTGCTTGTGAGGTGCAGGGTTAAAAAGCACAGTCAAATAAAGGAGTCATTTGCAAGCTCTAGACAAAACAGAAAATTAAAGTTAAATGACGAAGAGAGAGTGATATTCTTTCCCACCAAAACATTTTCGAAGGGTTTTATTGCACTCCAGCTAAGAAAATAGAGTTTGTGAAACTGTGAAACAGACTGTGCAGCATGTTGTTGGCTCCTCACATTATATGTTGCATTGCATCCTTTCAGATATGTCCGTTTGATCCTGAGTGTTCAAAAATTCCTTTAGCATAGGTTCAGTACTCCTGCTTCCATTTGTACACTGTTTCTGCAGCCAAAGGTAAAGGAAGAAAGAAAGAAAGGTGGAAAAAATTGATATAGAACTGATATAGAACTGGCCATTCTGCATGCAGCTTAAACTGCAGTAAATCGAGCAGAAAATGAAATCATATGCATATGTAATATCTCCACTCATTTTCTGAGTGATTCTGCCACATTTTGTTCAGCTCCTTCAAACGCATTTGATTGAGGAGAAGCACATTTCATGTTTTACTTTGCACACAGAGTTTTAGAAAAGAGTTTTCTGTTTTAGAAAGTTTAAAACTATATGAACATGGATTATGATGGGCTGTTTGCAAGTCTTAGTCATTTCAGAGTGCTTTTCAAGGTGTTTTCATTAGTTTAGCATCCATGTGCATGTGTGTTTTCTTTTTCTGAGCTCACAGGCAGCTTATCTCTGCTGGACAAAAACATGGATGCTAAAGGATATCCCTGACGGCGTTGCTGTAAACCGGCCCAAATATGGAAGGGCTGCAAGCAAACAGGGTGGCCATGTTTGCGGCCTCAGCCTCCTGTTTATCAGTTTCCAGAATTCTCCATCCCTCCAACTTTTCCTGCTTTCATTCCTTCTTTACTCCTCTTGTCGCTTCTTTTCCTCCCTCATCCCCCTCAAGACAAACAGCTGAGTCTAGGCCAGACTGTCGCCCACACACACACATACATGCTGCTACTAGATTTGCTCCCCCAGTTAGAGACCTTCTCTCTTAGCTGATGATCTTATTTGGGCTTGTTTTTGCAGTGCCGGTGTCAACACTTTATGGATGAAGTTAGAGATGCGTTCAGTTCTCATGTTTTTCATAATGACACAGTCCTTTCCTATATTCCCTATACTGGAAGGATTTCTGTTTGTGGGTAATGGCAAACCATCATTATCATCATCTTCCTTTAATATATTGAATAGACTACACTAATTTACTTTTAACTTACCTTTCAAAAATATATTAATCATTAATTATGTTGATCATCACTGGGCAGCATTATGCAGTATGCATGCAATAAGTGATATGCTCTACATTAGACATGCTATGAAGAAAACCAGGGTGATTTTTATGTTTTGCTCATGTAAGCCACATCTGGAACAATCCTCTGGTTTATCTCCGTTTTGTAAATCTCCTATCTCCTTTCTGCCTCTTTTCTCCCTTTTGTCTTCCCGGCCTTTTCTTTTTTTCCATTCCCAGCCCTCTGAATTAACTCACCTCTCTTTTTCTGTCGTTTAAAGAATGGTTCTTCTCATGTCTGCTGCACTCTGCCAAGTCCAAACATCCTCTGTGGAGTTTCCGTTAGGCCAAGCGCTGCCAACCAATGGCTGTATAATTTATGAATCACTTCCTTTCCTAGCATGGCTTAAAAAATCACTTTCTGTTTCTTACTTTTTGCATTCAGTCTTAGATTCACACATGTGCGCAGAAACACTTGCAGATGCACACTGCAGGCTGAGACTGTTTGTTATCAATGATGATGATCCTAAGATCAGAGAGAGCCCTGAGGATCTCCTGAAATGGAAGACAAGGCAGTGTGTGTGGTGCAAAGTGTAGTGGCCCATTGGGATCCCTGGGTACTTGTGAATGGAGAAAAAAATCTTCAAATCCTGTCATATATATATACTCTTTTTGTTTTCTTCTGCCTGTGCTATTTTTAAAAACAGCACAAATATTTGAAAAAATGAGAGTCATTACTTTCAGGGTATTGAGTGAAAAAGTAGGCCTTAATGCTCTGTGAATGTGAACGCTCATAATTTTCATTAACCTGATTTATTTTCCATCAAAAAATGTTAAATTTGAGGGCTTTAAATGTGGTGTTTAAAATTCATTATGGTTTCATTGCCCAAGAGACAACCGATCTGATGATCTCCGTGGCTGTTTTAGTGATATGCTTATTTTTCACAACACTTTATGGCCAAAAGTATGTGGACATTAATTATTGGGTTTATAGTTTAAGGTAATTAAATTACACACATTGCCAATAGGTGTATAAAGCACATATCTTTATCATGCACATAGACATGCAGTCTATGTAACTGCAATGTATTGTGTAATAGAAGCATCTAGGAGTAACAACAGTTCAGCCATGAAGCTGTAGACCACCCAAACTCACAAAGCAGGCCTGCTGAGTGTTGAAGACTGTAGTGGGTATCCTCTGTTGCTATCACTCATTGCAGAGTTACAAACTGCCTCTGGAAGAAACATAGACACAAGAACTGTGTGTAAAAAGCTTCATGAAATTGGTTTCCATGGCTGAGTAGCTGCACACAAGCCCAAGATCGTTATGCAACTAGGAACTTAAAGTGTGCTTATAATCACCTACCAAGTATCTTGTTCTTGTGAACCTGGGAACCAATAAAATGGCAAGTCAGATCCATAGCTGTGGCTAGACAAACTCTGGAGGAATTGAGAGTTAAAATAATTTTGTTCCATTAGGAAACACTTTTTCAGTGCATCTTTTTGGCATGTCCTTCCATCTAAATGAGATGGTGCTACTACTGTCAAAGAGTGTTTGCCAATAACATGCCTACTTCTACAGCTAAGTTCCCGAGCTCGTTAAAAGAGAACTGCAAGAGCAAAACACAAATATTGTATATAAAGTTTTACCAATACAGAGTCAAAAAAGACAAAGTGGTGTGTCAACAAAGCCTGTCATTACACTGTCATTAGCTTTGCTCATGTCTTAGTCCTGCTAAGATTATGCTAAATTGCTCTAGCTTGGTAATATAGATTTGCCTGATATATTTGCATTAATGTTGGTAAATTCTGGCATTTTATTGCAGCTTTTATTAATTGCAGTCATTTGAAGATTGTAACATACATTTAAGCAACATACACTGATTAGCCACAACATTAAAAAAAATTGCCTAATATTGAGTAGTTCCCCCTTTTGCTCTAACTCACTGAGGCGTGAACTGTGCAAGACCTCTAAAGGTGTGCTGTGGCATCTAGCACCAAGACCTTAGCAGCAGATCCTTAAAGTTCTGTAAATTGTGAGGTGGGGTGCCAATGGCCAAATCAAGCCCTTCAGCTCTTTGTCATGTTCCTCAAACCTTTGCTGAACAATTTTTGTAGTGTGATAGGACACCAGTTCTGGTACTCACTGTATGTCCTTTTTCTTTGGTGGACAGTGGTCACCATAGGTATTTTGACCAGTCTGCAGCTATACAGCACCAAAAGCAGTAATGCCATGTCTTCTGATACTTTAATATCATAGTCAGCTACAACTTTTTCAGCCATTTGTGCTGCAGTAGTTCTTCTGAGAGATTGGTTCAGATGCTAAACTTTCACCCCCAAGTGCATCAGTGAGGCTTGGGCCCCCATGGCCTCCATGGTTTTTTTTTTTTGGACCAATTTTGGCAGGTATTAACCACTGGCCATTACAGTTTAGCCATTGTCAATGTTTGCTTCCAACACAACCAATTTCAAGAAATGATGTTTACTTGCTTCCTAATATATCCCACCCCTGACAGGTGCCACTGTAATGCGATAATCAATGTTATTCACATAACCTATCAGTGTTTTTAATGTCTGGGCCTATGGGTGTATATTCTTAAATTAGGCTACTGAAGGGCCTACCTGTCAAAGTATTAACTCTGTCATTGGGAGACTGTGAGTTCAACCCTCAGTAAAACTACAACAATTCATGGCCAGGACTCCATTACACTACAATGGACCCAAATCAAGGGTTGTTCCATGCTTTTCTTAGTGTGATGTTAGCTGGCATTGGTGACGCTTGCAACAGTTTTACAAGAGGCAATGGTGTTTCACATGTTTCAGAGGATGCACATGCTAACCTTTACCCCCCCACCATTAGTAGCTTCATATGACTGTGCGTGTCCTAGCTAGCTGATAAAATTGCAGACGAAAACTTGGAGAACACTTTGTATAGCTTCTCAGATGGTAGCTATAATGTCAAGTAACTTATATGTGAGCTGTCAAGGATGAGGACATTTTTGTTTATCCTATATCCTCCAAGCTGGCTAATAAGACTTTGGTAAATCAAATGTAATAAGCCACAATTCACCTGTTTTTTGTAAGATCATCCCACACATTGTATGCTCTTCTCCCATATGAATTATGTTTGAGGACAAATAGTGCATTTTAAAAGCAGACCTGTGTGCCAGTTTTGTTTATAACATTCGATCTTTTCCAGACAGAATGCATCCTATTTGCGCCTGGGGCAAAAGGCTTAGTACATCTGGCCCTAAGAGTGCAGAACCAGAGAGTGAGGGAGAGAGAGATTAGGAAGCTGGCTGACTTTGAAAGGAAGGGAAGAGTGAGCGAGGAGATACAGGAAGAGGAATGGACGGAGGGATGGAGGGAAACAGCGCAGCAGCATCCCTTCCAGGCCTATTTATAGAAGCAGAGTGTTTGGAGTCTAATCCAACACCTGTCCACAAGGAGTCCTGTTGGACACGCTCTCATAAACACATGCAGAACACACATACACACTCACACTCATCCCCATTCACCTTTCACCCTTGGGGAAACTTTCAATTGGAAGCAGGGCGGCACGCCAGGGACTGTGGATGGGCAGCTCTTTGACTGCCAATATTCGTAATAACTTTATCTCTTGTGTGCACACACACACATAAACACACACACACACACACACACACACAAACGTAAACCAGCCAGGTTACCGGGCGCATGCTGCGCCTTGACAGTGCGCCAGTCACATCAAAAGATGGGGAAACTGAGGGCCAAAACTGAGCAAAGCTTTTGATCATTGAGAAAACACATTTGGGGGAAAAAGCCCACAGCTTTATTGTTTTCCCTCCCTCATCCTCTCCCAACTTTCTTGAACATTTACTCTCTTTTTTTATCCTTCGTTAAATGTAATGGTCTCCATGTGTTGCTCTGGCTTACAGGTAGACTGGTGTATGGAGGCCAACTCTAAATGACTTTTTCCTGTAAACGACTATTTGATACTTTTCTTTTGCCCTTCATAAACTGAGGTGTAATGCTCCCCAATAAGTCAAATGTCACTTCATTCCAGGGGAGTAAATGTCGGTTTCTTCTTCTGAACTGAGCTAGGTCAAAGATCATACTGGAGACATAAAAAGGCACATGAATTCTCTATGGTGATGTCATTTTTATGTGTATTTACGTATGCTCAACAAAGGTATTTAAATGTCTGTTTTTGGCTAATGTTTGCTATTTTTCTTTTATATTTTATGTTGTTTTTACAATTGCAGTGGCCGTTCAGGAGGAAGCTATGATGGCCACTCTGCCCCATTGTACCCCTTTCATGCAGGTATGGGTTACATACAAATGTCAAAGGTTTCTTCTGTCCAAAAGCCACCATCATATAGGGGGGGGGCTTATATATAAAAACTCAATGGGAATTTGAGTCGCAGCCCAAACATGTTTCTGTCATATAATAGCAGCAGTTCTATGTCGGGAATCTTTACAGAAGTAATTTCTGTAAAAAATTCTACATGCAGGATCATAAAATCACATATGCTAATATATCTTTATCAGGTAAAAAGAAACAAAGGATTTAGATGTCAATTTTAAATGGCCAAACACAGTTATATGCAATGCTGTTTGCTTAGGACTTACATTCTACTACAGTCCCATTCAGGGGGTAGCAGAAATTAGCATTATCATAAAGTTGTGATTTTCTTTAAAAGTTTTTTTGTCCATTTTTGATATTTAAAGCCTAGACAGAAGAACTTACTCTAATAGTCCCAGTTCACCACTTTTATATATGAATATATGAATTAAATCTGGTCTGCAACTTATAAAGTCCCTATTATGTTCTATTACATTATCAATAGAGTCAAAGCTTAATGGCAACTAAGTTCAAATTTATACAGCTTTGGCTCCTTCAGTGCTGGATTGGAAATTAAGAAGTGTTGCTGATGGAACTGTTAGCATTTTTGTTGGCTGTGTGTGTGAGCATGAATACAAATCTGTAAACATTATTGTATGAGTTCAAGTCTGTGTCTAAGGAATTATTTCCTAGTGAATTTTCCTTTAGGCTAGAGAATGGTGGGAAAATACTAAAGTTGTATTGTTTTAACTGGAGCATCACACATACTGAGCTGCCATTCAAATGTGTGAAAGCAGCTTGAAAAGCCATACGGTACACACACCTCTGAGTGTTAAAGCTACTGAGAGTGGAAATGTACTCAAAGCATGTACAGTGGAGCTTAAAGGGTTGTGAACCCTTTAGAATTTTTCATATTTCTGCATAAAGATGACATAAAACAACAACATAAATATTATTCTAATTAATTTAATGGAGAAAATAATCCAATATTTCATATCTGTGAAAGGCAAAAATGGGATAAGATACAATTATGTACTTTTAAATCATTGTCCTAATAAATGTGCAAGTATAATATCCTTATCTCTTTTGCTTATTTGGGTTACTACTTACTATACACTTTTTGACAATCTGGTGGTTTTAAGTTGTATTTATGCAGAAATATAGAACATCAATGTACACATCCATGAGCCCCATTACTACTATACACACACACACACACACACACACACACACACACAGAATAAAGCTGAGGAGAGTTGCTGTTTCAGTCACTGAAGGTAGAATTGCACTGCAAGCATTTCCACGGCACACGTCATTACTGTACGCGGAGGTTAACAAGGACACACTCACACCCACAGACAAATGAGAATGCCATTCAGTGTGCAGTAGCCCCATTAACCTCTGCTTGTAGTGGTTATGGCTAAGCTTATCTGTTCGCTGTTTTTGCTGCAGTAGTAAGCCTTCATGGCCTACTCTGATTTTTTGAGTGTGTAGCAATTGCATGCTTGCACTCATTTCTTCAGCTATCCTAAATACCCTGAATGATTTGGAATAACACACAAATCACAGCTACAGTCCATAGGCTTGCCTTAAACAGGCCTTGTTGATTTTTTAACTTTCCTTATCCCTGTCTCTCTGGCTGAGTGAGAGGAAGTGTTTGGATTGCAGATTAAGTTTATTGTGAAACATTGACCCTCCTCATAGAACACAGTCTGCCTCACTTCAAACAACCCTGTAGAAATTCATTTCTGACACACTGCGATTCAGTTCAGTTGAACTCAACATAAACTTCAATCACAGCTGTACTTCATAACTGTAAACATGAGAAGGTAGCATGTGTTTGTAGGTTCCACTGCCTGAGTTAATTTAAGCAGGATAAAGGTTTGGAAGCAACACTAATTTTGTAAAAAAAAAAAAGAAAAAGTTTTTTTTCTCTGGAGATTATAGACAAGAATATGTTCATTAGCATAGAACAGATGAGTTTGCATGAAAGTCCACAGCAATAGTGTAAAATGAAATCATTTTGCAATTAGTTTTACTCTTGGTGGTTCTCCTGCAGTGTTTTATTGTAGCTGTAATCATCCAAGCTTCAATCTGATTTTCACATTTGGATGCTCCTGAAGGCTTGATAAACTGAATCAGGAGTTTATAATTAGTAGTTTTTAGAATTAAAAAAATTTGAGTAAGAGTCTGCTTTTAACCTCTTTGCATCCGCAAAGCCACCGGCATTGTGGATGACCCAACTCACCCCTCTCACAAACTGTTCACCCTCCTGCCGTCTGGAAGAAGGTACCGAAGCATTCGGGCCTTCACTACTAGAATGTGCA
>JBBPDA010000152.1:11766207-11778025 GCA_037974385.1 Arnoldichthys spilopterus | reverse complement strand
AGTTATTTTTGTGACCATTTTGAGTTTTTCTTTCATTGACTGAAGGGTACCAACAATTTTGTCCATGTGTGTATGTCCCCTCTAACATTTAGCCCAAAATTCATCTTGGATATCCTCAGATATTTTTGTTCCCTGCAAGACCACTTATTCCTATGTCGATCCCTTTTAAAATATGTATTCAGTACTTTCAGCTGTTTAAACCACCTTTAAACTGGTCAAAAGACTGTCAGTATGACGAGTAGATTAACAGGAGTCATTTAGGCTAAATCTACTCCTCATAACACAGAGGTGTTCCATACGTTTCTTGATCCTGTGCTAGTGCAACCTTTATGGGGCCCATTCCCACTGAGGGGAGAGTGTGAGGTCCTCTAGTTTCTTTTTAACGAGTGTAAAATTTAGTCTCAGCCCAGAATTAATTTTGTTATGACACTAATTACTTAGAAATGTAACATTATACATCAAAGAAACTTTTTAGACCTGATCCCCTGAGGTTATCCCTCTACACATAGGCCTTGAGTAGTCTTTTTTTTCTCCCAGCTGGAATGCTCCTATTGCAAAATATAGTTTGTAAATAGCTGATTTATGTTGATTTAAACCCTTTTCAGATATTTCATTTTAGGAAAAACATCTGAAAAAGAATTGGCAATGCAGGCACTGTCAAAAGCAGTGCAGATGTGGTTGATTTTCTAAGTAAAAATAAGTACACATCCTCTACAGAGAACACACTTAATATGACATTTTCCTGGATTTTTTTGTGCACAATTTCTTTTAAAAACATTAAATCTTACATTCAGCAAATAAACATTAAAATCTACAGACAAAAATTTCAATTAAAATGTGCAGACAATATACCCATTGCATTTCTTCTCCCATGTCTGTTCTTTCTGTCCTTCATTCTGCTTCCATCTTTCCCTTTCTCAGCAGCTACAGTAGGAGAAGGCACGCTAGTGATGATGGAGAGAGCCACCGAAGACACAGGCACAAACGCTCCAGACGCAACCAAGACAGCACAGAACCCAGCGAGGAGCATGCAGCTGAACACGAGAACCAGTCAGAGGCCACTGAATAAACCCCCTGGCCAATAGAAAATAAGCTTTTGTGCCAACTAATAGGGACATCTTCATTTATTTGCTCTTAAGCCCCATAACCAACCAGTGGCTGTGGAGTGACACTATTGTACCTTCATTTGGGCCAATCAAAGGCCAGGCTTGCCCAGAGCCAATTTATGTTAGGAGAGCCAGTCTATAGAACTGGTGTGTAATCTAATTTAAACAAGGGAAATGAACAAAAGGGTGCAAAGTGATTTTAATTTAAGTTTATTTAAAATAATTTAAGATGATCTGAATGACATTTTGATTGTTTATGAAGGTAATAAGAAGGCTATTTTTGTTGTGCCAACCAATGTTAATTTTGTTGAGGCAGGAAAACAGTATTATAAATAATTTCATAAAGCAGCTGCACGAGTGTGATAATTTGGTACAGCCATTAGAGAAGATCAGTGGCCACGGCCATTCTTTCCCACACAACCACGTACAACAAAGTGTGTAAGCTCTCACTCTGGCACAAATCTCCTTGTAGAATGATTTTATTGATTATTTATCCAAATGTATCATCAGATACAGTATACTACACAAGCCAAAAGCCTGAGACACTGGACCACACAGCTTCCCACAATGACATCCATACAAACACACACACTCTCACACACACACACACACACACACACACACACACACACACACACACACACACACACACACGCACGCATACACACAAACAAAACACATTTCCACTCCCACACTCTGATCCCTCAGCTCATGTCTCTAGAGTAGCAAAATCAGCAAGGCCGCCAAAATCTCATTGTTATAAGCATAGATATCCATTTTTAAAGAGCATATGAACAATATTTATTTTTGTCAACTTCCACTGATTTTTTTTGTTTTGTTTTTTTCTTCCATAATGCTCACTAGAGATTTTTTTTCTTTGCGACAGCATCTGAAACATACCAACACAGATGAAAAGAAAAAAAAAACTCTTGGCAAACAGGTCTCCATGCCAACGGCTAGAGAAAATGCACCACTGTCAGAACAAAGAAAGCAAAGCCGATATCCAAAAGGCCATATGAACAGAGAGAGTAAACAAAAGAACGAAAGAAGTGGTCATCGCAGTACAAGTGCTTGAATTAATCTCGTTTTTTTCTTCTCCAGACACCAACATTAACAGTAAAGAAATGTGCGTCCACATAAATGCATGTTCTAACTAACAGAGTTGGCAACTTGTGTCCCCTTCTCACCCCAGAACTACTCTGAATTACCATGTTTCCAGAATCCCCTCTCTGTCAGAAACAAGTATTACACACTCCAAACAATTCTCGCACAGTGTCCACAGGGGAGTGTTTATGTACACTTTAGCACATGTATCTTCAGATACACTCCTTGTAATGTGTGATGATGATTCTTGGTGCTTCCATTTCTCCAGCCTGCAGGCCCTCAGCCTAGATGACAACCTCAGCAGGTTTAAGCATCAGCTTCAGTTGCTTCTTGTGCCTAAATTGCGTAATTGGTGAGGGCAGGTTAAGCGTCTGAAGTCCAGGGCAGCCAGCGAAAATGTGTAAATTGTCACACAGGCTTCAAGCCATAAGGACCTTCCAGAATCTCTCCTCACATCATTTCTCCCAGTGACTTGTCCAAACAATGAAATGCTGAGTCCCCCTGCAAAGGGAGTTTGTCATAAGCCCCACCTTGATGAGCAGGAGTCTGTGTAAGCCCCTCCCACCTGGGCGAAGCCAATGCTTCTTGGCCTCACCTTTCAAAGGTGGGGTGGTCCATTTCATATGACTTGCCTACCAAGGAAGTCCATGTCCAAAGCCCTGTTCTCTGTTGGCAGAGGATCTCTGAAATCCCACCCTCCAGAGTAGGGTCTTTGTGATAAGCCCCTCCCCCCATGCAATGCAAACCTATAGCAGGCTGCCAGGCCAGGAAACGATGGTGAGGGTGATACGCCCCCTCAGTTCCTTCAGCAGGCGTACCAGAGCCGTGTGGGTCATTCCCCAAGTGCTCTTTCCATTCACCTCCAGCAAGATATCCCCACAGCTAGACAGACAGAAAAAAAGTGAGGGTTATGAAAACAATACAGCAGAGATTCAAAGGCAGAATATGAATGAGACAGAAAAGGAAAATAAAATAAAAGATTTTAACTTTTTTTAATTTAAAATATATACACATTGTAACATGTTCTGGACACTTTTTATTTTGATGATGGTCCTCTTTACCTTGTCTACACCCTGTCTATGCCATTAGAAAACAACAATATTTTTTTGTTCAGATTTGTTTTTTTGCCAGCACTTCACATTGCATGAATATTTCATGAAGAATGAATCAGTAGGAATTTTTAAAACTTTTCAAGTGCTTTTAAGTTGTATTAACACATTTTAAGATATACCTCTATACAGATTAAAAAAGAGATGAGGCTTTGGTAACACTTTGCTAAAACGCAGCAGTCATAAGGTTACATGACACCTACATAAGCCTTTTATGACAACATCTATATAGAGATTTATAAAGGCTAAAAAAACAAGCATCCAATGTTGTAACACTTTCTAAGGTGTAAATGCATAAAAATAGACAATTTATGACAACCAACCTGAGGAATAAGACATTCTAAATGTTTATGCAGGTTTGTTTCCCTTGTCATGAAAGGAGTCATGTTAAAATAGGTGTCATTTAGCTCTACAAATTCTGCCCTTCAGTGATGTGTTACCAGCCTTTCTTGTGTTAGGGATAAGGAACAGTTAGTTCAGTCCATTAATATTAATGCAAGAGCACTACATGTACCGTATTCTGCCGTCGTTGTAGGCAGGCGTGCCCTCTACAATGGAGCGAATAAAGAAGGACTGGTTGCAGTTGATCTCTTCCTGGCCTCCTACGATGCTGAAACCCAGGCTGCCCGATGTGCTCCTCCGCAACACAATGTCCTTACAGCAGTACAGGTGCCTGCCGGGAACAAATAACCTTATCACACACACTCCGAAAGTTTCATTTCAGGCAGGCTGCAGGTCAGGTCATCATAATCCTTGGTGGCAATACCTTAACATGACAGGCTGACAGAATTATTTATGCAAAAGGTAACAGCAAGCTGTTTTATGTTCTTTGTTTGACCTTTATTTTGGAAAATGGCAAAAACCTCAGGTTCCAGTGTTCTAATTTGTAGGGAATGTGAATTGCTGTGCATGTGCATGCTTAAATATAAAGTGCCAATTTTATTAGGAATACCTAAATTGTACTTCCATTCCCTGAGCCCTTTAATGACTTACAGGTCCACTGTACACACTGTAGCCCATCTGTTACCACCCTCTGCTCCATTCATCATTGGTCGGTTTCTTAGAACAGAACAGCTAAGTGTCATTGCAAGATTAATACTGATCCACTACCAATGTTACGCAACCAGAAGTGGCTCTGGTAAGAAACCATTGATGAGCTACTGCAAGGTGTGCATGATAGCAGCAAGGTAGATGTTTCTAATAAAGTGGCCAGTATATATAGCCTTTGGGCATGTGTTAAAAAAAGCTTTGATCTGTCTGTCCGAACACTCAACATCACAATTGTAAAACGTGAAATCAGAGAGGACCTCTAAAGTTGCCTGAAGTGCCCATGGGGTGATGGCTGTTGTATAATGTAAAGCCTCTGACTTGCAGGTATATTTGAGGAAGTGACTGAAATTCTCATGAACCCTCATTATGAATTATTCAATTTTAAAGGGAAAAAAGCATCAGAAGTAGAGGGAGAGCTGGAGGAGGGAATCCATTTGAAAGTGTCATGCTCCAAGACCTCTAAACCTTTCACAGATGGAGGAGGAAGCAATATAAACCTCACTCTCGCTTTCTCTCACACTTACTGAATTACTATGCAGCCGATATTGTTTGGGAAGTCGCTGCAAACTTGGAAGACTTTTATCAGGGCAAATTACTATTCATAACAATCTCCTCTCCCTGCACACCCCAACAGAGGGAGTGGAGAAGATGAATGGAAAACTCGACAGGCCACATAAGAGGCGAGAGAGAATCTGGCTGATATATCAGTCTGACTCAAGCAACAGCCCAGACCCACCAAAACTGATGAAGAAAAACTAGTGCCTTATTTCACCTGTAAAAAATTGCACTCAAACACAATAAAATTAAAGGTCAAAGCTGGCTCATACCTTCAGCTTCAAGATACAACACAATCAGGCCTGACTGGCACTGCTACATTTAAAACCTTTTCATGGAAATGCTGATTATACCTAGAAGAGAACTGCAGCCACTCTCCAACTGTTAACCTTGCTGTGTTAGTTCCACTTGCTACTGCTGCATTTCATTCAAAAATTGATTATTCTGTCTAAAGATGCACACAGCATTGGTGTAATTCTGGATGTCCAGTTATCACTCTCAGCTCATGTTGCAAAACTGACTACTTGACTACCACAGCTCGCTCATAGCTGGCCTAATCAGACAATTAGACCATTACAACTGATCCAGAATGTCTTCCTTTAGTCTTCCTAAAGTCACTAATGTCACCCTGCTGCTTTTTTCCCTGGGTTCCTATAGTGGCCCACATCAAATTCAAAACCCTGATGATTGCTTTTAATGGCAAAAATGGACCTGCCCCTTCCTTCTAGTGTCTAATACAGCTCAGCTTAACCTACCATTCTTCAAAGCATATCAAAGAAAAGCTTCAAGACTTTGTTCTCTATTCTGCCACCTAAGTGGTGGAATGAAATTCCACTGGTTATCAGATCAACAGTTACCTGCTGTATTCAAATGAAGACTGAAGACAGAGATCTTTTTTATTTAACATTTAAATGAGTACTAATGTCTTTTATTTACTGATGTCTTATTTTGACTTATTCCACACATATGCACTAGCCTAGCACTTCAAAATGCCTTGTAATTGCACTTGTTTCCTTTTACCATATTGTGTTTTTCTATTTTCTAGATATCAACAATGACTCTAATTCTATCAGTATCATAGCTCAGGGGGATTTTGCACTCCCTGGTACTGGCATTAGATGCATTCTGAGCAGACAGCAAAGCACTTTCGGCAGTCACTCTGAGAGGACAAAAGAGAGTGTGCTTACAATAAGAGGGTGAGGAAGAGAGGGGTAATGCATGAGTGCACAAAATCTACTATGTAAAAGTCAGAAAACAAACCCGTTGGGTATTGCAAAAACTGCACATACACATCATGCACTTGCATGAAAGACAGCAAGTCTCTATAGCAGGAGCTGACAGTAGTACTGTATAACTACAAAATACATATTAAAAAATAAATTAAATGTTTTACAAGCTTTAAACGTCTGAACCCAAAATGCCTTAAATGCTAAACCCAGTGTGTGAAAATAAAAGTAAAACATAAGTTTGGCAAGAAAATAACATAAATCTCAAAAAGCAGCCAAAACAGGCTGCTAGGATAAGAAGGTGGCCTAAGGGTAACTGTTTGTACATTAACAGTGAGTTAAAATGTACAATTGTCACTTGTTCATAATTATATGAAAAATTGTAAAGATCCAAGAAATGTGTGAGCATCCAATGCTGTACTTTATATCAATATGTTATCAGAGCAACTTCAGAACTCGTAAGAGTCGATGCTGAATTATACTTATATTATACTAATAATAATGTTTTCTTATTGGGGTTACAAGATTCCTAATATCATTTGTTTAAAAATGTTGACATTTGTACAGCAAAAATAGTTCAAATACCCATGTGAAATTGCTCAAACACTGCTACATGTGCTGGTGCTGAAAAAGCAGGCTACTCTATGTGTGTGCCCTTTTGAAAGTGCTGATTGCTTGCTCTGCTTTTTTTCATTTCTCTCCTTGTGCACTGATTCTCAGCTCTTCCTCATGGATGACCACAGAGGTTAATTTAACATCAGACAAAGCAGCTCTGATCAGCTGTGGTACAGGCCACACCGCATGAACCATGAGTGACAGTCACTTGCTGATGTTAATTAAATATCTGATGGCTTCTGACAGCTGACTTGGTGTGTCATGGCCCTAACACTTGTCATGAACGGTAACTGACTTCAGTCCTGCTGAAATTAATCCAGCAAACTTTTGTCATGTCCGAGTTCAAACAAACCTGAGCAGGGAAATCTTACCTTTGATTTATCCCTTAAATACCAGTTTTAGTAGGAATAAGGAGTGTACTGGATAATGGCACTCCAGGACTAAAGTAGTGAAACCCTAGATCTATGACCTTTGAATAGATTTTAGTTTTAAAAAGACACTAATGAAATTGTGTTGGCCTCTTTTGTTCCTCATTCAAAAAGCAGTCTGGGCTGAACCACTACATAATTTCAACTTGAATGGGCTTAGCTAAAAGGCTGTAGACAGGATACATCACTATCAACTCATTCACACAAGCATGGAACTATAATGGATTACTGGGTGTATGTGCAAACGCAAATGTCCAAGGCATTCAGACTAGACAATCAAATAGATTTTATCTTGCCATCCTCCTAGTACAAATTCTGTGTAATGTACATCTGTGAAAAATGTTACTTTCTGGAGAATGGTCAAAGGTTCGAACCTGAAACTGTGGCCCTCCGATCAAATGACCAAGTGCATAACCACTGTTACCACTGCCCATCACATGACATGACATCACTTTAATTTATTTTAAAATTGGTACTGTTGCTGTTTTTGATGCTTAGATTTCTATATATGGATTGTATGAACTGGGAAGTGAATGATATATTTTGAAATGTACTTATGACATATCAAACTCCAACACTGATAACTATAATATGGGCTAGAGTTACATTACATTGCACTAATTCTACCCCAGTTCGTAACAGGGCTGACTCAGAGTGCACTAGCCTGCAGACAATGGCTGGCACAGTAAACTGACTGTGCATGGGATAGATTTGATTTCCCAGTATCAATATAGATTCTTTTGACTGGAATCTGGATTTATTCTAGCAGCGTATTCTGCCCAAACTCTCAGATCTGAAAATTCAGTAAGCTGTTCCTGTTCATTTTTTATCAGTTTGGTGCAGCAGCAGTTAGGCTGACTAGAAAGAAAGTGACTTGATTACACTGACTGGAGGTGAGTAATCAGTGTGTGTGTGTGTGTGTTTGCCTGCTCTCCTGTTTTCTTCCTCACCTGGGCAGTTGTAGCCAGGACACCCAGAGAGGGGAGTAGTCATCACTGGGCAGAGGCATTTTGATGTCGCTGGGGGAGCAGGGTGAGTGCAGAGGCAGCATGCAGTCCAGAGAGCTCACATCTGGTGGCCTCATCTCCAGCACCCGCAGCACCACTGGAGAGGAGGTGTTCTTCAGGTTAGCCACAGCCTCACCCCGAGTCACACCAGTCAGGTCCACACCATTCACATTTAACAGGATATCACCTAGAAGACATGTCGCATAACATGAAGTGTTCTTTCTATGGAGGGACTGACACAGTACATAAATCCTTAGTAACCACAGCTACTGTCACAAAAACCATTGCAAAGAGCACTATAGCAGCGTTTCCCAAAGTGTGGGCCACAGCATCCTTGTGGGCTATGAAGGAACTGCAGGTGGGCTGCAATATGTCATTTACAATATATAAATACATTAAAACTTTATAATCTTCATATTCATGGTTAATTATTTACATTTTGTGTTATTCTTCATTTATCTGACCTATTTTTAATCTGAAATGTATCTAATTGTCATTGATGGAATGATGGTGTGTTTATCAGAGTGCAGGTATGGGTGGGCTGTAGAAGAGTTTTTCATTTCAAGGTTGGCCATGGCATTCTTAAGTTTGGGGATACCTGCTATACTGAGTAGTGTGACTGATCATTGGGCCATTTGTCCCCTTTTATCATGTCTGATTGTGTATTTATGCTTTGCTGGAGTAAGGACCTACAGCCACACCCGCCCTCTGCAGATAAGATTAGACACCACTGATATCAGCATCTTCAAACACATGCGCAGACATAAACCTGCTTGTACATGATCACATATGTACCTGCATGGCTGCGCACAGAGAGCACATGACAAAATTAGTCTCAACATATTTCCATTCATGCGAGTAATAGAGAGAAAGAAAATGAGAAAGAGGCCAATTCTCTTAATATGTCAGGTGTGTGTGTGTGTTATTCTGGTACACAGCTAACATGCATACATTTGCAGAACTGATGAGTCCAATGCATATGCATTAGCAGGTGTGTCTTTGTTGGCAAGCTTATGAGTGTGTGGGCGCCTGTGTTCAAAAGTATGTGTGCGAAAGGGAAGATCAGAGGGTCACCTTGGAGACAGGTGTATGGCTTTGTTAGAGCCTGGAGATGCACCAAAGACAAGACCGACCAAGTAATAGTTTCACAATATATTACAATTAGTGTGATTTGGTGTCGCAAGCCAGTATGTGATGCATTGGTATCATACAGTAATACGACCCTGTACAATAAGGCTGTCACATGCTGTTTTGGGTTAAACAAGCACTAATCATGCATCAAATGTGTATCCAAAGCATACCCAGACTACTTCTGTGAGCAATTATTGCACTGGTGTCTGCATTACTCTGCAATTACACCACCAGAACACTAGAAGGACACTGTACATGGACATGCCAGATTGTAGCTAACTGCTAGAGCCTGTTGGCTTCCACATGAAGCTAAAATAAATTTCTCATGGTACAGCATTCCTTTTCCTGTATTACATAACTCATTATACAGTAACATTTAAAAAAGAAAACATCCAAGTTTCTGTGATATAGCACCAGCCAGAGTGTTTTTGCCAATATACAGTTCGTTTATCTTTTTTGGTATCAGATTTTGAAACAATGACACAAAAACTGATTTTTATTTAGACTCTATGTAGAAAAATAGGTCTGACTTAGCACAGCTGGACAAGCTGGTAAAAAGGCTGGCTCAGTTCTTGGCAGGAAGTTATACCTATGTAGGACTGTGGTGGAGAGATGCACTTGGGGTAAGGTGCAGGCCATTGTGGGCAGTAACGATCATCCCCTCCAAAACATCCTGGCAGAGCAAAGAAGCAGCTGCAGCAGTCAGCTCACCTCACTGCACTGCAGGACATAATGGTTTAGGAGATCCTTTGTCCCCACTGCCATCAGACTGCACAACACCTTAGCCAATAGCAGACAGCTAGCTGCCCCTTTTTCTTCTCCTTTCTCTATTTCTGTGTGCAGAAATGCTTTGAGGACTACTTTATGATTTCAGTTTTTATGTTTTTTAACCCTCTGTATTGTGCAAATAACTTATTATATCTCTATTTTAATTTAGTTAGTGTGAGCTTCTAGACATTTAAATATCTCCATTCATGTTTATATGAAATATGTATGAAATGCATGAAATATGTATGTATATGTGTATGAAAGTGGAAGTGAAAGTCAGATTATGTGGCACTAACACACTGTAAACAGTGAGCAGTGACATTGTCCTCTGCATTTAACCCATCCGTGACACCCATGAACATACATACCAGGAGCAGAAGAAGTGGGCTGCACAACTGTGCCCAGGGAACAGCTAGGGAGTTAAGTAACTTGCCCAAGGGCACTTCAGCCATAAGTGTGGTCAAGGGAAAGCATTGTTTACTCAAACACATTTACATTTATTTATTTATTTATTATTTATCCAAAGCGACTTCCAAGACGTGGAGCAGAGTAGTGGGACAGTGCCTTGCTCAAGGGTACCTCAGTAGTGCCTGAGCCGGGACTTGAACCTGCAACCTTCAGGTCCCCAGCACAGTGCCCTAACCACTAGGCCACCACTGCCACTAGGCCAAACACCCCACCCACATTTTCCCTACCAGTCCTAAGGACTAATGCAGTGACCCTCCTAAAGGCCACAGCTGCCACCTAATATAATGTATGTATGTATCTGTCGATCTATAAATGCTATTAAACAAAACACTGCCACTACTAATACCCAGTTAATTGCCAGGTTTAGTGAGTGGGTTGAGGAGGGGAACTACCAAACAGTGTTGGATACTGGCCACCCTAGTTCAGATTTGGGCCTCCCTTTTTTAGAAGCAGACATCTTATACTAAACAAACACTTTGTGTATGAATTATTTTAGGGGAAATTGTGCAAATGAAGTTTGTTTCACTGAACTATCACTTGAAGGCATGGTCTTGCTTTAGGATACACATTTAAAGTTGACTTAGAATGGCTTGATTGCTCAAAACAGCTTGTGACAGACATAGTGTATGAAGATTCTGTTGCTGTTTATGCTGCATCATACTTCCTCACCTGGCTGCAGTTTGACCTAAATTGTTTCTCACACACACACACACACCTTTGCGGATGGATCCCTCCTGGGCCACCACGCCGTTAGGGTCAATGTTGGTGACGTAAACAGGCAGGTCCCAGCCACGGCTGTTCATGCCTCCGGCTACGGTCATGCCCAGAGACTCATTAGGCTCCTTTGAGAGAGTAACCGTCTTCTCGTAACATGCTGGTTTATGGCACGAGTCCTAGCAAATAGGACAACACTGAGTTAGGATGTGTGTCTGTGGTACTGGTGGGGGGATAGTTTGCATTCTTTGTGTTTGTGTGCATATATATTTGCATATGTGGCATGAAAGAAAGATATTTTTGTAAGTAGCTTGGGGACATCTAGCAAAAAAAAAGTTGTGTTGCAACTTTACACACTAACTTTACATATTAAAGTCTTACCAGGTTTATTGAACAGAAAATAATATCAAATAAATATTTTTTATAAATATATAATAATAATATAATAAATATATGTGACAGTATTGCTACTAGATTATACCCCAATGTTGTTGCTTTTTATAACCATTTAGAAAAAAAAACTGATAGAATATAAGC
>JBBPDA010000152.1:11742782-11748171 GCA_037974385.1 Arnoldichthys spilopterus | reverse complement strand
AGCGGGCAGCTACCAGCAGCGCCCGGGGAGCAGTGTAGTGGGATGGTACCTTGCTCAAGGGTACCTCAGTAGTGCCCGGGCCGGGATTTGAACCTGCGACCTTCAGGTCGCAAAGGCAGCGTCCTGACCACAAGGCCATCACTGCCCACATACCGTACTGTATGATATATACACCAATCAGCATTAACTCCACCTGCCTAATGTTGTGTACATCCCCTCATGCCACCAAACCAGGTCTGACTGTAGTGTGCTGTGTGTTTTGACACTGTGTGTTCTGACCATATGGAGGGGCTTTCACAAGGGAGAGGGCTGTAGTCACCTAGTTTTGTTTTGTCTTTTTAACAGTTTAACAGTTACATTTGTGTGAATCCGCATTAAGATTTAATTGCTATCACACACACACAGTCAGCACATGCATTTTTTTTTTTGCAGTTTTCACGGGATTGTGACTGCATGAAGGCCTTTAACTGGACGTCCTGTATCTCCTGTAACTTTGTATCTTAGATACATTAGATTAGCTTCATATTTACAACTAATTAAGTGATAGTAGTTATGTCTGAAAATCTGAAGTTTAACACTTAAAGGCTCCAGCGATAACAAAAGAAATTAGACTAATTTTTCACTCTTAGCTCTTTGAAACCAGCAGAAAACTGTGGACAAAGGTGTCATTTCTGAGCTTTCCACCAATATTACTCTTGTGTTAATTTGTAAATGATGCCTAATGTTGTGTACATCCCTTTATGCTGCTGTGACAGTGGTGCTCTAGCATTAACCATTTTGTGCTACAGCATCCCTACATTCTACTCAGTGACATATGCCATTGCAATGAGATAATGAAGTAACTTGTATTATTGGTTTTACAGTTGTGGCTGATTGGTTTATATATGTTGCGTTGTTTGGTTATTATGATTTTTTATGATATATCTCTGCTGATTATTGCATGAATGCCCTTAATATGAAAACAAGATACCAGATCCACTAAGATCTAATCCAATTTGGCATGTGCTGTATCCAACATATTTTGCCTCAGACTAAGCCCTATCATAAGCCTCCATTGCTTGTTAGCTACTTTAGCCTCATAGCTCCAGCACAAAGCTAAAGACACAAAATGCCTTGGCTGATCTGCTACAGAGAAATATTCAAGTGTATTTGCATGCAGATGTATGTATGAATTAAAAATTTGAATAATTTATCCTTACTCAACACTGTAAGCTGTCAGCATGAAAAAGCACTGCAGGACAACTGAAATTCATTCTGTTCTTTTGTCTAGCACTCTTGCACAGTCAGAGTGCAAAGCTGCTGCACTTTCTGCAGCCTCGTAGAGAGAGCACAGTGCAAAAACGAGCGACGTCAGTGCTAAGCCCAGGTGCTGAGGTGGGCAAAAGAGGAGGAGAACAGACCGTTTCATGGAATGGACTATTTCCTGCAATGCTGAAGTGTCGATTAAGCAACAATTCCTTCACCCTGGCTGCCTCCTCCACTTCCTCATCCTCATTAACCTGTTAAAGATGGAAACAGGCGGAGAATCTCCTGCAGGCCATACTTTTGGGAAGGAATATGTGAAACATGTAAACTAATGGGCAATCTATATGTTGTGAAGGTTGGAGGAAGGTGTTGCAACAGATGTAAGATGAGAACACAGATGCCATATGGAGATGCTTTCACGAGGGAGAGGGCTGTAGTCACCTAGTTTTGTTCTGTGTTTTCAAATCAGTTACATTTATGTGAATCTGCATTGAGATTTAATTGCTATCACATACAAACATGCAGTCTGCATTTCTGCTGTGTTTTCATAGGATTGGGACTGCAAGAAGGCCTTTAGCTGGACCTCCTGTAACTATGCAACTTAGAGATTAGCGTCATATTCACTATTTAGTCATAGTCGTTACTGTTATATAACAATAAATGTCTTAGGAAATAATAAATGAGTAATACATCTGCAGTTTAACCCTTAAAGGCTCCAGCGATAACAAAATAATTATTTTTTGCTAATAATTTCTCACTCATAGCTCTTTGAAACAAGTCAAAAAATGTGGACAGAGGTGTATTTTCTGAGCTTTCCACCAATGTTGCACTTTTGTTTGTTTGTAAATGATGAGATGCTGTTATATGACATTGATGAAAAATATTGTTCGGCTTTGTATACAGCCTTGTTCTTAGAAAAGAAAAACATGCTTTTTTACATATTTCTGTCACTTCTTAACACAAGCAGAATATAAATGGAGGTAATAACTCCATTCTGTCAACACCCAATATAAATCAAATGCAAATGCAAATCCTTGCATAAATTACTATGTAATTAAACATGTTATTATATTCTATAGTATAAAAAATGGTGATAATTTGGTCTTTAAAAAGGTCATTCTTCTGGTTATCAAAATGTGGTTCCACTTTATATGAAGTATCCATTCAAATGGGGTATTTAAACATATATTAATAAACAATATTAACAATGCAATCAACACCAGTGTCACTGTTGCATATGGACTACAGCGGTATAGAATATGTAATTACACATGTGCATCAACTTCAGTTTCCACTTAAGGTGTATTCTAATGTGAGTGTATGTGTTATTACATGAGAACAAACTGAAGTTAATGTGTAATTACATAAGCTGCACTAAGGTAATCCAGCTGTAACAGTGAATACACTACCAGTAGTGACAGTTTTATTGCATGCATTGTTAAAGGGCTAAAACAGAGTTGTCTTTGTGATGTAAACTAAGTCATTTAGAGTGGTCTGATGTGAAATGGTCCATTGTCTTTATCATGGCAGTGATAGAGACCAGGGGTCTTTGTATGCAATATAAATGGTAAAAATGATAATAGTAAATCGTGTTAGATATGAAAGACATTCCAGAATTTTTTTATATTTTAAGCCATTCGTGTACCTCTAACCCAAAATTTCAAACCTACACCAACAACAAGACAGGCACAATTCCCCTTTTCCTCAATTAAGGTTAGCAAAGGTAGAAAAGGAGGGAAAAGGAGGTATGATACATTTCCAGACATTTAATCTAAATATAAATATCTCCATAAACACTATCATTGTGTTATTGTTGTTGTTGTGCAGTGTAAACTGGCAATGTCCAGTCCTCTAGTGTCCCACGATTCCCTGGCATCTGTGTGTGCATCTCTAAAGGATGCTCTGCAGTGTCGAGTGTGTGAGCTCTTTTTTTTCTCCTGTGCCTGAATGAGCCACAGAGTGCCGCAGGACACACACACCCCACCGTGCACGTTCATCAGGCCATGCGCTCACTCGCCGTGAAAATAAGGTCACCACGGCAACACACAGGCCTTTGGCTGTGGCCCCGTTTTCCTGCTCTGTGCACGTCACCCTGACGACGACATGTTGCTACTTGACCAGAGGGGTCTGCCACACTTACACACACACACACACATACACACACATGCACCAACCCAGCTTGTCCCTTTGGTTAGAGTTGCTGTTAGAGTAGAAAATGAATGTGTCCAGTAAGAGCAGCACACAGACCTGCAGGCGGCCTCATACACAGACTCACACAGGACAGCTAAAGGCCTCAATTAGGAAACAACTCAGCATCCTCAGCAGCCCCAGACTGCTCTATTTCAGCAGTGATAACACCAGGACAAGCCTCTGTTGCCATATATTTAGTCACAGATGATGTGAAAACATAATAATAAAACATAATATATAATAACATCAGCAACGATGGCCTAATGGTCAGGACGTTGCCCTTGTGAACAGAAGGTTGCAGGTTCAAGTACTGACCCGGGTACCACTGAAGTACCCTTGAGCAAAGTACCATCTCACTGTACTGCTCGGCGGATGCTTTTCATAGCTCAACAAGTGCACGTGAGATCGTATTTCATCATGGTTCACTTTGTATGTGATTGAGTGTGTTCACAATGACAAATAAGTCACTTTCACTTAAATAAAGGAAAATAATTGTCATTATTATTAGCATCATCAAAGGAGTCATAGGAGAAAAATATCACTTTATGTGTACAATAAACCATAAACCAAGAATAAACTAAACCAGCAACTACCTTTCATAACCAGCTACAGCTATGAAAAGTCAAGCTAAGGCTATGGGCTAAGCAAAAGGCTTATAAACTATAATAACAGCACTATAACAAGGCAGTGGCTTAAGACTAAGAGCAGGCTAATGGCTAATCTAAAAGTAAACAAAGGGGAAAGAGAGTGCAAATATGGACAAGAAACAGAATATGCATACAGAAAGATCACAGTGAATGACAGTCCAAGACAAGGGAAATGGGCAACAGGTGTTAATACTTGGGTGAGGTGGAGGTGCAGAAAATCCGGAAGTATATCCGGATCTGGAGCTGGGTAGAGGTATTGAGTGTGCTCCAGAACGGTTGATCAGCTGGTAGCCAGTAGTGCTTTTCTGTTAAAGCAGGATCGTTTGGTTTAGGTCAGTATTTCAGTGCGGTTTTACACAGCTTACAGTGGTATTTCCAGACCAACAGAAGCACTTAGTGTTTCTTGTTCAGCAGGAGAAGTTGAATATTTTTCCTGTGTATACACAGTGGTTTCTTCTGTCCCTTCAGTATTTAGACCTCAGATAGTCAGTCCTAGTTTAACTCGAAACTATGTAGCGAGTATAAGTGTAAATTGTAAAGAGTGCATCTCTTACAGTTCTACAGTTGGTTCTGGGGCATTGGTGGTGTAACAGTTAAGGAGTTGCCCCTGTGACCTGAAGGTTGCCGCTTCAAATCAAGGGCATGGTTACGTCCCCAAGCACTGTTACCTGGGCGCTGCCCATGTCAGCTAACCCGCATAGATGGGTTAAATGCAGTGGTCAGATTTTGTTGTGGTGTTCACAGCATAACACACTTCCAGTGTAAACTGTAATCAGTGCATCTCCTACAGTCAGTTCCAGTGTAATCTGTAATCAGTGCATCTCCTACAGGCAGTTTCAGTGTAAACTGCAAATAATGTGTCTCCTTCAGGCAGTTCCAGTGTAAACTCCAAATAGTGCATCTCCTGCAGTCAGTTCCACTGTAGACTATAAACAGTACATCTCCTTAATTTGGTTTGAATGTAAACTGCAGTCAGGTCTAAACAGTGCAGAATATTAAACAAATAAAATTATTTAAAGATTAGTCAAAGAATCACTTTTTTTCATCGGCTATTGATCAAAGCCTCTGTATGTTAACTGTGATAAAATGTTGGTGACTGCAGCACTATTTCGGCTATTTCTGAATCTCCACCTCTGTTCACACATACATTCTTCACACTCTATTGGCTCTGTCAACACAGAGGGCACTGTAGGTAAATTCACCTCATATTATATCCACACACACACACACACACACACACACACACACACCTACACACACACACACACACCCACGCAGTTACATGTGAGTGTTCAAACACATGGCTC
>JBBPDA010000152.1:11675067-11688735 GCA_037974385.1 Arnoldichthys spilopterus | reverse complement strand
CTCTCTCTCTCTCTCTCTCTCTCTCTCTCTCTCTCTCTCTCTCTCTCTCTCTCTATCTCTCTCTCTCTCTCACACACACACAGAGCTTTATTCAAATGCAATGAAATTAAATACCTACAATATAAAAATAGTGCTCAATGCAGATAACATATGCAATGCATCTGTTGATGGATGGAATTCAGTCCAAAATAACAAAATAAGGAAATGTACACAGTTGCATATCGTCATTGTCATATCAGTTCCAAGTGAGGAACTTGCAGGCCCTCCTAGGCCTTATCATTTTATTTCAAAATTTATAATTTATAATTTGTAGTTTTATAATTTTTTAAAAATTATTTTGTATTTAATAAAAACTCATTATGCTTCTTGTATACATACTCTGCAAGTGTTGCAGTAGTACTCTTATTTCACTGCAATGTTTTGATTGGGAACAAATAGGCTAAAAAACCTTATTAAAATCTTATTGAGAATTTTATCCATCTGTTGTATCTAAGTAGATAAATTAAAATACGCTCTATAATAGTTAGACCTTGAAGATCTGGACTGAAGGCCCAATGTAGCAGAATATCAACAGCATAATTAAAAAGTGACAATGGAATCAAAGAATAATGTTTTATTCAACAATGGGAGAGGCCATTTTACGAATACAATGCATCATTCTGAGTATTCTGCAAGTCTTAGAAATCTCCAGGACTCTGAATGGAAGTTGCAGTTTAAACAGGTCACAGAAGCAGCTCTATGTCAGGCCTCTTTACAGAGTCAGTGTAAAACTGCTAGTAAAAAAGTAAAATTAATATACATCATTTTATTTAAATCAAATGTATGTGTTTTTTCTTGAGTGCCTAAATCTAGGTATAGGAGATATACACCCCTTCTTTCATAGCACAAACACTATTACACATACACACATGTGCATGACTTGATATGGTTTTGAGGCAAATTTAGTACTGGCTGCCTTTCTTTGTCCAATCCAAAACAAATACTCGCCATGTTTTGTTGTGTGTAAACTGACAACATGCTGACACACTGAGCCATCCCACCACAGGGTGGCACACAGTCGGGATCAAAGTTCACGTTCTTTCCCACCTCGAATCCAAGCGTGTGTTTCTGCTTACTGTCAACCTGTCCACACACACAGACACACACACACAGACACACACACACACATACCACACACACACACACACACACAAAACCTCTGACCTTTATGACCTCATGTCTGAGTCTCCTGTCAGAAAGACCCCAAGACACTTGGGCAGAAATGAAGAAAAAGTCACACTTATGGAGGGTGTGGCCATTATCAGAAAATTTTCTAATATGACAAATTCAGTCGTGTTTTCACTGAGTATCTAGGTGAAGTTGAAATATCACATTTATGCAGGTTTTTCTTATCTCAAATACATTTTAACAGCCAAGACATGTTTGGTATCTAATTAGGCCTAGCAGCAGACATCTTGCGGTGGGGCTGAGGGGGTGAGGGGTGGCATTCAAGAGCCATGTAGAGGCTCTGTTGAGGGTATTAGCTTCCATGCTGAGAAAAAAAACCTAAGGAAACTACAGAGCTTATATATTATTTGCCCAAAGAAATCACACCAAATTCAAACCCTTCTAAATTAATCAATGCAGTCTTTTTGAGCTTACTTATTGCCACAGGCTTTTCCCATCTACCACTATTGACACAGACAAACTAATGGATTTAGTGAGGCGGGATGATTGGAAATAATGCATTGTTATACTAAATGATCCCCTAAAGGAACCTGGCTGAGAGTATGCTTCTGTATTTCTGCTCTGGAGCTACAAAGCTAATATATCTAACAAGTACAAGTTTGCAAATTGGAAAAAACAACAAACATTAGCAACAAACACACCAACAATAGTCTGTACATTTTGTTCAAACATCTTGGTTGATCAGTTCCACTTCAAGTAAGTTTTTTTTGCCTATGGCACTGATCCCAGAGGTAATGGAGGTGGGATACGGCTGGTGCCATAATGATCATAATATAACATAAGCTGTATGATGAGGTGATTGCTAATGAACTTTTTCTCCAAAGTAGAGTTCAGAGCTTATCACCCACTCTATTAATATGTTCAAAGCTTGATGAATGCATGTAAAATATCTCTTCTTTTTCAAAACGACCACACACAGTGATTCAGAGCTGAGGCATATGCACTTTTGTGCCACAAGCAGTTAAAGTGGCCAATCAAGTTCTACAGGTTTGAAAAGCCATGAAGCTGCTGGTTTCAGTATGAGTCATCCTAATTGTTTGGGAACGGACCATGCTGAGCTCTGGCCACAGACCACTCTGGAGCTCTATGGTCATTTGCTTGGAGTCCTGTTTCTGAGGCAACTGCCAGTGGGCTGTGGAGTAAGGGTAGTAAGTCTGGTTTAATTATAATTTTATTTAAGTACATATTTCTGTATTCTTTTCTGCTTCATTCCTTTTCAGGCTAACATTCATTTTCTTTGATATTTCCCCATATTCTCTCTTTCTCTCGCTCCCTCTCCCTTTTAGAATCTAGCAGTGCTATCAGCTGAGAGAGCTCCAGCCGTGACTTACTCTAAGCCCACATCTGCTACTACATTTTTCTCTACAGCCGATCAATGGCAGATATAGAGGAGCCTCTTTATCTCAAAGAGAGAAAGACAGGTGGGGTGGTGGTGGGGTACACACTGTTCCATTCCTTGGAATGGTATCATTCAGGACATATCCTTCGTTCCTTCAGTCTGCACACTGAGAGCATGCCAAAGCACGGGATGCTGTTTGAACTCATCAATTATTAATTAACAGAAAATAATTAATATCAGTCATTTGCTTTTGCATGCACAGCACATGTAACTACCTTAGGCGAGTTAATAATAATTCATGAATCACTGAATCACTGTGCTTTGATTTGTGGTGGTGACCGAACTGTCACATCATGGAATGTCACAAGCAATTCTAATCAATTTTAATGATATTCTCATCAAATTAGCTGTTTTTTCCAACAAAATAAACATTTTAAACTTTTTTTAAACATAAAAATTTATTTTAAAATGCATTTAAATTTCATTTAAAATTGGTTTAGATGTAAAAATTGCTACCAGTCAAACTGAAATTTGTCATGTACTTTATTCTTTCTTAAAGAATCATAATAAAATCTGAAATTTTTTTCCTAACCTACCTAATTGCACAATGCTTCTAACTTTAACTCAAGCTGTCATTTCCGAAACCAAATTAAGCCTCTTACGCAGCTGTATCCAGATCAGCTGTCTCCTGCGCTAATGCTAATCAGGGCTAGCACTACTCCTGACCTGACTGGCCTGTGTGCAGGGAAGAAGATGGGAATGAATGGAGAGAGGAAGCGTGAAATGGCTGTGCCAGTGACTAATGGCAATGAGTCACTCAGCAGAGCAGCTACTAAAGTGAACATGTCTGACTCATCGAGCATGACACGGCAGCGTGACAAACAGATGTCACTTTCAGGTGGAGGGACACGCTTTATTATCCCACTCCTGCTCTTGTCTTTTGCCCATGAAGCGTCGAACACCATTTCTGAGCACTGAGATGTTCCATTGAATAAGTCCAGCTCTACACTCAAGGGCTCTTCTCATTGAACGTTATCTCCTCCACACAGAAGTACTCAGCTTTAATGGGCATCAGAATGACAGATCTACCACAAGACAAGAATTCAGTATAAATACACTACTAGATACAACCAGGTTTTACTCCATGAGGTGAGTCAGTGTATTTGTGGTTGTCTTTTACTGCCAAAGCATGAACAGCAGGGAATTTGAAACAGTTACCAAAAGATAAAAACCAAAAACATTTAAGGCACTTTATCAGTTAATAGCATATATCAATGAAACATTTACTGAATAAAATTTGAAAAGGGAAAAATGTCATGTTATTGTTTTTTTTAAGGCTTAGCATTTGCATTTAAATTTACATTTACATTCATTCATTTGGCTGATGCTTTTATCCAAAGCGATTTCCAGGACAGAGGAAACAATCAAGCACTCGCATTGCATAGAGTAACACTGAGGGTGGTGCTACACGGAAGACCAACGCATTGCTCATAGTTATAAAATAAATAACAGACGCAATTACTGTAATACATACATACATCAAGTGCTTATACTACTACAGAGAGCAACTTCAATAACTACATACATATGCCAGGTGCTTACACTAACTACAGAGAGCTACTACAACAATAGATACGTGTGCCAGGTGCTTACAAAAAACTACTACAGTATAACAATTGACAAGTGCTAGGGTAAAAGCTACAATAAAAACTAACTGGATTATTATTTTCTGGATGACATGGATGACATCTGGTCAGTTAGTTTGTTTGTGGTTTGTTTCATTCTTACAAGAATCAGTGGGAAAATGAGGTAACTAATAACAAAAGAAGATAATTAACTAGTAATCTACATTATAAAGTAGTAATGTACTAATGTTGATATTCTGTGAAAAAAAAAAAAAACTTTTCATGTGTTTTTGTTTTTATTTCCCAAATCCCAGTGAACAGCACTGAGTTGTTATTTTCCTGGGCTTGATTGGGCCTCATGAAGTTGGCTAAACACAGTATATCAAAAAAAGTCTCATTAAACTGTCAAATATATGCAATGAGGTTAATGCAAAACCTGAGTGTAATTTTGTGTGCGTGTGTGTGTGTGTGTCTGTACACTATCTGCCAAATAACTACATGTAAATGTAAATGTGAAACACTGTGTTGACTGTCCTCCTGATCAACAGGCCTGCTGTGTTTTCAGTGAAAGACTCTATTGCAGGCCTAAAGCCTGGGCATTTCCGGTAGAGTGCATGTTGACAGGAGTGACAGGCCCCAGGGGAGCAGACTGTCATCACAAACACACGCATATACACAAAGACCAGAACAGGGCAGTAAAAGGCTGGGCAGGACTGGTTGCAGGACCCAATTTTCCAAGTAATGCAAGAGCAACAGTAATAATCTACTCCATAGGTAAAAGGAATGTTTTTCTTCTTATTTTCTTGCATAAAAGTTGACTTGAATGCACTTAAATTTAAAAAATGCCCTGTAAATGAACAAACAAACAGATCAATGGCACTGAGCTGATAGGAGTTTACTGTACTTGAAATAATTTGTTAACAGAGAACATGTTAACTTGCTATTACAAGTATAGTTACCTCAGAATGTGAAGCATGGTATTGCAATATGTTTTCATTCAATTTAAATCATAATTTCAAACAACTTCTACACACACAAATGTCATAATAAGTTTAGAGTCTTTCTACAATATTTCTCCACTTGTTTAAATGAGTTGTGATTGAGAAATAATTCAGATTATACTGACTGCTTTTCTTATTGCCAATGATAGCTGAATATGGTCCAATTAGTGAAAAGAGCTTTTGTCCACATCTAAACATGGCCAGACCAAAAGTCCTGACCACTGGTGTTGAACAGAACGACACCCATCTGAAATGCAGGCCATAGACTGGTCAAATCATATGTGTGTCATCTGTCTGTAGGCCAAAAACCCCAATTGACCAAATGTGTATGTATTTGTGTGTGTGAGACTGATAATGTGATAAAAATACACACACACACATACAGATTAAAGTCTGTGTTAGATTGCCAGTGTGTATGCAGAAAGGAAGCCCTGACATACTTTCTATGGCCTGCTGCCCTTCATTGTAGTGATGGAGTTCCCAGAATCCCCTCTGGCGTCTGTTCCCTGGTCAGCTCTACGATTAAACTGCTTCTGCATTCACCTCAGGTGTCTGCGCACACTGCCAAAACCTGCAGACATGGATTGGAATGAGTTTAAACTGTCTGCTGTCAATATGAGCTGCTCTTAAAACTGCTGTTACATACAGAAAGGGATTAAAAAACTCATTTCACCATACCTCCAGCACACCCTCTACCACTGGACAGAATGGGAAGTCCTCAATGATTTCTGGTGAAATCAAAATAATAAAACTGCAAATATTATCACATTTTAGAGATTGCATTTTAAATACCAATTTAACAAGTTTAACCTTCAGTGACCTGTAACAGGCCCAGGCGTCCTTTACTCACTCAGCTTAGTAATAACTATATTATGTTGCATTGTTTTTCATGTTACCGAATAATAAACCTTAGGATGTCATTTTCCTAGATTGTTAAGAGGTGTTAAGTCATTAACGTCTAAGCTCTTTAATGACTTAAAGCAATAGTTACTGCCACAACAATAACTAACTGATTTCTTTGTATTTACATAAAAAATAAATCTCATCTCAACTCATCTCAAAACACTTAACAGATGCTTTATAATAGATGATAATAGCACTATTCAATATGCAACAAACCAATCTGTTGCAACTGACTGTAAGCAATAGATCCAGACCTGTTATGTCGTCTTCAACTTCTTTCTCTTCCTCTTCTTGCTTGTGTTTATTAACACAATAAATTAGGTTTAATTAGGTATTAGTGAGTTAACTATTTTGTTTAAACTGGCAAAATACGCTCACTGGACTGGCCGATGGCCAACCTGCACCCTCTTTTAAAGAAATGTTGTTGTGGAATCAGGTGTCACTGACATTCACTGATGTTCATTTACTGTAAGCAACAATGTCTGGCATTGATTTGATTCTTTTGAAATGCTGAAGAGATAAAAAAGCAAAGAACATAAGAAACTGACAATACAATATTTCTAGCTCTTCACTCTCTCACTCTTAGTTGTGCTCGCTCCTCAGTAAGTTAACAATTATTAAACAAAAAAAGGTACTGCGCATATTCATGAAGGTACAATGTAAATGTACATATAAAGGTGCAATATGAACATTGAGGTTCAGTTGTGCATCTCAAATACCCTTTTCCTGAAAACAATTTCCTGACACTGAAACAAGCAGAAAAATGTCAGAACTGCAAACTCATACCTGTTTATAAAGAAGAAAAATCTAAAGTAAATCGAACTAATTTCTGTATAATTATTCATTTAATTAAGTAAAGACAAAGACTAGAAAAATGACAATAATAAGTTCACATGTCTAAGTGTGTATACAATTCCCAGTGTACCACTACATCCTATTGACTGATAGGCCTGACTACAAAACAGGATGGAAAGAAAGCAAAGGCCTAATGGTCAGCATTACACTTTCCGACTGGAGGAACCTTTTTATAGTTCTTAGAACTAATGGAGGAAGTTTTCCCTTTTTTGTGTAATTGTACCAACCTAAACCTCCTGTTTCAGGTTAGGTACTTTCTTGCACTAGAGACACCATGAGTGATATCAGTAATTGGTTGGATTGATCCAGACAAAAGTGAAATAGTCTGCATCCACCATTTTTAAACTGTATTAAAAATTAGCCATGTAAACAACAGTTCTAAGTGCTAAAAACTGGGAAAGAACACAGAAAAATGGACCAATCCAGGACCAAATCCAGACTTTACTGAACTGATAAGCAATAGAAGAAATATAACCTAGTTATGATGCATTTAGGTGCTCCGATCAAAGTGTCCTACATTTTCTTGGATGCAGTCACTTTACCAACCATCAGCCAGCTCACGTCACTTCAGCCTTCCTACTGGTGGTATGAATGCAACGAGCTTTCACTCCTGAAGGCGTTTAGTTCTCAGGCAGCTCCCCAGTGGGTGGTTTCTCTCAACAAGTCACTAGAACTGTTTGGTGTGAAAGCTCCTATTGATACTAATATAAAAAGATTCCCACAGCAGCCTGTGTATAAACGGGAGACCTGTTGCCATGGAAGTAAGGCCTAAAGCAGGACTGTGTTTGCCTGTTCTGCTCCAGTGGGGCACGGGACGTTTAGCATTAGGCTACGCAGGGTGCGCTTGAGGGGAGCGAGAGCAGGCTTAAGGGGACAATGAAGCCACTAATTAACAGCACACCGCAGGAGGAACCAGGCAGTCATCAAGAGACTACTAATTGCAATCATTCATACAAGAGCAAATTCAAACACATACACACACACAGATATGCAAATGTTCGCACTGATTCAAGCAGGAATGCAATTGCTGATTAGTGATATTTACTCCCACTCATTTTCACTCATCCTCTTGTTTTCACTGAGTGAATTGAGTATTTGCTGTGCTTGGTACAATAATCTCCAATGCTGATGTCAAGCTGTGAGTGAAGCAGTGTATGATGGGACTCTATGCCTTCATTGCATGTGTGTGTGTGTGTGTGTTTATGTGCATATAAATATGCCATGATATTGAGCTCAGCTGGGATTGCTTGTGGCTCCCAGCAGGACAGAAAGTCAAGAATGTCACTAAACATCACACACATGCACTAACACACTCACACGCAAACATCATAGAACTGAGTGGACTGGAAATAAGAGTGCAGTAAACAGTATTATGCTTTTGATTTGGGTAGAAACAGGGGTCGTGTCTAATTCAGGGGCCTGAGGAGGGGCTCTGAGGCAGACTTGTCAGAGTGCCTCTTCTGCCTTGCTGCTACTGCTGGAATATGATTATCTTTAGTGAAAGTGAAAGTACAGTCTGCTGTAACTTCATGCTGGGAGGCAGAGATAACAGAGTTTCAGAAGCACTTGAGGCAGAAACGGGAGATGTTCATCGATGGCACACACAAACAAGAACCTGTTCCCACTCTCACACAAACCATGTGCCTACAAAATTGCATGGTGGAAAACTTTGGTGAAGTCACTGGAATAAGATTTTTAGGTGGTTGGAGAAGAGACTGGAATAGGATTTTTAGGTGATTGGTTTGAGACTAGAGTAACATTTTTATGTGACAGGAGTGAGACTGTAGTGAGATTTTTGGCTGGTTGGAGTGAGATTGGAGTGAGATTTTTAGCTGGTTGAAGTAAGAAAGTCTCCTTGCAGTGGATTGTTCTAATGTCTTTTAGGATGTCAGACCACTGTAAACATACACACAAGAGCCAAAGTCTCTACAGTAAGCTTAGATATGACTCAATCAAATGTCATCCTGAATGAATGAATGAATGATTGCCAGAGCCAGTTTATTAGGAGCCTGGTCATTTCCTTTTCTTCCCATTATATCTGAGGAGTTTGGAGGCCAAGTCAGTATCTTGATCTTTTTTTCATGATCCTCAAACCATTTTCAGAGCTTCATTGCACTGCATTCTGGCATCTGTCTAGCATAGCCACCATTAACATTTTCATCAATTTGTGCTATAGTAACTGTTCTGTTGAATCAGACAAGATGGTCTATACTTTGCTACCCATGGACATAAATAAGTCTTTGTTGCCTGAAAACTTGCTTCTGGTTCAGTAGTTGTACTAACCATTGCATACCAAGAACTCCCCTGTTTAGTCTTTAGTCATCACAATTTGGCCATTTTTTGTCACAATGTTTCGCTCAGATACTTATGCTTGTCCATTTTTTGCCCTTATGCTCTCCTATTTTTGCTTCCAACACATGTTCCAACTTAAAGAACTGAAACAAGACAATCAACGATATTTCAGCTGTTAATGGTTTTAATGTGACTGATTAATTCTCATTAATGTGGCTGGTGTAATTCAAATGGTTCTAAAGTGAGGTTTTGGGAGGTTTTTTTGTTTCAGCAAGGCACTTGCTTGTGAGCATGTAGGTTGGGTGACCATTTTGATTGAAGATTTCTTTGCACAGCCTTAACACCTGACTAAAGACCTACAAAAGCATTAATTATAATTAGTTTTAGTAAGTGACAGCTTTTTGGGCAAAATCCTTTTTATTAAACAGTGCAAAAATCATGTTAATTTCATATTAAGGCAGTGGTGGCCTAGTGGTTAGGACATTGCCCTGGGGACCTGAAGGTTGCAGGTTCCAGTCCTGGCCCGGGCATTACTGAGGTACCCTTGAGCAAGGTACCATCCCGCTACACTGCTCCCCGGGTGCTGTTGATAGCTGCCCACTGTTCCATGTGTGCATGTGTTATGGGTTAAATGCCACAGTCCAAGCAATTTTCTCTGGGATTAACTAAAGTTAATTAAATTATTCAAAATCTTACCAAATGTTTTCATGTGAAAGATAATATATTCTATACTCTGATCCTATACAGTCTGTGCATAAATAGGTTAAGCTCTTTTAAAGATACAAACAGAAATTGCAACATAGAAAATACACAGTGTTTCATTTAGGGCTGTACATTTCTATTCTTGGTTGTAACACTTGTTTTCTAACCTTATAATCAGTTTTTGCAGTAGGTGCAGACAAACATAAAAATCCAATGAAACCCAATATATGTCAATAAAATCACAGCAAGTAATTTTATTGCCATGCTGATTGCAGCTTCAGGCAACTGTTGGAAAAGAGATAGTAAATAAATAACATATATTTACTCCACCTTAAATGGCAGACCAAGCCCTAGGCTTTGTTTATCACACCAAGTATTCCACAGTTTTTAGAGAAGTTTTGCAAACCAAGAAACATCAATGGCTTAGCCCAATACATATAATATAAATATGTAATAACTAAGAGATATAATGTGGCAGTGATTGATCTAAGCAGTGGCAAGGTATGGGGTGAATCAGAATAGAAGGAGAAAGAGGGAGCAGCACGGCTGAAGAAATGACATGGCTATTAGAGGAGAAGCCTGCAGGCACTTCAAAAGAACTATAGGTTCTTTTACTGATGTCAGTCTAGCCAATCATACCCAGATGAGCTCTTTGCCCTAGGCATCAGTAGCTGCTTTCTGTTTCTCAGTGTTAAACAGATCCCAGAAAAGAGGTCTAAATGTGTGGGTCCTATGAGTGTGGTGTGTATGTGATTAAGTGTGTGTGTGTGTCTGTGTGTGGGTTTGTGTGTGCATGTGTGCACCATACCTGCTGACTTAGATCTATGAAATAAGTATATTTTGTAAGCCCAGGCATGGGGCCCTGGTACTCTTCCTACTAAATTTCCATGCAATCTTTGATTTCTGCATTCAGTAATAAATCAATAGTAAATGCAAATTATGTTCAATTAGTTTATTACAAAATAAAAAAATAATAAAGGCTCTCAGATTACATTGTGAATCAGCACCAGTCAGTCTAGTTTAATAACCTTTCATCCAATACACAAAGCAAATACAGTTACTTGTTTTTTTCAAAATTTTGTGAATGAATTCAACCATGAGAGCATTAGTGAGGTCAGGTGACAATGTTAAATAACTCCACTCCACTGCGTCCCTAAGGTATAAGATGGAGTTCCTCTGACAACACTCTTTCCTGTGTTGTGGGGATTTAAACTCTCAGACTGATGTTTGATATTGGGCATAGTGAACTTAGACTCGTATACAGTGTCAAAGAATCCACATGATTGTAACACATCTGCAACGAGGCCTGAGATTGTCTTGGTAACCATGGAATTCCTGAAAGATTTGTTTCCTTAATGACAGCATATGTCTCTCTAAAATCCCATTACATGCCTCAGAGTTAGTGGTACTTTCCCACATTTGTAAGTCATTCAAGCTGTGGACACTAATGCCCCTACTATTGCCATGGCAAATAACAGTCTGGGTGGTTCATTTAGTTTTTGGCACAGAGAGTTTGACATTATTTATTTAAAATTTCCTTTTCTGTAACAGTGTTTAGGTAGGAATTAAATGTAAAAATAACATCCACATGTATGACAGAACCCAAGCTTTCCCAGAAGAACATTGCCCTGAGCATCACTCTGTCTTTGCCTGTTTGCCTACTTCCCATAGTGCACCCCTGTGTAATCTCCTCATACATACATACATACCCACATATCCATTTCTCCACAGTTCAGTTCTAATGATCACATGCTAATTGTAAGCACTTTCAGCACTTACAGGGGCCACTATTTGGCCCTTGTCGGAGTCTATCAGGTTCTTATGCTTGCCTGTTTTATCCATAGTGGAGAATTCTTTCATCCAGAAGCTTTTTTAATTTGAATTTGAAATTGCTGTGATGACCAGAGACCTTTCCGAACAAGAGGGGGATCTGGCTCTATCTTGTGGCCAGACCAGGTCACAGGTCACCATCACTGGAGTTCTAGCTCCCCAATCGGCCCCTTCCCTACCAGGTGAGAGCTGTCAGGGAGCAGATCACGTGCCTATTTAGTGTTCCGTGAAACCCAGGAGAGTGCAAAACTTATGCCGAGAGTGTGTATCCTTCCATAGTTCCATAGACCCTTAGTTCCTTAGATTCCTTGGCATTGACCCATAGCATGTGTATTGACGACGACCCTTAGCCCTAGCCCTTAGATTCCTGTTTGCGGTTTGTGTAATTTTGGACTGAACCCTGACCACGTATTCAGATTGCCCTTTGGATACCGTTGCCTGTGACACCAATAAAGACTCCTTTTCTACCTGCCTCCAAGCCATCCTCATTCGTGACACTATCCCTCTTTTAAATAAAACCTTTAAAAATAATTTTGGTAAATTCTCACCTCTCCTTGAAGAAACGTTGACACTCACTAACGTCAACTTCATATGTCAATGGTTTTAATGTTGTAGTTAATGTATATGTGTATGTCTAAGGAGGGGAAATGCTTGCTGCTGTCAGGCACATTATTATGTTAAGAAGCAGACAATTCAATTTCCATTTCAAGCTATTCCTCTAATATTACTTTGAATCCTATTTCAGCATTACTTTGCCTAAGATCAGTATTATCATCCATTTCTGGAACACATTAAACATTAAAGACAAACTATTTGGGGCAGATTTCATAATGTACTTTACAGCTAAACAAGACCCCATGCTTACAGCTCATTAGCATTGTGTGCAAAAATAATTAGCTTTGTTGAAATGGCTTTGAACTTCTTTACATAACTCTACCAGTGAGCATTTTAGTTTGCCTGGATATTGTTTTATGTCTGTGGCGTCTTTAACTGATCAGTAACAATATAAAAACATGGGTGGATCTAGATTATTTTAGGAGGGGGGCACCACGGGAGTAAAAGTTTAACAGGGGGTGGGTTGCACCCAATATGGACAACAAAACTAAGACATATAAGATTAGAACTAGGTAGAGGCTAGTTGGTGGAAGGAATGGATGGAAGGAAACAAAATTAATTGTGACAGGAATTTACAATACATCATAGTGATACAACCAAAAATGCATTTCTTCAGGACTTAAAAGTTTCTTTCTTTATGACAATTCAGGCTCAATTCAATGACAATTCAAATTTATAGCACCGAGAGCCAATCAAAATCAGGCTGTGGGGGGATTACAAATAGGTTACAGCTTATTAAGTAAAACGTATCAAGATCAGTACGTTAGCAAGGTGTCTGATCTAAACCTAGAGGTGTTTTAACAGCATGACTCTGCAAGCATCAAGCTTCAAGCTTCAGTCAGCTTGAACTGCTTTAATTATTAAGACTGATGAGTAAAAAACGATCCATGAGTAGCTAATCACAAATGGTTAACTGAAATATTATATATATATATATATATATATATATATATATACATCAAAAGAAAAAAAGAAAAAAAACTTTAAATAAAAGATAGAAAATGATTTGCATCTAATTGAGTGAAATATGTATTTGAACACTCTAACAAAAAAAGACTTAATACTTAGTGGCAAAACCCTTTTTCACAAGCTCAGAGGTCAACCGTTTCTTGTAATTGATGACCAAGTTTGCGCACGTTTTAGGAGGAATCTTGGTCCACTCCTCTTTGCAGATCATTTCTAAATCACTAAGGTTTTGAGGATGTCTCTGTGCAACTCTGAGCTTCAGCTCCCTCCATAGGTTTTCTATTGGATTAAGGTCTGGAGACTGACTAGGCCA
>JBBPDA010000152.1:11631182-11645973 GCA_037974385.1 Arnoldichthys spilopterus | reverse complement strand
AGTGATTAAGAACAATGTGGTGTGAGTGCAGGCAGGTGCTCCGGCAAGACTCGCTATAACAGCATAACTAAAAGGGGTAGTAAGAGTAGTCACCATCTCAGATATGAGTGGAGCCTTTTATGTTAAGCCAGAATTTACTTTTGTACAGTTATCAAGATACAGAAATTCCATTATCATACAAGCCCAATTTTGCTTAATGCAATAAAAACAAAAATAGGTGATATGTTAATTTACATGAACCTTTATATAACTGACATAAGAAGAAAGAAACAATTTTAATTGTTTACTGACCAACTAAACTGTATTTTGTAAATATGAACAAATTTAGAATTTGATGGCTCTTTTCTTAAATAATCCCTTTTAATCATTTTGGAACTGAGAAAACTGATTATAATATTTTTGCAATTGGAAATTTTGTACATTCTTTCTTAATACAAGACTTAATTTGTTCAGCATGGTCACCATTGTCTGATTCTCCTCTATGATGCAACATATATTTTCAAGATATATTTTGAGATATACCTGGACTGGCAGCAGGCCAGTCAAGTACCCGTACCCTCTTCCTCCGCAGCCAGGACTTTGTAATGTGTGCAGAATGTGGTTTTGCATTGTCTTGTTGAAATATGCATGGGCATCCCTGGAAAAGATGTCTTCTTGAAGGCAGCATATTGTCCTCCAACATCTCTATGTATTTTTCAGCATTAATGGTGCCATCTCAGAAGAGCAAGTTACCTTTGCCAAGGGCACTGACACAACCCCATCCCATGACAAACCCTGGCTTTTGGACTTGTTGCTGGTAACAGTCTGGATGATCCTTTTCTTCTTTGATCCGGAGCACACAGCGTCCATTTCTTCCTAAAAATACCAGAAATACTTATTCATCTGACCACAGTACACGTTTCCACTGTGTGATGGTCCATCCCAGGTCCCAGAGAAGTCGACTGCACTTCTGGGCACTGTTAACATACTGCTTGCTTTTGGAACAGTACAGTTTTAACTGGCATTTGTGGATGTTGCTACGTATTGTGGTACTTAACAAAGGTTTGCCAAAGTAGTCCTGAGCCCATGTGGTGATATCGCTTATAGATGAATGACGATTCTTGATGCAGTGCCTCCTGAGGGATCGGAGATTACGGTTGTTCAGCTTAGGCTTGCGCCCTTATCCTTCATGCACTGAAATTCTTCCAGATTCCTTGAATCTCATAATTATGTTACGCACTGTTGAAGGTGAAATATCCAAATCTCTTCCTGTCTTTTTTTGAGGAACATTGTTTTTAAACATTTCAATAATTTTCTCACATATTTGTGGGTAAACTGCCGATCCTCGGCCTATCTTTACTCCTAAAGGACTAGACCTTTCTTAGATGCTGCTTTGGTACCAAATCATAATTACAATCACCTGTTGACATCACCTTTTTCAAAAAATTTTTGCAATGTGTTGCAGATCTGAATGACAGGAAAGGATGTATATTTTCAAATGAAATGAAGTTGACCAGACAAAACATGACATATTTTGTGTTCATATTGTCTGCAATGACATACAAGTCAAAGTAAATTTAGAAATCACTACTTTCTTTTTTTATTTGCGTTTTCCATACCGTCCCAACCTTTTCTGATTTGGGGTTGTAGAAAGTGATCTGGCATTGTCCTGCAAAATAAGCATGGATGTCTTGGGAAGAGATATCACCATTTTGGTTTTCTATGATATAGGCAAACACAGGAAGCATTATATAGCAACTTGCAACTCAATTTTCCATTAGGTTAAATTAGATTTTTGCCTGTTCTGTAAAGTTTGCTTAAACTTTACCTGGAAGAGGGGTAATGCTAAAATGAGAAGTATTGTAAATGTCCATGGCTTGGGAGGCCCACTGCAAATGTTTCATCACTAATAGAGAGCAGTACTTCTTGGTGCCCATACATGAAATAAAGTGAGACCATGGGGTCACCCACATTTCAGATGTTTTAAAGTCTCGTGTTGTTTTCTGTGCTGGCTTTCTGCTGGCCAGCTCTTTTTTTATAATATTCATAATAAAATGTGTAAACAAACAGTCTGGAAGCTAATTAATGCCAGCCTTGTCTGATCCTCACTGACCTTCTCTATAAATATATATAATCTATATAATCTTCTCCTCCAGCATATGCTTATTGCAGAAATAAAACACTCAATCAGAAATGGATATGGTACATGCCACAGTGAGTACACATACACACACACATGCACGCACACACACACACACACACATGAACACACAAGTACATGGTGTGGGTGGAGAAGAGAGACTCAGACTAAAGTGTATTTACTTAACCAGTTTCTGGGCAACGTAAACAAAAGTTGGCCAAGATATTTACACACAAGTATGAGCAGGATTATTTAAATATTATTTATACAGAAATTTCTACTGTAGCAATAGTTATAAATGAGGAAAAATCTCCATTCCATGCTAGCTTTTTTGCATGTTTTAGCTTATTTTTATATAAAAGTTCTCAGATCAATTACTTGTATATATTCCAATATTATAAAGCAGCTGTTGACCTGATTTTACAAGTCAGTGGTGACCGAGAGTGCCATATGGCTCAATGACGTATAAGAATTTTTAAAAGACCAATTTTGAGATACAAAAAATAAGAATATCTATTGCAATTGTTCAACCATTAAGAATGTTGTGTACACATAAATTTATATTATATTTTGAAAATAAGTGATTTTAGTATTTTTTATTTGGTTGAATTGGGCATGGCCTTAAAAAATGCCATGTGGTGCAACCATAATATATTTTAAAAATAATACATTTAAAAATACATTTCCCTAAATTGTTAAACATTAAACAAGTTCTCAATTATACAGTAAGTGTTTTAGAAACAAAGTATTTGCATTTGTTTTGACCTTGTAAGTAATGATCTCATATTTGTGTTCTATAAAATCACCTTATTATAAGTGACTTATGACTTATCTTCCTGTGAATTGCATAAAACTGACAAAAATGGTTTAAAAATAAATTTCACTTAAGCATACTGTATCAATTATTAATATTTCAGCTACAGATATTAGAAATTTTATGAGGAATTTAATACAGATGATTGATATTACTGGTCATGCCACATGATGAGTGGTCACTCCATATGACCTCAAGCCATTAAAAAATCTATATTAAATGATCAAAAAGTAATAAATATTGCACTACAATACATTTAAACCAGATTTTATTAAAATGTCAGAATTTTTATGAACAAAAAATTTCATTAATGTTTTTTCTAACATAAAACTTTTCAAACGTAATTGTAGCACACAGCTGCAACTTTGTTATGAGCAAATATTTAAAAATGTATAAAAAAATGTCCTCAAGGTAAAAAGCACAAAGGCAATATGTATTTCAAGTTTCTTTATATATACTTTTCATTTTAACAATTTTTTTAAAAACCTTTCTCTTCTTCTAGCAAGGTACTCTGCTCTTGCTGCAGGATCAGAGTTAACGTGCTGCCTATGGTAAGCAGTCTTTTCTTTACTCGACAGAGGCATCTGGAAAATTGACTGAAGACTAAAACAGTTATAAATAAATAAATAAAAATAATCAATTACTAATTAATGCATGTGTATGATTAAGGCAGCAAATACAGGCAGGACTTTGGTTTGGTCAATGATTTATTGATGAACACATGAGCACAAGCACTCAGGAACAGGGACTTAGGAACTATGATACTAAGAGCTACGAGACACACTAAGGATACCTTGAATCACACAGAGTCACATAGATTCACGGGAACACGAGGGGCAGAAACACGAGACATGACCCGGAAGTGGCTGCGACAGGCAGGCTGGTGCTCCTTATTGCCTCCCTCTTGACGGAGCACCCCCTGGCGTTCCGCTGGTTCTGCCTCTCCTTCGAGGCCCTGGGGGGTACCGAGGCAACGCTTGCTGCCGGCGGTGACGTCCGGGGAGGGAGGACGGACAACGGCGGTCCTGGCCCTGTGTCGACAGCGCGCGGCGGCTCCTTGTCTGCGGTGCATGGCGGCCCCGTGTCTGCGGTGCCGCGATCCTGCTTGGGGAGGGAGGCCTCCGAGGGCGGCAGTGGCCCGGAACCTCAGCCTCGATCTACGAGCTGCGGCCTAGCTGACGCCTGCACAGCTGCGCTGCGCTTACCCCTCCAAGCACCTCTGTCTGTTTGTGTGGAGACTTCCCTCGTTACACACGCCCTTTGAGACGTGGTCTCCAAATGGGGGTCTCCATGGCTCTTTTTGGCCCAACGACGACGGGCCTGGGTGGCTGGAGCGAGCGGGCTGTAAATAGGGACAGTCCCGCTGGCACACAGAACTGGGCACTTGCTGCTTGGGACCTTCCCGGATGACTCTCCGTCGGCGGACGTCTGTGCACAATATGCTCGAGGAACTTCCTTCTCCTGGAGGGATTGCTCCCCATTGCAGGTGACGGTGTGCACCAGCAAGATCAGTCTCTCCAGCCTGTTATCGCTGTTGAGATCCTGGGCCAGCTTCAGCTTGGCCCAGAATCTTCTGCCCTGCTCTGTAATGATTGTGGATGGTTAAGGCAGCAAATGCAGGCAGGACTTTGGTTTGGTCGACGATTTATTGACGAACACAAGCACTCAGGAACAGGGGCTTAGGAACTATGATACTAAGAGCTATGAGACACACTAAGGAAACCTTGAATCGCACTTGAGTCACGCAGATAAACATAGGTCGACCCGGAAGGCTTGTTCACGGGAACCTTTATACATTTAGATAATCACCTACAGCTGGGACCGAGATTCGGCTTAGCTGTGGGGGCGGAGCTACGGACACATTTGTGACAGCATAATTACAGCATAAAATTCAGTTCTCTGTTGATTATTTATTTAATTTCTTTCAACAAACTATTTCTGAAATTTTAGAAATAATTTGTTCCAAATAATAATAAAACAAAGTACTGTATTTCTATAAATCATACATTTAAAATAAAAGTACAAAAAGTGCCAATTTAGGACATGTATCTATCAGGGAAAGCACTCAGCAATGGTTGCACCACATAATATTTGGTCACACAACATAATATATGGTTGCACAGACACAGAATTGGCCGGCTAAACAAAACAAGCTTGCCTTCTACAAAATGAAATTTATCATCAAATTACATATTTGTTGAAATAACTTGTTTTTTATTGTTTTTTTCATACCAGGTCATACCACATGATATCCAAATGTGGCAACTACATACCTACATAACTGTTAAAGAAGTTGTTTTTATTCTAGTTTGAGAAAGTAACAAATGTGCTGTCAATTTGTATGTGTCCTTGGGAAACTGGTTGCAGATGTAACATCCTGTCTTTAAATAACTTTTAGCATACAGTTTTATATAGATCGCAAAACATGATATTTAATAAAATGGACATCATTGGGCAAAGTTTGTTTGTATGTTATGATGTAAATATGCATGCAAAATAAATATGAACATGTTTACAGTCATATCAAAGCCGTTTCCTTAACAGAAGTAAATAGCAGAAAAATAGAAATAACAAATGGTGTACATATAAGAGAGTAATACTACATATATATGGTATAGCTCTATGAATTTAAACCCTTTTTATATTGAAATAAAAACACATGGACAGAAAATGTAGGAGTCACGTCATTGACCCATATATAACTCTTGAATGACAGTACTGTACTCACAGGTTGTGTGCTGTAATTTAGATGTTAAAGCACTAGCTATCACAAAGGCATCTGCATGCCAGTGCTTATGTCCTAATTGATGTGAGCGGGAGAAAATTGTATAGGCGGGGGTGGGGGCTGGGTTCCCAAAAAAAGAAGTGTGCATTATGTTCCCTGCAGCCAAAGGCATTGAAATGATTAGCATGTGTAAGTTGGTGGTCAGTTTGTGATTGTTCTGTGGTTTTGGTGCCAAAGGTGAGAGGTCATATGCAGGCGTGCTGATCTGGAAATGTTTAGAGGAGCAGGGAGAAGGCCCTCAGGCACACACCTGTAAACACAGCATGCACAAACACACACACACACACACACACACACACAGCATTGCCACTGAAACTGCTTGTTTCAGTGATAAGCTTTTACATTTGCATTACATTTATTCATTTGGCTGACGCTTTTATCCAAAGCGACTTCCAGGACAGAGGAAACAATCAAGCGTTCGCATTGCATAGATTAATACTGAGAGTGGTGCCACACGGAGACCAACGCATTGCTCGTGGTTGTAAAATAAATAACAGACGCTATTTCTTTAGTACATACATACGCCAAGTGCTTATACAACAACAGAGGGCAACTACTGCAATAAACACGCCAAGATCCTAAACTACTGCAATAAATTAACGAGCCAAGATCCTAAACTACTGCAAAAAAATGAACACGCCAAGATCCTAAACTTCTTTTAGAGAAAAAACAATGTTAGCAACATGCAAATTGCTCATATTGGTGTCTTAAAAATTATGCATTGCAGCATATGCAGTTCTTCCAAATCTAAGTGGAAATCACATGGAAATTTTGAAATTGTTTTAAAATAATAGTTGTGTTTTAGAAGAATAATTGAGTATAGATAAACATTTTTTACTTGTGAATAATGTAGTTGAACCTATTTTCAGTTGGTGACTTTTATTCATTGTACAGAGCCTTTTTTGCAGTTCCTAAATGAAGAATGATTAAAAATAATATATTATTATAGGATTCTCTCTATAATCTCAAATTCTCTCAAGTCCTCTTCCTCTGTCTCTCATTCCCTCTCTCTCTCTCTGCCTCTCTCATTCTCTCTTTATCACATAAAAGCACCTCTTAGACAAAATAATTACATCTTTAAAGCATTAACTAAAACATAACTAAGACTTAACTTGTCCCTTGAGTTGAACCTTTTAACCAATAGAGCCTGTATGCATCTCACAGTTATGTAACTACATACAATGTGTACTGAATAATAAACAAACATACAAACAAATAAAGATTGATTATGTATCTGTGGTTTAAGGGGTTAATGCTCTGTGAAAGAGAAAATTGTGAAATAATGTAGGTGTTTCGGTTTGAAACTCAACCACTGTGGTAGAACATTCACAGCGGAAGACAAACATTTTCCGAAACTAGTTTCTGCTCTGCAGCTTAAACAAAAGCATGGAGAGACAATTGGGTGAGTGAGACAGTGGAGGTGGAGAGGATATGCAGGTGCAGCTGTGGAACACTGGGGGGCAACAGCAGTGGGCCTGGAAGTCAAGTCGAGTCAGACGTAGGGCATGACTTTTGACCTGCAGGGGTCATGCTGTGCCAAGCTTCAGTGCATGCAGCTGCAGAGGACGTCTGCAGAAGTGCCAGGGCTGAATTTAGGTCCTTTTGATTGGCTAATCGTGTTAGGAAATGAATGTGAGTGGGAAATGGCATCTAGATTACAGTGTACTGAGCAGCTGGGCGGAGAACTGCCATGGTGTGTATGTGTGTGAGACAGAAAAATGAGAATGAGAGCAATGAAGGGGTAAATGTTATCATTGCTATATATGTTTGGAAATTATGGTCAACAGCAACTGGAGATAAACACTTATCTGATCATCTATTTAAAAAAAAGTTGAAATCTGTATTCAAATGACAAACTAGAAACACTGATGACCAGATTACAAAGATAAATCAGAGAAAAAAGGGATGAAGAGAGGACTGGTAAAAGAGAGAGGCCTATGGTATTTCATGATGCTAGAGAGAACACACCCTTTCCTTAATGATCTAATCTTGATGGAACTCAGTGTAAATGTATTATGAAATGGTATGCAGCGCAGCACACCAGTGGCTTCACTGAAGCTAGTTCACTTAAAGTTCAGAGCACACTACCTCATTGAAGTTCATTTATCCACACAAACTAAATCAATTATATTCATGCTGCTATATTATCACAGACAAAACCTGTGATAACTGCTAAATTATAATCCATTATCCGAATTAACTGGTGTGGCATCTGTTTCAAAACTAGATGTGTTCAGACACTGGATGACAATAAGACCCTTAATGTCAATGGTTTTCCTGTATATACAGCACTTCTACCTGTCTGAAAGTCTGAAAATAGGCTGTTTTTTAAAAATATATGATATTTTAAAAATGTGTTTTTATTACATTTAATCTTATGCTTATGTGCTTGGAAAAGGAAAACTGATGCCTATAAGTGAATTTACAAAAAATCAAGCAAGAAAATGTTTTTAAGCTTTATCAAAAATACAAATACATTTTTGATTAATCTAAACTGGAAATTCCATCCATCTGTGCATTTTCTAAACTGCTTCCCATTTCAGGTCACAGGGAAGCTAGAACCAATCCCAACTGACTAGAGAATTCCACAGATTAAGAAAAAAATTCTCCACAGTTACTGAGATATAAACATGGTTCACTCTAAAGAATTGTTTACTGCAGTGGTGATAGGATCCTGACATTCAAAGCACTGGTTCCTGTAAAAGGCCCTTGCAAAAAAACTGTTATTGTTTTTATGACAGTCTGTCATGTCTGATGCCAGGGATAATTGTTTTATGATAGTTGTGCAATAAGATATTGGCCATCCTAGCAGAGACAACATGCAGTGTGTTGCAAGACAAACACTAAAGAAAATGTATTTAAATGTATTTTCAGATTTGCTTCAATTTTCCATTGTAAAATAAGAACAAGGAAAAAACTGGAAAACCCTTTTATGGTATGTATGAAATTAGGAAACTTCCTTGACTGTTATTTTGTTACATATATTTTTGCCTTTATTAAAGTTTATATTATGGAATCGACCATGAATGCTCATCTGTGGGGTGTGGCTTATAATCCTTGAAGAATGATGGTCCTGTCCACCAATATGCTTGCACATTTCCTACGAGGCCAGTGGCTTTTAGGAGTGTACTAGCAGGGAGGGGGAAAAAGTGGGGTGGGTGGTCATGGTATTATTGAGTGTGTTTGTGTGTGTGAGTGCATGTGTGTGAGTGTGGGTGAACGAAGTCCCGAGCTCAGTAAAAATCACTTCATTTTTCACTTGAGTGGCTCTCTTTGGGTCTTACACCCTTTTTTTAGTCACCCTCCCTGTCTACTCCTTCAGAGTAGAATTCCTACACTGAGAGTGAACCCCCCCCCCCAACACACACACCAAGGGGCATTCAAAACGCATTAACAGCAAATCAATGGAAAACACTGAAAAAAGAGAGAGGGCCAAAAAAAATCTCCTTAGCAACATAATCTGGATGGCCTCCTGAGAAAGAGAAGAGAAATGAGAAGAAAAGGGAAGGGGGTGAAAGAGGGAGGGAAGAAGGAAAAACGAGAGAAGGGGAGGGATAGAAAAAGCATTTAGGGAGGGAAAAAGAAACGAACGCCAAGAGGCTTTACGCACAGCCAGCGACAAAATGGAGAATTAACACAAGAGAAACTGTTCCTTTTTAACACAAGGGGAAAAGCGACTTAATTAACCCCCCACCCTCCCCTCGCAGGCTACCGTCAGGGGGAAAAGAGAGTATAGAGGGACTGGGAGCTGCTGGGACCTCTAATACATGTTTACTCCCACCACAGTCCTAAGGGAACTGAGGAAAGTCAGAAATAATTGGTCCCACTTATTCATGAGGCATACAAGCAGGTCCCATACAGGTTTGCTATAGACACTATCCATGACTTACATATGCCAACATACAGCAGATCCTTCACTCACCTGTAAATATCGCATATATACCTATAGCTGTCTGTTTGTTGTTCCAGAGGAGAAGTAGGGGATTGCGCTTGACTTTGACATTCAGTGTTATTAATTATAAAATATATATATATATTTGTAGAGAGAGTGAGAGAGAGAGAGATAGAAAGTGAGAGAATCAATGTAGTCAATGTATCTTATTAAAGCTATCGGGGTCTTATTTTGTTACAAAAATTCTTTATTTTGGTCTCATCTAAAGATATAATTTACAGTTTTACAGTTTCAGTAAAAGTCAAGACATTTCTAGGCATTTGCAGTTGGGGTGACAGAAAAGAAAAGGTTTTCTCTTTTACTCTAGCCATAAAATAATTACATGCCAGAAAAGGGCCATCTCCACTGGTTGGACAAAAATAAAAAAATTTAAATCAACTAAAGCTGTTGTGAATTTGTATGGAGGAGAATCCACATTTGTTTTATTTTCATCTACAGTAAGGATTATTAGAGGTAAAACATTTTTTCAAGGATGGATGAAGGTTTGCAGAAGATGGTTACCAAGTCTCCAGAAATTTAGATACCACCTCTATACTAACAATCAAGTGCCTCAAGCTCACTTAATGCAGCACTCCAAACATACAAACAACAAAATGGTTGAATGATCACAGTATCAAGCATTTAACATGGCCACACCTGTCCTCTGAACTAACCTTCTTGGAAAACCTATGGGATGAGCTGAAGAGGGGACCCTGGATGACATGAATTCTGTATTAAAGAAAGTGATCTCAGATTGCTTGCTCTTTATTCTCCATTCTCACCAAGCTTTTCAGGAGCAGTTACATAAAATATTAAACATAAATAGATAGACAAATAGAAAGTTTTTAATTTTTTTTATATAAGTTAAGATTGTGTAACATAACACACCCTTGATCTTTCTCTTAATCAGCTTCATGAGCATCCACCTGTGATGTTCTCCCAACAGGATTGAAGAACTTACAAATGGATTGTTGATGACAAAAACATGGTTTTATTGTGTAAAAATTTCTTAATGAACAAACCAATATAAATATTATACTGCTCTTATATTATTCTTTCTCAACTTTTTTGAGTGTGTTCCATTCATGATATAAATACATGTTACAATTTTTTACGACCTTCCTAAACATTGTTGCAACAAAGACAAATAGTTAAAGTTATTGAATTGGCCTCTAGATTTCAGTTTGATCATTCTTCTTTGTGATTTGCTGGACAAACTAGTCTGATCCATGGAGGCCCCAATTCACAACTTACAGGATCTGCTGCTAACATCTTTGTGCCAGATATCACAGCACACCTTCAGAGGTCATGTGGAGTCCATGCCTTGATGAGTCAGAGCTGTTTTGGCAGCATGAGGCACAGCACAATACTATACTGAGACACATATAAATATATATTATGATATTATAATATATTTATTTTATTTTATTTTTTTTTCCCCTTTTGCTCTCCGGTGTCGAGCAGAAGAGGATAGGATTCCTCCTGAGAATTCTTCTTACAACTTAGGGAGTTTTTCCTTGCCTCTGTCTCCTTTGGCTTGCTCACTGGGGGCTTGGACACAGATTCTGTAAAGTTGCTTTGTAACAATGTCAGTTGTAAAAAGCACTATAGAAATACATTTGACTTGACTTGACTGCTAGGCAGGTGGTTTTCATGATGTGGTTAAACTGTGTGAATTTGATTACAATTTAATTGCTAAAATGCATGTATGTGTTGAGATAGGAGGGTTAAGTGATTGCTTAGACATTATATACTCAGATCTTGGTCTTGTGACCTTTACATTGTTCATCTATAGGCAAGGCAGTATGGGTGAACCAATAGTTAGTTGGTGCCAATGGAAACAATATATAGTTGATTAGATAAGGGGAGAAGTTGGAAAGACAGAAAAAAAGAATTGATGCAAAGTCTATCTGTCAGAACAGCTGAGGAACTAGTTGTCTATACTTAAGTAAAGTTCCTTAAGCAAGAGTATCTTAAGTGCAATTATCCTGAAAATGGACAATGGTTAGTGGTCGCTATGTATATGACCTTTAACCTCTACTACATGATTAGGCCATTGGTGGGAGGGCGAGGCTTAATTAGGAGGTCATTAAAAGCTGACCTGCACTAGCTTTGCTGTTACCTCCCCCAAGCACACATACACAAAGGAGCACAGGAGTCTTCTTCATGGAGAGTTAACATAGATATTACACAAACTCACACATACATATACACACACATACACACAATGACATCTTATGATCCAGATCGCTTAAAAGATTCAGATTTTTCTCATAGTTATGATCCTAGAGACAAGTTATTTTTTAGCAAAATAAGATGTTCTTACACTTATGTTTGATAGGTTTGGAGTACTGCTCTTTCTGTAATCAGAACACTTTCTACACAAAACATTTGATAGATTTGTCTGAACAAATCTCAGGTTCTTTTCGGAGTCAATGATGAGGCGTTGATATGTTTGCATGCAAGTTTATTAAGACAGAGGAGAGAAAGAGAAAGGTGGTATTGCTCGCTCTCTCTGTGCAAAAAACTGTCCCTGTCTGTCTCTGTCTGCTCTGGGCAAAAACAGGCAAAAACAGGCCCTTATCAAGTGTTTCCAGAACATAGCGGAGACTCACTAGAGTCGTCGAAGGTCAAAAGACACCCTAAATCGGATTGCAAGACAAATGCACAAGGAGAGCTAATCTCACAGCAGTGATTAGATGGCAGATTTGTGTACAGACGGATGTAAAAAGAATATGAAAAATAATATGTGTAGAAAAGGTGTATGGAAAACGGTACCCAAATTTCACACACTGAACACTGGACATGTCTGCTTCACTGTTCAGACTGAGAACCTAAAGCTGAAAGTATCTGGAACTGGACGTTTAGATTTACTGCACTATCCCTTTCCATATAAACGTTCTAGAGAAATGTTTTCCTTCCATCAGAAAAATGGGTCAGCGGAAGTTGTATTCTGTTTTGATAGGAGAAACTTTTTCCTGGCCAGAATCCTGTGATTCAGAGGATCAAGGCCTTTGGCGATATTCATTACGGTATATTGCATTCTTCTTCTTGTGGCCAAGTTGGATCAGCATCAAATGAGGGAATGTGTTTAGCTATGTTGATCTTCTGCAACAGTAACTCTTTCAATGCAATGGAGATCCAACTCTGTTCTAGACACTTTCTTTTCAATATATGAAGTGACGTGGGCTCTGTCCCTGAAAAGCTTAGATTTTTTATTGAGTCTTAGGCGATTAAGGTTTATTTGTGAGTTGTTAGAGGACACCAGCGAGGTTGCAGCTGCATCTGACCTCATCAAACTGCCCCCCCCCTCCCCTTGTGCCAGGAGAGGACTTTGTAAAGAGTTGTGAGATTAAGATTAAACGAGGTGGACTGCGAGAGCCGGGCCAAGAAGAATATGAGCAGACAACTCTGATGACAAAGCTATTAACAAAGACAGTACAAAAGCAAATGGACAGAAAGAAGGAGAGAAAAGGGGGATGTGGCTGGGTTGAGACAGAGAGAGATGAGATGGCTCAACAGCGAGGGAAAACGAGGGCCGGGAGGAGATGGGGAAAAGAGGAGGGTGGCCTGAAAAAGCGGGTTGATGTAGATAAACAGGGAGGCAGAGGGGCGAAGGAGAGATTAATAAAGAGAGAGAGAGAGAAGTAGAGAAAAATAGAAATGGGGAAAGAAAGAGGGGGACTCCGGGCAACTCTCTTTGTCCCCGGTAGGCGATTTCACACTGACACAAAGGCCTCGGTGGACGTTTCATCCTTTCACGGGCGGTTTTTCTGCGCTTGGCGTGCATTCAGCGCATTCGGCCCTGCGTCGTTATATGAAGTCAGCTCCATTCAGCAAGCGTTATAAATCACCGCTGCCGCCACAGAGCGTGGCCAATCGGCCAATTACGGATCGCGGCCGCCCCTGAACACGCCGGACAAAAGCGTCACAAGGCCCATAAACGACCCTTTAATGGGGCGGCGGGGAAAACGCGCCCAAAACAGGCCCCAACCGCCCGCCGCACGCCCGTATTCCATCATCCCCATGCCCTCACATTTCCTCCCGCCCAACACCAACACACACACACAGCTGTGGATGGAGGGAGAGGAAGAGACAAATAAGCAAAATGTTTCATTGGCTGGACATTACATATATTAATGCCATGTGAAGGACAATGGTTCAGCACACTGTTAATATGACACAAGAATTAACACTAGTTGCCTGAAGCTCCACAGCTAAATAACAAGCACTTAGGTTAACCTGGCTGTTAACTCCACTTTTTCACACAACTACTCATTTTGGAGTACGTAAATAACTCCATATTTAGTTAAAATAATGCTGTTTATATAATGCTGGAACAAAACTTGTATCTCCATTTTTGTCATTTTTACATTTTAAAAGACTTTGAAAACACCTGACATTTACACTGTGTCAAAATTTAATGATGAATAGAGCAAAGGGAATGGCTCTAAGTTACTTTTCAGAAGTACATTTCACATTAACCTCCATTATAAGTTAAGAAGGTGATGTGCTTGTCTTGTGAAGTTGCCATTTTGGAGGTACAAGGTTTTTGTCTGACAGCAGCTATATGTTTGTAATAGACTGATGTATGATAAACAAATGAAAATGCTTTGGCAATTCCTTCACTTAACGTGGTTATTGCCAATAGAACGTCTTTGAGTTCAGTTCAGCTTGGTAGTAAGAGACACAGGGGGAGAAGGGTAAAGAGGGCACTGAACGGGAGAAAAATGACTTGGTGTAAGGCCACTGGGCTGAAGCCTGTGAGACACCCCCCCAGCCCCTTTTCAGGCTGAGAGCCAGAACAAAAGCATACTGTTGCCATACTGGGCCGTTCATGCTAGCCAGTTAGCGGCCCCGAGAAAGCCACTGCCACAGCTGCGGGAGCTCACCTTGTGGTGGAAGGCTTTTGTTGCGCCTGTTTCAGGGGCACTGACATCCATCTTCTGGACTGGTTGAGAGAGAGAGAGACAGAGAGAGACACAGAGAGAGGGATGCAGCTGCAGGGTGAATAGAGATGAGGATAAGGTGTATAGGTCTGTGTGTGTGTGTGTGTGTGTGTGTGAGAGAGAGAGAGAGAGAGAGAGAGAGAGAGAGAGAGAGAGAGAGCGAAAGAGAGAGAGAGGGAAAGAATGCACATAG
>JBBPDA010000152.1:11600482-11617295 GCA_037974385.1 Arnoldichthys spilopterus | reverse complement strand
ATTGCTGGTAATGATGTTCCATTGTTACCTGTATATGACAATAAACTTGAACTTGAACTTGAACTTGAACTTGAACTGTGTTTTGTTTTGTTCCGGCCTTTCTATGGGGTCTTGTGTGTTTAGCCCTTTGGTCATTGTCTTGTGCTTAGGTTTTCTTGTTCTATGTTTAGGTTCACTTTTCAGGTTTGGTTTGAGCCCCTGAGTGGCTCCTTTTGATGGGGGGGGGGTATAAGGGTTTACGTTGTCTTGTCTGGCCATGTGACCCTTCTCTGTGTTTGTTGTGGTTTTTTTCCATGTGCTTCCCTGTTCCTTGTCTTTGGTTAACCATGCCTTCTCTCCGCCCTTGTCACCTGGTTCTCGTTTCCCATCTCCTTCCTTTGTCAGGTGTCCCTCGTTTTGTGTCAGTGTTTAATCACTCAGTATTTGCCTAGTGTTCGTCAGTTTTCTGTTCTACTTACCCTGTTGATGTTACCCTGTTTGGGTAACCTTTTTGGTTATTCATAGTCTTTCATGTGGTAGTAGCTTAATCCATAGTTTATGTTCACCTAAAGAATAAACGCTTGTAAAATAGCATTTGCCTGCGCCTGCTTCCAAGCTCCAACTTTCATTACACAATAATAAATAATACTGCATTTACTCTTGCAGGGTTGGATTAACTCTTTCAATATCAGATTGAGTCTTGTAGTATTGAGTTAACCCATAATGTTGGTGTTAAATTAATGCTTAACAGTGTTGGTTTTAAATTAACCCTTAGAGTTTTCAAGGAACAATTAAAGTTTTGGGTTAACCCATACAGTGATTATTAACTGTTACAGTGTTAGACAAACTTTCTAACATGAGCATATTTGGGCTCTACATTACTAAAGTGGCCCTTACTTAATCCATTGCATTCAGTAAAAAATCTGTGTGGTTCAGGCCTTTTTACATAAAAATTCAATTATTCATTAAGACATAAATTAGATTTTGACACACATGAGGAACCCCCTCCTTCCCTCCATCCTAAACGATGAAATGGAGTGCGGCCACTGCAGCTGCTATTCACACGGAGGAGATAACTGGCAATGAAAAGTCACTCTGCGCCATTGTGCTGGATGGGGGATCATTGTTCATTTCTCCCGCTGCCTGTTGAACACTACATTGAGAACCTGAGTGTTTCCTTTCGGTTTTGGGTATTCACGGTGTGTTGCTTGGTTACTGGGGTGAGGGGAGGAGGTGAAGGAGGAGGAGGAGTGCCCCCAAACAGATTCAATGCAACTTTTGTAAGGTAATGCTGATACAAGTTAACAAGAACAAAGCCTGATGGACTTCTCCATGGTGGAGCTCTTTACCATAACCCTGATCCTGGCTGTGGATCCACGGTCCTGTCACAGAATGGTCTCTAAATGGAGCTTGAACACCTGTAGACAAAGGCCAGAACATTTTTTTACACTTGTCATCCAATTTGAACCATTTCTCATTGGGGAACCATTTGGGAGCTCCCGCTTGGAAGCAAGAAGACCGCCTGTGGTCTAAGCTTTTAGTTTGGGAGCAATCTCCTTGTAAAGATGATATGGTATAAATAAATAATAATAATAATATATATATATATATATATGTGTGTGTGTGTGTGTGTGTGTGTGTGTGTGTGTGTGTATAATGTATAAAAGTATGTTAATAGTCTAAAGCAATTTATCTGAGCAGTGAGTTTCTTTCTGCTATTGCCAAAACACAAGTGAACATTAGAATAAATGCAAACTAACAGGGACACAGTGAAAAGAAAATTTGAAAAGAAATTTGTTTTGTTTGTAAAAAAAAAAAGTAGTTAATGTTGTGTGAGCTGGTTAGAAAAACACAAGTTTGGGTAAAGATTATTCTTACATACAACCAGTCATTACATATATGTGTGTAGCAGCACCTGATTTCTTTTAATGAAAGACTGATTAAGCCCAAACCAGTGATTTGATGGAAAGTAATACTAGGCGTCCACTAGGAGAACTCTTAAAATTGTTAAGACAACTGACACATAAAATCACTGTTTACAGTATTACTGTATTTGTATTTATTCTATTATTGGTGTTTTTGAGAAAACAGAAACAATTACTGTCCAGGTTAACAGCTTTAAATGATCAATGTATATATATAGTGAAAGAGTTGAAGCTTCTGCTTGGGTGTAAGTAGAAAGCTTGTGGTCCTTCCCTACAAAGCAGAAGGGGCTCCACACAGATCTCCCCTTAAAAGGAGTCGTTTTCCCCTTGAATTATGAAAGCAGTGGTCTAGGTAACAGTGTGCGCGCAGTACCCGACAGCTTAAATCCCCTTAAATCCTTCCACGTGGCCCGGCTAGTCTCGTCAATTAGGCCTCATTACAGCCTCATAAAGGGGCTCGTTTGCAGGATTACTTCATAGACAATGAAATTTTATCGGTGGGGGTGAACAAAATATACTGGAAGAAATAATGATGCTGAAGCTGGGACGGTGTGATGTGGGCGCGCGCCGCGCATCATTTCCGCCTGGGTTACCTTCCCTCTCCTAGTCAACCACCCCCCCCCCCCTCTCTCTCTCTTCGTCTCTCTCTCTCGCCTCTCGTGTTACACGCCGCCTTCCCTCTATTACAACAATTACAGACGGCTTGACAGATGTGTTTGTGTTTTTCCTCTTCAGCTGAGCCTCGTTTTAAACTCCTATTCCATGGCGTTTAAGCGGGAGGGCGTCCGCTGATTTCAGCAATTAAACGCACATGAACGCGAACGGCCATTAGCACAACACACCGATCTGCACAAAACTTACCGTCAGCCTACATTTATTCACACCTCAGTTTCCACTAAAAGGCTCTCAAAGCCCGGCTGCTCCACTCCATCCACCCAAGACTTAAAGCACATCTAGGCTTTTATAACCCCATTCACAGACTGCAGGTTCTGATTCATCTATATATATCACATTGTACAGTCTCGGGTGCACTATCCTGCTCGCCTCTGTGCTTCAGATCAATAGTTTAGTCCAAAAGGCCAATGTTGCTGACACCGGGTTCTGTTTGTCCATGTTTGGTAGCGCTGGAGCTAATGGAGTCAGGTCGGATAGTATATAAAATGACACAATGTGTTGGGTAATGTGTTTATATGTTTGAAACTTGATGACACATTGTGTTATCTTAGACAACGTTAGATAAAAAGAGATATCTGTTTTGGATAGTGTGTTGGTTATAATGGAACAATGTAATAAATAATGGGCTAAAGGTATTATAGCATAAAGGAACAATGTGTTAGGTATTTAGGGAAAATGTGCTCTGTTTTATGGAACAGTGTGTTAAATAGCACAGTGTATATGTTGGTCTTGTGTGCTAGGTATTGTAAGAAGTGTCCTTTGATGACTGTTAGGTCTTGTGTGTTAGGTATTGTTGGAAATTGTCTTTGGTATGTGTTAGGTCTTATGCGTTAGGTATTGTTGGAATGTTTCTTTGGTATGTGTTATGTCTTATGCATTAGGTATTATTGGACCATTTATTTGGTATGTGTTAGGTATTAATGAACAATGTTTTCCTGTATGTGTTAAGTATTACTGGGCTGTTTCGCTGTGTATATTGGTGTTATGCATTAAGTATAACTGGACAGTTTCTTGGGTGTTATTATGTGTTAGGTATTGTTGGGCTCTTAAGGTGTTAGGTGTTGTGTGTCAGGTATTAGGTATATTTCTCTGGAGGGGCAGTTTTAGGCGTTACATTGCGTTGGGTGTTAGTGCAGTGTGTTTGGTTATGGTGCTCTATATAGTGGGCTAGTTATTATGCTACAGTGTATAAATGGCACAGTTTTTATGTGTCAGTTTGGTGTTATAGTGTGTTGGGTGTTAAAGTACAGTGTATTTAGTTATGGTGCTCTATATGTTGATGGGTTAGTTATAATGGGACAGTGTATTAATGGCACAGTTTCTGTGTGTAGGATTGGACTGTGTGGTTTGACTTGAGGCTAATGCGATGGATCTGTCTGTTCTGTGATGCCCCATACACCTGATGCCCCCGCCCTGAGCCTCATGTGCCCGTGCGGAGGCGCGCGCCGCTCTGTGTCTGGAGCTGAAGGCGCGAGGCTGCAGATGAAAGTGGAAGCTCAACCCGCTGCTGACCCTCCCGGAGATCAAACCAGCTAATTATTGTCACAAGATGAGGGATTAACGCATTTCTGGAATAGCTGCGTGTTTATCCGGTCCAAACCCCCCACAATAAACGCTTTCTAATTGAATCCTAATCGCTATCGAATAACGCGCGCGGACTCCACCGCGTTTCATAAACCTTTAATTGCCGTTTGTCCAAACGGACCTAAGCAGTGATTACAGTGATTGTGTGTGTGTGTGTGTGTGTGTGTGTGTGTGTGTGTGTGTATGTGTGTGTGTGTGTAGGCCGCATAGTCACACGCTTTTATGCACTAAGCCGCATTTTCACAAAACCCCTGCCACCCCCACTCCCCATCACACACACGCACACACACACACACATACACACACACACACACACACACACACACAACCAAGAATAAAGGTGGATTTGTCTCACAAACAATACTTGGCAAAGAGCAAAAGAGCAGCAGTGTGTTTATGAGGCTTATATTGCTGGGTAATTATCCAGACCAAAACTTTTTTCTTTCTTTCAGACCCGTATTTATAGATGCAATAACATTTTATATAACATACCAGAAACACTCCACAGACCTGTCGTTTTGGAGATGCTGTGACTGTGACTCGTCTAGCCATCACAACAAGGCCTTTGTCCAAATGGCTCAGATCCTTACACTCGCACGTTTGTCCTGCTTCCAGCACATCATAATGTATCATTGACAGGTGCCACTGTAATGTTATGATTAATGTTGTGTACTTCAACCGTCAGTGGTTTTAATGTTACGGCTGATGACACTCTTTGACTTATAACAATAAGAGAAATATAACATACAACAGATCTACAATCATAGAGAAGAACGATTTAACCAGACAAAGAAGCTTTACTGCATTCACGTTTGTTTGTTTGTTTGTTTGTTTGTTCAGATGAAATATTCAGAATTAATATTCAGAAGCTCCCTTGTTGGATAGCGCAAAGCTCACTATAGTTTTCTATTAAAGACACCGATCATAAATGCTTAAGGCCAAACTATAGGCATTTCACTAGCGCGGCTGTCGTTATCATCGTCATCATCAGCATCATCATCAGTTGTGTCTGTGAAGGAGCCACAAGTCAGGACGGGCAGCGCTCTGATTGGTGGTGCGCGACCATCACGTGTTTCGGGTCCCCGGTGCGTCTAAAGGCGCACGGCCGGGAACGCACGTGGGCGCCGTTAGGGCCAGCCCCTCTACGGGTTCCCTTTTGTTGAAGCATTAAACATAAGCACCTTCCCTGAGTTCCCAAGGGTTTAGAGCGGAGCACAGAGCCCCGCGCGCACCGCCAACTGCAACAGCATCCTGGGCACGAGCGACGTCCCAACAGTCAACAGCCCAGCGCTTAACAGTACAGCAGCAGCAACGCCCTCCGCGCGCTCCCGGATCCATCATGTCTAGGTCGTTCTACGTGGACTCCCTCATCATCAAGGACCCCGCGAGGCCCATAGGCCTGAGCGAACGTGCCGCTCACGACTTCCTCCTACCCGTCGGGGTGCACGCACCGGGCGGAGTCAGCGTGGGCGCGCCCGCGTGCCCGTCGCGCAAGACCGGCACCCTGTGCGTGTGCCCGCTGTGCGTCGCTGCGCACGTCCACGCGCCCCGCGCCGGCGGCGGGGCCCTCGCGCTCCTCAAGGCTCCACCGGGTTTCGCGAGCGCCGACGCGCCGCCCTGCTGCCCGAGGCTCGCCCACCACCACCAGGGATCAGCGCTCGCGCACGCCGCCCACGGACACGCGCCCGTGTGCCCGCCCACAGCCTACGGCGTCACGGACCCGCGGAGGTACCACTGCGTGAGCCTCGGTAATGCACCTGCTGCTTCAAACGCGAGCTCCACGAGCGCTGCGACTGTGGTGTTTAAATGCACGTTTACACTCATGAATGTGAAACTGAGCTCTTAGTGAAATGCAGTGAATTCTGCACGACAATCTATTTCCTTTATTATTACTGTTATTGTTTTTGTAGATCAGAGAAACTTAAATCAAAATACATACATGATTGCAATGAAGCCTGGTGTAAAAACAAGCAGCATGTTATGTTAATTAAGGGGATTTCTGTGGCTGGCAGGACGTGGCATGATACTTGGCAGCTCAGCATATATATAATAATAAAAAAAACGTATTTAAGGCTGAAAAAAGACCAGACGGAGAAAATGTTAAAATAATAATAATAATAATAATAATAATAATAATAATAATAATAATAATAATAATAATACATTAATAATAATAAATTAATAATAAAAAATAATAAGTAAATAAAGAAATAAATAATAGTAAAATTTACATAACTAAGCACACACACATTACATACACACATATATACATATATACTGACTACTTTGCTGTCAGATTTGACTCCAGTAGTAGATTTTGATTCATTATCTTCACTAATACTTTATTTTCAGTAACTTGCCATTATCGTTACGTTTTTACTGTATAGTCATAATTCTTCTTTACAGTTTCTCCCTCTAGGGCTTTAAGTTTCATTAGCTCTAATGGACTGTTTTGTAACTAAACCTGTTGACTTGAAAGTGCACATAAAAGCGTTACATACTAATTACCGAGATAAACTCACCGATCCTCCTCTTCCTTTTACTCCACTCTTGCAGGCTCCTCGGACAGCAGCCACGTTGCGGGCGGCAAGCGCATGCGCACGGCCTTCACGAGCACGCAGCTGCTGGAGCTGGAGCGCGAGTTCTCCTCCAACATGTACCTGTCGCGCCTGCGCCGTATTGAGATTGCCACGTACCTGAACCTTAGCGAGAAGCAGGTAAAAATCTGGTTCCAGAACCGCCGCGTCAAGCACAAGAAGGAGGGTAAAGGTGCGCAGCGGGGCGTACACGGAGCCTGCAAGTGCTCCGGGGGCAGCGGCAGCGGCGCGCTCGGCCACGTGCATGGCCACGCACACTATCCGCGCTCGGAGGATGAGGAGTCCATGTCGCCCGCGTCGGCCACGGAGGAAAAGGAGGCTTCGCCCGTCTAACCGAATGGACCGAGCGGACTACGGCCAGGCCGAGCAGCACTTAGTCTCTCACAGAACTTCCAGCGTGTTCAAACCCGATAGATGCAAACTGTGGTGGGTTGTAGTCCCATCCGTCTCTTCCCTAAGACTGGCTTCGCTGCAGCAGCTGCAGTCTTGTTCTATTTTTTCTCTGCTCCTCATTGATCCATATTTGTGCGCAAGCTGCTGCGTCTTGTAAATATGTCCACGTGAGGGCTTCTCTTACAGAAACTGTGATTTTGATTTTTTGTTGTTGTTGTATTTCTGATCACCTGAATTTTATGTGCATAATATGCAAAATGTGTATATATTGTATATTTATTTAAATAAAAGGACCATGATACTTGCATAATTACGCACATACCTGTTTTCCATGCGTTTTGGATCTTTGTTTCTGTCTGTATTTAGACATTATATAGAAATGTGAAGTAGTAGCTGTTGCTTAGTGCCATTTAATTAAATAAGACGTTAGAGAAACAGGTCAAGGAGTCCTTGTATAACCGCTTCAACTCACTTTAATAAGTTATTAGTGAGTGCACTACAAACAGTAAAGAATAAAAAGGTACAAAGCACTTTTTAAACACTCATTTAACAGTAAATGATGAACAGCTTTAAAATACAGCCATTTCATTTATTTTACAAACTGCCATTTTACTGTAGTTTAGCACTTTTTCAAGATTTTTTAAAATATAAAATCAGTTTTAAAACATTTAAACATTAAAACTCTAAATCTATCTATTAAACTATAGTTTATACTATAAATATACTAACCACTGTTATGCTGACATACAGCCACAATATTTGATCAGAATAATAATGATAACAGTATATCTATTAAAACAAAGTGTTTACCATTTTACAGCTTTTTGGCTTTTTTACGTGTAAAAAAACGAGGCTATCTTTAATCTATTTCAGTTTTACAAAAACATTTTAAATTACTTGCTTTGGTGGATCTAAATGGCGGGCTATATAAAATATGACAAAAGTTCAGGAGATATGAGATAGGAGAAATGATCTTCAAGGAAATGTGAGCAAAACACTTTATTCGGTGTCATGAAGGGATGCTTAAGACAGGCAAACTCCACTCATTCTGTATAGCACATTTTACTTTGGCCAACAGTTCCTTGTGACTAGTGAACAGTTTCTTTCACTTTAACGATACCGCAGCCACCTGCTTTGCACGATCAGTGTGTTGTTAGTGGATTACAAGACCGTTAGGGGATTAAAGGGTCGTCAGACAAGGTGTCATACGCTAAATAGGTTTCACCTCTCGATACTTTGTTCTTTTTCCCCCTTAACCGAATCACTGATGCATTACAGCGCATGCCAGCAGGCAGGGTCGACCCACTACTCATCTGCAGTCAGACTGGAGAACAATGGGTTAATAAGTAAATGTAGTTTCCAAGACACAGTTTTACTCGTTGCGGTCGAATAAATAATGTGGAAAGAAAAATGACAAAAACGTGGTGGGGGCGATTACAGGGGTGGTGGGATAAAGGTGCTCGAGGGGGTTAAACGCCTGTTTTAGAGACTTTGGGTCTTATTTATTAGTAGTGTGTGGGCTTCGTCTGTATAATCATTTCACTCTTACGATTTCCACCGGTTTTCCCCTCCAACAGCCCGTGTTTGAAGGCCACAAAAGCCTCATGGAGATTTTCTCTCCCACAGCCCAGGTGATGCTCTCTATAATGGAGCCCCCTGATCTGGGAGCCCCCGCTTTGTGCGTCCCTTTCACGCGTAGTCCGTCCCTCATGTTAAGTTCATCCAAAAGGACTTTAATTGCACTTTCTGTCCCACGTTGGTTGCTTATGTAGCAATTCCCTTCCGAAGCCCACGGTGGGGGGAGTAAAAAAAGGGCTATGAAGAGCTGGCCAAAGGCTTTGACAGGTTAGATTGTCCTGCCAGGAGCTCGTCTTTAGCCGGCAGACCCCCGACAGAGCTGAGCTCACAGAAGCCTTTCAACGAGCTCGCACAGGGCTCCTTCCACGGCGACACAACCATTTAGTCACTGTTTCATTAGGCACTATTTGAACCTTTCAGCGCGAGGCTAAATTGAAGGGGCAATGGCGCAAAAATGGAAGGATTACGCGGGAGGGACAGTGGCGAATTAGCCAACGCTTAATTTAACTCGTTCTCCGTGCGAGTCCGGGATCCATTCCTAATTGAGAGGGGAAGCAGGTGAAGTTTCAGTCCCACGCAGGTCCCTTTCAGAGCCGCGATAAATGAAGCCCTTTCACGTCCCACTGGCGATCGGGAAAGACACCTAATGAATATATATTGAATTTCTTATTAATCGAATTAGGCCTCGGCTCTTGCAGGTGTGGGAATGAAAGACCACCGAGCCATTATAAGCAGCCTGACAATGGAGAAGCAATACCTCTTCCACAAGGCCTGTCCGGTTTACACACAGGACATGGGCTGACCCTGGACTCTGTCTGCCTCTCAGTCCCCCCGATAAAAAAACGAATGAATGAATTAATGAATAAATAAATAAATAGGCCAGTCAGTCAGTCTGTCTGTCTGTTAATCAGTCTGTTAGTCAGTAAGTCAATCAGTCAGTTCGTCTGTCTGTCTGTTAGTTAGTCAGTCTGTAAGTCTGTCTGTCTGTCTGTCAGTTAGTCAGTCATTTAGTTAGTCAGTCAGTTAGTTAATTAGTTAGTCAGTCCATTATTTTTTCAGTTCATTCATCTTGGCCAGAAAGCAACAGTTAAATAGTTTTTTTAGCACTCACTTAATGGTTCTTTGTATTAAAATAACTTTATTTTAATATAACACATTTTCTTAAGTGTGCAGTGCAGTTTGAATGCAAACACATTCTGTAATAATGCTATGGCATTTACATAGCACCTCTTGAGGCCTTCTCTTCAAATCTGACATGAATGCAGATTATGAATTAGGTCTTTATTGACTGTTTGGCATTATGTTTTTAGTTAGGCATCACAAAAGGCAATTATACAGGGGCCCTCTTCAGGAGACTGCAGCTGCTTTTTGAGATAGGGCAGCACTCGGCTCATGGTTAAATACTGACCCTGAATCCTGAACGCAGGTCCTATATCTGTTTTAGTGAGGCCTCTTGCTTTAAACATGGGACCACACTGCCAAATCTCTGCCCCTGAGAATTCTGCATAGAAAGGTACAAGCCATGACCACCAGCACCAGGACTGACAGTAACTTGTTGTTTACCAAATAGTGAGCCCATGTTCATTTATATTGCTAGAGCTCGTGTCTTTCTGGTAAATAATCGTACTTTATCCACTTAATTAGTCATTATTATATGTGTCAGCTTCATCATATTGATCAGATATACCAACTCACTGTTGCTTTTTTATTTGTGTTATTACTGTTCATTAATGTATTAAATTTAATGTGTTATGTGTAATTTTAAACCATTCATTAATTCATCAGAAAAGTCTCAGGCATTAGACAGCATAACAGTGATGAATAAGTGAATCACTTTGTATCAAATCACTCTGAATGACTTTGTTTATACCTTAACAACTGAATTATGCAGATTTTTGGAAAAATCATTGGAATTATTTCCCTATTAACTTCAGTATGCTCTGTTTAACCAGTCATGATAGCTAAGCCAGCTAAGATTGTTTCATAATGAGCAACTTAGTGAGTACTCTTAGAACAATTACTCTTTTTTACCTGTTTGAGGCAGACTGGTGCTATAAATTTCAGATAATATACATCAAGTAAGATTTTTTTTTAAAAAAAAGTAAAGTACTAGTTAGTGGGTAAGTCAATAAGACCCCTGACTTAGTAAAATCAGTGTTCTTATTACTGATGTTGATTATGGCTAATAACATCTTATTAATATATATTATTTTCAGACAGTTCAAGGAGGCAGAGCTTGGCTTGGTCCCAGCATTTATATAAGCATTATCACAAGACTTGCCCACTCCGCAAAGAATGACACCTTCACACCAGAGTTTCCCAATCCTAGTCTTGAAGGCCATCCACATTTTAGAGTTTTCATTGCTTTTACTCCTTCATCTCAGCAAAGGGGTTAGTTGGATAAGGTGTGTTATCCTACAGGGGCCCTCTTCAGGCAGCTGCTTCTAGAAACAGGGCAGCACTTAGCTAATTAATGGTTTAACATCTCAGTTTAAATGGTTTGAATGGTTAACTGACTGCGTGACTCCTCTGAGTGTTTTAGATAGACCTACTATTTCAAACGTGAAACTAGACTGTCAAAGGTTCCTATACAGACTGTGCCCTCCAAGACTAGTACTTTTGTTTGTTTGCTCAGAGCTGCTGTATAAACAGTAGATGATATAATGTGAACTACTTAGAAGAACACAGGTTTGGCTCCAGATTTCTTCTCCATGCCTCCAGCCACTGCATGGATGTGTGAAGCTAAAACATCAGCCCCTGCTTTCATCTATGAGGAACTGATTGAGCCCCAAAAGTTATATTGGAGTCCTATGAGGAGAGCTTTGAGAGTGGTTGAGCGAACACACTGATACACACAGTCATGGTTTATTGTATTAATGTTATTTTCATGTTAATTCACATTACTTCCATATTTAAACTACGTACACCACCTGTGTAACATACACTGTATATATTGTATAGTAACTGTACTGTCCACTGGACAAATTACTATTCTTTATATAATGTATCATACATACTTACTTTATATATTTTACACATACTGTATATTGTATACTATTTATTATATACTGTACATATAAGCACACATGTGTAAAATACTATATGCTACATACAGCTGTACCCACATGGTATATCGTACCACATATTTTATACATTGTACTGGATCACACAAGAATACCTTATATTGTATATACTGTATCTTGTGTCTAATAGAATATACTGTATTTTGTGTTCAAGTGTATCTTAAGTTTATGTATTGTCTACTATGTTTCTTATTGTACAGTATGTCTTATTTGTTTAAATACAAAACACTATTGGCTGGAAACAAATTACTTGTGCACGCAAACATACATGGCCAAATAAATTGATTCTTATTCTGATTTATTTTAATAGTAATGTGTTTACTTTTTTTGAGAGAGAAATAGGTACACAGCTTTAAAAATCGCTTTCTCAAGTCACTATGACTTTTGTATAATACTGTAATTGTACATAATTTAATAATAAATGTAATTAAATTATAAATTATAAAACACAATTTAGTCTCTTAGGCTATGCCTGCTGCAGATTAAGAGCACACTTGAACCCCTCCAGACACCAGATCTAGGCCCTAAGTGGAGCTTCACGAGCACAGGGTTTGTTCGTTTGTACCCACGCCTTGACTCTGAAGAGTAAATATGAACTGCACTTTAGTCAGACTGCCCTAATGACTAATGGGGCTATGATCCGTCACGTGACCCGGCTCAGGTACACACACGAGCGCCCAGGTGTGTGCCGCCACTCGGAGCTGCTCGCGCGCGATGGACTCTCTGGATGTGTTCTACAGCGGAGATTACGATCCTCACGCATCAGCCGCCTTTGAGCGAGAGCCGCCCGCATGCCGCTTCTCCCGGGCCGCCGAACCGCTCGCGCTCTACGCAGAGACTCAGTACGTTCCACTTCAAACGCAGCACGCACAAAACCCGGAGTACGCCCCCTGCGACCTACTGGCTTGCCAACAGGCGCGAAACCAGCAGCAGAGCCAGGCCGGGTTCGGGTCGCCCGGGAAAGAGCCGGGGGGTAATGGGTATCCACCGGGAACTGAGCAGAGCGAGGGTGGTAGTGGGGAAGGAGGAGGAGGAGGAGGAGGACACGGAGCGTTTGGGTGGATGAAGGCGCTCAGAACACCGTCGTGCCCAGCAACTGTAACAGGTGAAACAGTCAGCGTGGGGATCAGGGTTAGGTTCCTCACGCATTTGCCGTCTAGTGGAAAATCTTCTTTCTGAATGTTGAAGAGTCGAGAACTACACCTACTCCCTGACTGGGAAAGCTGAGCCTTAAACTTGTATAATGTTAAATGAACTCCTACAGTGCAATATGAACTGTCTGAATGCTTCCTGGAGTTTTTCCATTGAGAGGAAAACATAATCAATAGACTTAATCTCTCTGCGGGAAACCTATAAGGAAACCTATTAAACCTATAAGGTTTAATGAATGATTATAGGGCTGAATTAAGTCTTAAAATTGTATATTAATATTGTCAGTTTTGGATTAGATACCTCTTGTATTAAATTAACTTTCTCATCTCATTAGCATCTCCTGCAGTGTTCAGTTAGTAACTTGCTAAATGAACCCTGTATGACATGTGTTAACTCCAGCAGTTCTGAATTGACTCATACTGTTAAGTGTTTTAGTTGTGTTAAATTGGCTTAATTAGTTAAACTACAATTTCAATGTTTTTAAATAAGCACGTCTTAATTTAAAAATAATAAATTAGATAAATTCTCACAGTGCAGGATTAAGTTTTACAACGTGGGATTGCCTTTTATGGTGTTATTTTAACTCCTACGGTGTTGGATTAACTCTTACAGTCTGGGATTAACTCTTACAATGTAATATTAACTCGCAGTTTCAGATTAACTCTAGTGTTGAATTCGTTTGTAAGATGTTATCTGAATCATTTTAATGTTATTTGAACATCTCAGTGAATAATCTTTTGCTTAATAATGATTTTTTGCTCGATGTCTCTGGTAGGGCCCATGGTTTCCGACCTCCATTCCTGTACTTTTTTTCTACACTTTAACTAATGTCATAAAGTCCTTGAGATGAATCAGGTGCGTTGCAGCAATCAAAAAACACATGTATTGGTAAAGGTAGAGATGAAGAGTAAAACCAGAGGAAGTGGAAGTGGAAGAGCCACCTGACGGAGTGTATCTGTGCTATTTTCTCCCAGGTTACTTCAGCGAAGACTCGGAGGAGCACAAGCGCAGTCGGACAGCGTACAGCAGGGCGCAGTTGCTGGAGCTGGAGAAAGAGTTTCTTTTCAACAAGTACATCTCCAGGCCCCGCAGGTACGAGCTGGCCACCAGCCTCAGCCTCACCGAGCGGCATATAAAGATCTGGTTCCAGAACAGGAGGATGAAGTGGAAGAAAGAGGAAACAAAGAGGCGCGGGGGCGGCACGACCAAGGAGAGCAAAGAGCAGCACGCGGACTCCACCAGCACCCCGTGAAAGGACTGGAGAAATATTACACCAGATATTATATTATTCAGCTCCCAGAGGGCTGGGACCTGGACACTCAGTATTGATGAGCTTCTCGTGAGAACTGCACTTCCGGAGCTGACTGCATTCTAATAATGTTAATAAACGATTTCAGAAGCTCCACGCCAAGGGGTTTCGATTAAATCCAGTAGTGATCACTGAATTGAGATATTACAGAAATGTTTACCTGTACACAATGACTGTATTTAAACTGCAGTTTGTGTAAAGATTTTACCCATATTTACTTAAAATCAGGCAGATTTTTTTTAATGAAGAGAATTTGCAAGAAAGAAACCAACATGTAATTACACACGATTGTATGAGAATAAAAGAGGAGGAAATGATTTGCTTCACTTTCGTGTAGCTATAGCAGTGAGTCACTCTGCTTCAGAGAGATATAGCTATACTGTTTACCTGTAAAGCTATGCTGATACAGGAGCTCAGTCTCTTAAACAACTTATATCTAATCTAACCTTTTCTTTTTGTCTCTCTGTCCCCGTTTTCTGTGCCTCGGGCTGCTAGGCACCTCCGTTTCCCGCAGGCAGGGTGGTTGTTTAATTAAGGGGTGTTGATAAATCTCTGGCTGTTATCAGCTCGCTGCGATTTTTACTGCACAGACACTTTTAAAGGCCTACGTCGCCTCTGATCGTGTCAGGCTATATCAAGAGAAAGCGAAAGAGCTCCCCTGCTCCCGTCAGCTCTTCTGATCGTGGCTGACTTTTGCCTTGCCCATTCCCTGAGCAAGCAATGACGTCACGACGTCCCGGCAGCTTCAAAACGCAACTGGTTTAAACATATGAATAATAGCCTTTAAAATAAATAATACTACCACTGATAATAATAATAATAATAATAATAATAATAATAATAATAATAATAATAATAATAATAATAAGAAGAAGAAGAAGAAGAAGAAGAAGAAGAAGAAGAAGAAGAAGAAGAAGAAGAAGAAGAAGAAGAAGAAGAAGAAGACAAAGAAGAAGAAAAAGAAGAAGAAAAAGAAGAGGGTTTAATTACGATGACAACGAAGAGAGAAAATTTTTAAAAGAGAAAAAAGGACAATTATGTATTTAGAAGAACAAGAACAAGGACAAGAACGGCTATACTGGTGTTTACAACAATAAATATATAAATACATAAATACATACATAAATAAATACTTTTGTCTTATGTTTTATATCGCAGCAGCTTCCTGCCTGACAGGTAGTTCTCGAGTGTGCGAGGTTAGGTGCAGTGGAGGGGTGTTATAGATGTTATAGATGTTTACTAAACTCTCCTACTCTTTCGTTCCTGTACCGACTCAGTCTTTTGCCTTTATGACGTGGCTTTAAAGAGAGGAACAGCCCAGTTAGAACAGCATGGTCCTGGTGCAGCTCTGTGTAGATCACGTCCGTTTCAGCACGCTGGACAGCGCGAGGCAGGCAGAGAGAGCGAGAGACAGGGAGAGAGCGAGAGAGAGAGACAAAGAGAGAGAGCGAGACAGACAGACAGGGACACAGATAGAGAAAGAGAGCGAGCGAGAAGGAGAGAGAGAGAGAGAGAGAATAGCCGAATGGCCGTCCACTATTGTCTGTTGGTATTGTATTTATTGAAATATTTGTTCTGCTGTAAAGACAATTTGTTAACACTGCAGAACAGAAACATCTGTTCAGCTGATACGCAGCTGATACAGTATGAGACTCTTCATTTGACCACAGAAAGGGAATTATTGTTCTAATCAAAATACAAAGTAAATCAAACTAAACAACGTTCTTCAGAGTGGTATGGTATGGTTCTTCAGTTTTAGAGAAATATCCAGTGTTCAGCACACCAAGCACATGCTACCAGACGTCTAAATCTGATGATAAATTGAATGTTAGTGTAATGAAGGACTGATCAGCTGAAGCAGGAACTGGATGCTGAATTTCCTCCAAAAGAGGGAATCATTAAGTGAACACACCCACACACAACAAATCACAAACTATTGATTGTTTATTTGTGCCTTAACTTACTTCTGTAAAGAACAAAGTCACAATACAATGCAATACAACATTGTAAATAACCATCCTTTACATGTATTATTCTATATTCTACAGCTCTGTCTATACATTGCTGTTGTGAATGATTATAGGATTTTTTTGTGCAAGCACTCACTCATTCATGACTTTTTAAAAATTATTTATTACTATTATTTTACTCTTGGATTCACTTGTTTCTGTTTATTTAAATCCACAGTCATTTCTGTGGCCTGTGGCAGTTGAGAGGATGGCCGGAATCCAAACAATAAACCTGAGCCCTTCTTGTTTGTGTGTATTCGATTCTGTGAAGAATGGTGGATTAATAATGACCTGCCAGCAAGGCTTTAGTAGTCTAACATGATTAGTTTGCAATCAGTGAAAATAGCCATGGTGGTGTGGAAGTTGTACTGGTGGCCTTAACACAGTTTAATGGGTTTGTTTTTATATTACTTTTATCTTGAGTCTATTTTAATGACTTTCAAGAGCCCTTAAGTCTCTCAGTCTTGCTCTCTCTTGCTCTCTCTCTCTCTCTCTCTCTCTCTCTCTCTCTCTCTCTCTCTATTTGTTT
>JBBPDA010000152.1:11579717-11596358 GCA_037974385.1 Arnoldichthys spilopterus | reverse complement strand
ATATTGGGGTGTATATATATATATATTGGGGGGTCGGCATATATCCCATATTAAAATATGCTTTAAAAGACCAGACCCAATATAATTATGTGTATATTTTATCTTCACACATATTTTCCCAGTACCCCTGGCTCCGGCCGGACGGATTCGCTTTTGGAGCTGTTTAGTCCTAGAGGAGCGCGCACTGATTGGAAAAGTGGATTTTGCTGTGTCCCGTTTTACTGTGCCGGGTGTTCTCCTTACGGACTCAAACTTGCATAGCTTTTGCAAACCTGCACAGTTTAATTGCAACTAAAAGCATAAGTGTATGGAGGAAAATAACTCCAAACAATCTATAAGTTGAAGAAACTTCGGAAAACTTTGGAATCGCACCCTGGGTTTGTACTGGGAACGCTAATACTGAGAAGTACACGCCTGTAAAGGAGACAGTGTGCAGCACAGCTCGTATGCAGAGCGCTGAGCGGTTGAAGGCTGTACTGTGTCTCCCCCTGCTGGCCACAATAGGAATATCCGCTCTCAACTCTGTTCTAAGGAAAACTGGCATTGCTTTTTCTTTATTCCGCGCTGTTCAGCATTTTATAGACATTTCGAAGTGCCCAGCTTGTCCAGAAACGTATTTTGTGACCGTGATTCAGTGTTGTTTTCAGTAGAGCTGACCTAATGCCGGATAATCGCCCATTTTAGCCCAAAAAAGATCCAGCTCTCTTATGGAAAGAGTTGATAATAAGCACGGAATACGTGTGCTATACGCATTCCAGTTTTTTTTTTTTTAACAGAAAGTGTAAAGTTACAGATGTGTGATTATCATTACCTTCTTTATTTCAGCTAAAGTCGAGCTGAGGGACCATGGGGACAGTGAAGACACATCTCCTCCTGGGGGTTGTCTTACTCGGCATATTGGCAGGTAAGGGGAAGAAAAAAAGAAAGAAAGAAAGAAATGAACGTAAGAGAAATTTTAAAATGTGATAACAAGAAAAAGAAAGACAGAAAGAAAAATGGAACGAAAGAGAAATAAAAAGTAAAGAAAATGAGATAGCAAGAAAAAGGACAGAAATAAATAAACGAACGTAAGAGAAATTAAGTGAAATAACTAAAAAAGAAAAGTAAGAAAGAAAGAAAGAAAGAAAGAGATTGGCATAAGAAAAATAAGTAAAGAAAAAAAAGAAAACATTAACGTATAAACAAAAATTAAAGAAAGAGAGGTGAGTTCAGTACATGACTAATTTTGACCGTGTAACCGTCGCTGATGTGTGTGTGTTCGTTGTGCAGATTTGTTGGTGGTCGTGTGTGATCTTCCACCGACCATCGTTTCGGAAGAAACTCAGTTCGTGTTGGGGTTGCACTCGGTGTTCAACATCAGTTGCACAGGGAAGGAGACTGTGCTGTGGGAAGAGCCGTTACCAAAGAACACGCACGTGCTGCCGGGATACTACACCTCCACACTACTGATCGAGGACGCCGCGGCTTTCCACACTGGACCTTACACATGCTTCTACGAGGCGGATGAGGACAACTACGCTGACATTTACATTTATGTGCCGGGTAACTACCACTGCACATACATGTCTTTTTCAAACATTTTCCTCCCTATTTATTTTTTGCATAACTTGCATTTTATCACCACTAATGGGACGTGATAGATTTGTTATATAGGCTATATCCGTGTTATTACAAACACAAGCTGTAATCCTGTAACTCGCCAGGGACTATATTAATGCTCCTCTCTCGTTTGACTGTAATCACCTCCTACCTCCGTCCTCTAGTGTAGGAAGACACTTTTTATTCAGTCTAGTGAAGAAAGCTAATAAGTAGGTTAAATAACGTCGTAATGCAAGACTTTTCTGCAGAATTAGAGTAAATAAAAATAACTTAGTGTTTATTATGTCCTTCAGCTGGTTTAAGCGTGGTCAATTACAGCCGGGAGTGGAAGCCCTGTAGACGTTTATTGGAGGTCATTTTGGTTCTCTTCCTTCACTTAGAAGCACATAGTTGACAAAAAAATGTCACTAAAACACCGTAAGATGAAATATATTTTTGATGAAAAGTCTTCTGATTTATGCCCCTTATGTCTCTTGTCAGTGTGTTAAACCTGCTGAAGTTTAAACTATGTGTGCTAATGTGTAACCTTTCCTTATCCCCAGATCCTGAAGTTCCATTCGTGTTAGAAGAACCAGACACTCACCAGGTCGAGGCTGGAAAATACCTTATTCCATGTCGTGTTACAAACCCACGTTCCAGTGTGCTTCTCCGGACTCTTCCAAGTGGAGAAGAGATCCTAACCATTTATGAGCCCCGTCATGGTTTCTTAGGCATATTTTTACCTGGCCTCTATGTGTGTGAGACCACTGTGAATGGAAAGACAATCCAGAGCATGCAGTACTTGGTGGCAGACAAGTATGGTAAGCCGATCTCTATGTACATGACTCCTGAGAAGTAGTTTTAAATGCTTATGTGACAAAAAAGCCAACTTTCTGTGTTTGTGCTGTGCTGTGCTGTGCGTGTGTGTTTGTTTGCATCTCACAGATCTACCAGAACTGGATTTCAGAGTAGAACTAAAAGCAAGTCAGCAGGAAGTGAAAGAAGGAGAAGCCTTTGACCTTACCTGTGAAACTCCAAATGGGGCCTGGTTTGTCCAGCAGTGGCTGCACCTCAGCAAACAGGTGAATTTTCTCTTTCAAATAAATGTGCCATAAAGGTTTTTGAAACCATTCTTACAAATTAAAGGTGAAAAACCATTTCAGTGTTTAAAGGACCTTTGTATAATTAAATGACAGATAAAAGATTCTAAAACCAAATTTCTAAGCCAAAAACTGTTTAGTTACTTTTATTTTAAAAGCATATTTTACCTATGTAGAAGTCTTCAATCCCATTAGCTCTTGGGCTAATTCGATTTAAAAGCTTATTACATTGAATTGTATACAAATTGGTTAAGTTACTCTTAAGTAGGACTTTAGGACTGAGAAAGAGAAACTTGGGCCCACTCACTGCTCCTGGACATACTTTTAAAGTTCTTCACAAAAATGATTCTTTAAGCAATTGTCCATTAAAAGGTTCTTTTACAAACTATAGCTGTTTTTAGGATTCAGTCTTGCTCCTTCATTAATCTACTTCATACACTATTGGTTTCAACCAATAAGTCATTGGAAAGCAAAATCTGCCTTTGCTGTTCATTCTTTAGTCCATACAAAGCAGACATGCATTCTTGTGCCTCTAAATAACAACTGAAGCACAAAGAGGTATGTGTCCATGTTACAAATGCATAAAATAGAGGCTGGCAGTTCAAACAAGAAGAGAGATGCTTAACAACAGTGCACGTGGACCTTTTTGGCCTCTCTATCGTTTGGGTGTACAGGACAGATGTTTTGTGTGGGAAATATCTGCATGGACAAGACTAGAAGATGTGGGTACATTCCCAGGCTGATCTATAGGTTATAGTGTGCTTTTTTGTAACAGAGGCCAGAGGAGTGTGTGGCTGTACGTCAGGGAAAGATCAAAGGAGGGCTGTAAGTGCTGACCATTTGCTCGAGTGTTTATGAGCAGCTTTGGCAGTGTGCAAGGTTTAATGCGTTTTTGCAAATCAGTGCAGCTTTGTGAGCAATTTTACATTGTGTTTTATACCTACAATAACCCAGCCTCTATAGCCATAACAATAATAATAGAACAAGGTACTTATTCATGCTCCAATGACCAAATAGACACAAACCTGTTATGTAGTCATCAGTAGATGTTTAGATGGCCTGACTATGTATAGTATGTCTACACCCTTTAAAGGGTGTCAGAAAGGACTTTTGCATGATACCCTTGAAAAACAAACCCATCAATAAACGGTTCTTAAAAAACTATTTTTGTAATTGATGTGTGCATAAATAACCTTTTTAAAGTGTGCAGTACATCAACATTGTGCAATTGTTCTTGGACAAAACTATACATTGGTAAAGAACATTTATATTATGTGATAGTACGATATATCTTTTCATATGTAATTTACAGAAAGAGTAGGGTGGTCCTGAACAGGGAACTTCTGCATGCTCGCTGCTGCCTGCAGGGATCTGCAGCACTTTTCCAGCCTCCCGTAGGGAAGAATTTATCTCCACTAGAAGATGAATGCTCTACCAAACGCCACCCTTTGAAACCAGAGAGAGACTTGGAGAGAGAAAGACAGAGAGAAAGACTAATGCAGATCTTGTGAGCAGGAGTCAGATGATAAAGAAAGAGAGCAGAATACATAGTTTGTTCAGTACACGCACAATGTACACTGGCAGTCAAAATGTTTTTGTCAGTATATGAAAAAAGAATTATGTTATATTTTTTAAATTCTATCAACAACTATGAGCACAAGGATTTTTATTCCATGATTTGTACACCACAGCGCACTGAATTCAGTGGACTACAGGTCTAAATATGTTTTCTCTGTAAAGACATATGCAGCTGATTTATGTTCTTGCAGTGCTAATGATGATATATAAATGATATTCTCAGAAAAACATATTGGGAAAATGTAATTTATTACAATAGCAATAACAATTATCATAGTGCCCAACCCTCTCTCTCTCTCTCTTTCTCTCTCTCTCTCTCTCGCTCCACCCCAGGCTGTAGGTGCTGTTCAGAAGAAGCAGACATTTCCTGATAAGATTGTGTACATTCTAAGCATCCCACATGCCTCTGTGGCTGACTCTGGTTTCTATGAGTGCTCTGTCACTGAGCAACTCAGTAACATGACCAAGTCCTCCACCGTGCCCATCACTGTCCACGGTAACACTTTCCCCTTCTGCTTTTGCTAGTTTACATGATGGTATTGCCTAATGATAATTTGTGGTATTTCATGTATTCCTCACAACACTGGCCATTCAAACCGATTAACTGATGTTCATGAGTTTTCTCTCTTGGTTTCTTTAACTTTCTCTTATTTTTTGTTTCAGAGACATCTTTTGTGGTTCTGGATCACAGTGGGATTGGAGCAGTAGAAACAATCTCTCTCCTAAAGGAAACTGAGTTCACCATCTACATCAAATCTTACACTGCTCCAAAGGTTACATGGTTCAAAGATGACCATGTGTTGGCTAACAACTATATCAGCACCAAGACCACTCTTCTTAAAGACAAAAGGTAAGACATTATGGGGGGCTCCCAAGTGGCGCAACTGCTTAAGCATTGGCCATATCACTGGTGAACTCAGTCCAAGAGAGAGCTTTACTCTTTGTGTAGATAGGATGGCCCTCCCCTTGACCCCCTTCCTTGGGTGTCTGTTAGCTGACAACAGATTTGGCAGTTAGTGATCTCCTCAAGTTACACTGCTCTCTGACATTGACTCAGAGGACACATGTGCAAGCCTTCACCCTTTCAACATTGCTGGTATAAATGTTGGTGTTGATGGGGATGTCAGTGAAATAAGTTACTAGTTGGTGAAATTGGAAATGCAAAAAACTAACTAGCCATTCTACACATTATTCATTTTGTAAAACATTATGTCAGATTCATGTCCATTTCATTAGTAGCCCATGTTCTTTCGAGATATTGACTAGCAGATACTATATGGAACTTTTTTTTTTTAATCTCTGATATGCATATAATAATACAATAAAACACTGAATCTAATCAAACCATATCAAGCTAATTATAATAGTATTGTTTGTCTGTTTACTTAAATGTGAAAGTCTGATCACACATGCATATGTTTTACATTAGTCATGTGTCATATCAAAGTCCAAGAACAAGCCTAGAGCTTTACCTCAAAATAAAATTATATTTCTAAGATGTTTGAGACAAGCCCATGAGAAAATGGTGATTCTCTTAAAATTATTTATAATTGCAGACAAGATAGAGACATGATGACATTAACAGCATCTTAACTGAAAACACTCTCAGTCTTGGATGAGAAACGGTTAAGTTCATAATAAGATTGCTATCTTAAGTTCAGTTGGAGGTAAACATAGCCATTGTCATCTTGCCAAGTGTGAATACATTGTATGACTACTGAGATCTTTACCAAAACTCAAAACTGTGCTGGGCAGTACCCTTGAGCAAGGTACCGTCCCACTACACTGCTTCCCAAGCACTGTTAATAGCTGCCTGGTGCTTCTCGTATGCAAGTGTGTTGGGTTAAATACAGAGGTCACATATAATTATGGTGCTTGAGTGTGTGACAAATTATCACTTTCCCAACTGAGATTATTATCTGAGTTCAGCCGCAAATAAAAAATCAGGACTCACTGTTATCTGTGAGACCTCTTTTGACTTTTCTTTCTGTATGGGGTCTTTATCTAATCAAGGTATGAGAGTGTTTTGGTCCTGAGGCACCCTGTAGAAGAAGACAGTGCAACATATAAAATTGTAGCATCATCTGGAGCACAGACTGCTGAGTTTTCCTTCAAGCTTCATGTCAAAGGTAACATCTATTACACACTGTTCCTTGATCTACCATTCCTTTAAAACACTTTTGTTTGGTTTAGAAGTGACAAAACACACAAATCAGCACATACTGTATATTATGAGTTTTTTGCTATTGATTTCTATAGAGATTATACCAGCTGTGTGTGCACAATTGCACATCTGTGTAAGTAATGGCTGGCTTGCTGAGCTAACTCATTGGAAGGTCTTTTGAACATACGTTTTGTATTTTGCACTCATTGCTTGTAGAAAAAATCTGAGAAACTCTGTCAAAAAATTCAGTACAATCCTTGTGATCATATGTAGAAGAAGACTAATTAATTGTGATTTGAATTTGATTAAACATAATAATACTGAAATATTGTTTACATATTTGCTGTTTTTATCATTTTATGACAGAAACAGTTTTTAAAAAGAAAATAAAGAATGTAAATTAACTTTGTAGTGGATTATATCATTTTTTAATTTCATTCAAATAATACAAAAACTGATTGTTATAACTGGGGGCTTACTAAAGTTTTTATAACATTGCTAAAGGCTAGCTTATGCAGTTACCTATCTACATTAATTGGTGTGTGTGTGGGTTTGTGTTTACTTCAGCTCCTGAGCCACATTTGCTGCAGACTATGTATGCGCCAATAATCTGGCCCAGAGAAGAGTTCATGGTGGTGTCTCTGCACTCCACATTCAGACTGACGTGTCGAGGTCAGACAGAGGTGGTCTGGGACACCCCTGTCTATCACATTGAGCCGACACTTGAAGACAAGGGGGGTCTCTTTGTCTCCACTGTGACCTTAGACAATGCTACAGCACTACATACTGGGGAATACTCTTGCTACTACCAGGATGGAAATCACACTGATGAGAACAGCATCTACGTCTATGTGCCTGGTATGAAAAAAGAGAGAGGGCTGATATGAAGAAAATAGAGAAAATAAGGAGGGCACTTTAATGCTCACAGTGTTTGGGGGGTTACATCTCGCTACATTTGCTTATTATGTTACATGACCCTAGTGAATATACTTTACTTCCTGCAGAATTTGCTTTCATATGTATATGTTTGCATTTTGTCATCAAACCTAATGGGAAGATTCCAAGCCAAAAAATCATGATGTTATAGTGATGGTTCAGGCAAAATTTTTTACCTTGTCCGAAGTATATTCGATCGGCCAAGATTTGTTTGGTGTCTAATATTTTATTGTTATTAAATCTTTGACCTTTTTAGATGTATACATGGTATCATGTGTAATGTCTATCTTAACAAAATGTATGTTTTTTTTAAGTCCAACTCCTTTTTTCTTTTTCTTGTTCTTGCACATATACATTGTGGACCCACAAAGATCCGGACATGCCATTTGTGCCTTCCTTGGTGCCATTTATTAACCATGTGCTAACAAGTCATGAGGAGATGGAGGTTCCATGCCGTGTGTCTGACCCCAGTGCCATTGTGAGTCTGATCAATGTGGAGACCCAGACACCCGTGCCTGCAGTCTATGACAGCAAGAGGGGTTTTCTAGGCCTCTTCACCCCTGGAACATATGTGTGTCAGGCACTTGTGAATGGTGATGTGCACGAGAGTGAGGAGTACATTGTCCATGGCTGGGCAGGTGAGGCCATTAAGTGTGTGTTTGTGTGTTTGTTTGTGCATGGGTGTGAGAATATCTCTGAACCCTCTATCTTTCCTTCAGGTGGTCCAGATTTACATATTGAGCTAAAGGCTGAGAAGAAGGCTCTGCTGGTTGGAGAGGCCATTACAGTAAATTGTGTGGCTAAAGGCAGCGAGATGCTGGAGGACCACTGGAAATATCCTGGAAAACAGGTCAGAGGCAAATTAAATATCATTAAAAATATCAACATTGCACTATATGCACAAACTTATACCTAGACATTAGGCTGCTTTTAACCTAATCTCTATCTGCTCTAACCATAGACCTATTACCAAGGTAACTAATTTCCTTATAGTTAGAAAAAGGAAATCTGTTGACTCTCTGTTGACTTATAATAAAAACTGGAGGAATGGATTTTTACCACCTGCCCATTAGCTTGTATTGTAGTCAAGTTGTAATTCCAGAGGTTTCTGTTCCTTTACCAACAACTGGAAAATGCCTTAAACTTTTTGTCCATGGTAATCAATTGTATGCTGCAGATGCCTCAATTTATAATCAATTTGAAAATGCTGCAATACTACTTTAACTTGTTAAATAATGTTGTGCGTTAAATTTATGAACAGTGATTGCTGATTATAGATTTTTAATCTGTAATATGACTCTGGATTCTGGATCAGGTGCATTTATACATGCTTGTATTACAAATAAATGAAGGTAAACCTCTCTGATATAAATGTTCTCACTGCCTTTCACTCTGTCTTACAGGCTGGTCGTGGAATGAAGACAGTAAAGGAAAATAAGCGAGCTCAAGAGATTCAGTACATTCTCTCTGTATCTGACGCCACAGTTAAAGACAGTGGAATATACGCCTGCTCTATCACTGACATTATGAGCAATGAGAGCCAAACTAAAGAACTCACTATTACTGTCTATGGTATGAAGCACACATCATATGCATAATAAAGCACAATATGAATCATAAGAGACAAAATCAAATCTATTATATCACTTGATCTAGCAATATTCCATGTAAAATGTAATGTTGGAAATGAGTATTTCAATATTCAGTTTCCATAAAACTGTTATGATTTGATATAGTGAATTGGTTTAGTAAAACTGTACTCTGTCATCCATGTCACTCCTGTAACTCTCTAGAGAGGGAATTTGTGTCTGCATCTCCTGCATTTGCCCCCTTGGAAACGGCCAAACTGGATGATGTCCGTGAGTTCAGGGTGGACATTGAGGCTCTCCCTGTCCCTAAAGTTACGTGGCTAAAGGACGGCATTGTCCTGAGCGACGTTTCCGCTGAGATCACGTCCTCCTTCCGAAGAATCAGTGAGACCAGGTTAGATGTCCATAACACACACAGCTTGATGTTACATTTGTATATCAGGAGTAAGAATTTCACTTAAGCAAAAAGCACCGGATGATACAGATGAAACAGACATTCAGTGTTAATGTTTAAAAAAATTTTACAGCACCAGTCAAATGTGTGGAAAATGGATTTTTATTTTTATAAAGGCATTTTGATCTAAGCACTTATGCTTAAATGCCAGACATTTGTAAAAACAAATAAAAATCTAACAAGTTAGCAAGTTTAGCATGGTTCAATATACCTTGGAAAAATTGTTTTTTAATTAACTTTTATTTAATGTAAAGAATGTTTTTACTAACTTCAAATATATGTTTTGATTTGTTTAACATGTTTTAGTTATTGCTAAATCCATATTTGATATATAAAAGTGATATATTTTCACACTTATTCTAAAATATAAACAATTATTTTCGTATTTAGTCATGATGCTAATAGCAGCCACTTTGTGTGTGTGTGTGTGTGTGTGTGTGTGTGTGTGTGTGTGTGTGTGTGTGAAGGTACCAGAGCACTCTCACTCTGATTAGAGCGAAGGCTGAGGACAGTGGCAACTACACAGTAAGAGCTGAGATAGGCAACCTGACTGTCAGCCATTCATTCAGCCTGCAAGTTAAAGGTGATGTTGAGGAATGTGTGAGGTCTGCCATTTCCCCCCTGTCCTTTCTTTGCTCGTTCTGTTGCTGAACCCACACGTCTTTTAGTCAAAGCTTCATTTTCCTGTATTTGCATATATTTGTCTCTTATTCTTTGCTTACCTCTTTGTTCATCAATTTTTGCTTGCATTTCCATATAAATTAACTAATTTTTCTCTAGAGACATACATCTGTCTATTTCAGCTGAAGTTTCTCTCTGTGCTTTTGTCCTATTTAACTAATTAGCCTTTGTCTACTAATACATGTAGCCCTGTATCTGTGCTAATACTAACATTTATGCATTTGTGTTTATGCAGTTCCTGCAGTGATTGTGGACCTGATGGACCTCCACCATGGTTCAGCAGTAGGCCAGTCTGTGGTGTGTATTGCTGGAGGGTCTCCTATCCCTGAGGTGGAGTGGTACACCTGTAAAAACATAAAACAGTAAGAAAACTGGGACTAGCTCCTCCCCCTACACATTTTTCTTCTTTCTCTTTTCTTTTATTTGTAGCCTTTTGTCTTTCCTGACACTTTGTTGTCATAAGTAGAACATTACAGAACATTGTCTCATTTCTTTCTTTCTTTTTTCTCTGACTGATTGGCCTGTTTTCCTGTTTTTATTCTCATTTTATTTTTTATTAGTTTTTTTATTGACACACTGTTTCACAGAGCTTTTACTTTCCTTCCTCTTAAACCATAGAGGTTATTGTGGTTATTCTGAGAGATTGCAACGGTTCAGTTCAGTCAGAGAGTTTCTGAGCCACAGTTCCATTTGTGTGATGGTTAAGCTTGAAAAAAATTAAATACATATTAACATTTACTAATTTTAAAGACTTCAGTTTTTTCTGTTTTACAAAATTTATGCCAATGCTAGTGGAAATTCCCCTATATGCACTGCATCAACAGTGTTTATCAATTCTATTAAATAATACCAAGTTTTATTCACCAAGCATTATCAGTTCCATTCAACCAGCAGCCTCTTTTAACATATCAGCAGTCTACTCAGTCATTAGTGCTACATACTAAATCAGTCATATTTGGAGAACTACCATATGTATAAGTCATTTAATATGTTTTTACAATAACAGACCCCTCTGTTGTAAGGAGGTCCAGCTTTTTGTTAACTGTGGCTTTTCCATGGCTTTTCTTCGTGGGGATAAGCCATTGGTTCTTCATTCATCTTTTACACCATAACTTTAACTGGAATAATGCAATTTAAGCACGTTTAGCCTTGAACAGAATCTCACAATTCAAAATGTTTTAATTGCAATCTATCATTGGAAATAAGGACATTGGTATGCACATAAGTAGCTTGCACAAAAAGTTAAAATAAAGCTCACTAAGTTACCCTTCTGGAACTTAGCTGTAGTTGCCTCAGTGACATTTAAGTGACACAATCATATTTCCTCCTCTTGCCTTTTCCCCTTTCCCCAGCTGTGCCAATGACTCAACTCAGTGGTCACCTCTTCAGATCAACACCACAGGAATCACAGTGGATATGCACATCGACCAGGACAACCAGCTGGAGAGTCAGGTCATCTTTGGCCATCTGGAGAATTCTCTGGCTGTCCGCTGCCTGGCCCGCAATGAAATGGCCGCTGTCTCCCGGGAGGTGAAGCTGGTGTCCAATGGTGAGAATGGCATTATGTATCATCATCTGGTTCTTATAGCATCATGCATTCAATGTAAATTCTCCCTTCTCTCTCAATAACTCTGGGCAAAGAGTTTTTAACTAACAATGTTTTTTTTGCACTACAAACATGTTGTCTAGCCTCAGATTTTTGGGGGTATTTGAATTAGTCAAAACATCCACATAATAGGAAAAAGATAAATAATTTTGGTCAAAATGGTGCAGGCCCATATTTTACCATCTAAGCTTAACAGTGTGTTTAATGTAATATACGAGTAGGCACATCACAATCTCTGTACCAATATAATTGCAATTTGGAATATTATCTATATCAGTCAGGCTAAGTGTGTGTTAACAAAATACAGTTACTGAATTTACAAAAAAATGCTGAGCTACTGCATTAATTCCTGCTCTAATCCACCCATTCCATTGCAACTTTATTACGGTAGTGTGTTGATATCAGTATAATCTCTGTGGCAACTTCTAGGCCACAAGCAAGAGTATTTGACACCTCCCTCACTCTTTCACACTCTTTTACTCATATAGTTGCCCATTTGTCACATCTACACCCAGCACCCATCACATTCCTTTTAGTACTGGGTTTGTGTGTGAGTGTGTGTGTGTGTGTGTGTGTGTGTTTGTGTGTGTGTTTGAGAGAAAGCCGAGCCTACCAAAACCTACTCTTCACTGATAGCCCTTACAGCTGTTACCGTTATTCTGTCAAGCTTCTTCTGTCCTGTCAGACCCTACATGTAGTGAACTGCTGATAGATTCCTCATGTGGCCTGACGCTGCACTTCTCAAAAGGAAATCCAAACGCCATATGCTCTGCTTGTTTATCCATGTGGTTGCTGTTGGCCATTTTTCAAATATTTGAGTTACAGGGTAAATCATTTTACCCAGTTTGGTATGAGAGTCAGAACAGAGTATTGGAATAAGCAGGGAAAAGCTGCACAGACAACAGCATCAAATGATATCAGAATATCAAAATGAATGTTTTGTGCTTTTTCTCAATTTTATTTCATTTAATTTGCCTGCAAATTAAAGTATGGTGTATTTCCACTTCACTGATAAGTATAAAAGCAGATCAGTTTCAGATCAGCAGAGCCTAGATTCTAGACTCACATCAGAAAGGAATGTTAGAGGTTAATATGTTTAACAAATGTTTTTATTTGTTTTTTATTTTATTTTTTCACCCTTATATCCATTTTCTTTTATGACTAACAGCCCTATATTAAATGCGCTATTTTCTGTAGCTGGGCCATATACACTACAATGTTAGAATTACATCTTCCCCTATTCTTGCATTACCCACAGTAAAGTTGATGATTCTACAGATTATTATGATGATGATGTGTTCAGGTCCACACTCGGAGCTTACTGTGGCGGCTGCTGTTCTGGTGCTGTTGGTCATTGTCATCATCTCACTCATTGTGCTGGTCATTATCTGGAAACAGGTACTCACTCATACAATCATTCATTCACTCATTCACTCATTTGTAATCATTCACTCACTCTAATGCCTTGTTTTATGGTATTCTCTAGTTGCTCATCTGTGTTTTCTTCCATTTTCCAAAATTTAATTCATCCCTAGTCATTCATTCTGTAGTTTGCTTGACTTTATTCATACATTTATTCACTTCTTTATTTGCTCACTCACTCAAGCTCTCTATGTTCTTCATTGTCTGAAATGCATGCAGTCCTCTTGGTTAAGAAGAAACAAAAACATGTTTGCTAATCTCTTTAAATGATCACATATCACATTAACTGAATGGTATCTGGTATAAACCTTATATATATATTTATTTATTTTTTTTACATTAATGTAGTACAAAAACACTATTAACACTATTAAGGTTTTAGAACATAGCAGTTACTTCCCTTTCTCTATGATTCACACATGCAAATTAACAAGACAAAAACAGCCCAATTTGAATTCTGTGACTTGCATGTAACAAATTTACATATATCTGCCTATTTAGCTTACAGCAGTTTAGCATAGATGGATAGTTGTCAAGTAGTTTCTATTTTTTGTAAATAAAAGCACCTCAGGGTGGACCTCAGAGAAAAATAAAATGCAGGAAAAATGTAGATTATGTAGATAAAAATGTATATTATATAGATTAATCAGTGCTGTCAAGCTATGCTTGTTGAATGGTTGAATTCAAATGTGTACTTGATTTCCACATTAATAAAATATTTAATAATATGAGACTTATTGCTAAAATGTAAACTAAAGAACAAAATTGTTTTGATTTAATATTATTTATTCACATGCGTTTTTTCCATTGCAGTTGTCTTAATTTAGTGTAGCGATATCTTGCTTTGCTGTCAGTAACAACTGCCTTTTGCTGTGTGTTATGCAGAAGCCACGCTATGAGATCAGATGGCGGGTCATCGAATCGGTCAGTCCTGATGGACATGAGTACATTTATGTGGACCCCATGCAGCTGCCCTATGACTCGCGATGGGAGTTCCCACGAGATGGCCTTGTCCTGGGTGAGACACAGACACACACACATGTGGCCAAACAGCTCTCTGGGTCTTTACCTCAACAGTGTCTGTGTTATGTTATGCTACAACTGCTTGTGGTAATGTAATTTCTGGACTGTCCTTGGATTATTCCAATAAGATGTGGGCACTGTCCTGTGATACCAACATCATCAAGTGTGTGTGTAGTGGTTCCTGGGAGGATTAAGAGTGGACTCAGTGGTCAAAGAGTTTTTCTCTAATGAAGACCACAGACAGATAGCCATACATTAGCCCCATTGAGACAGGTTTTTGACTATACCACAGAGGCTTGTACTGTAGAACCCTACATTTAGAATGTAGGAAGGGGATCTGTGTCACTGGATTTCAACAAACCAGTCACAGTTTCTGTACCATTAACTGACATAAGACTGGTGGTGGAGATGCATTAGGTGCTCTGTGGACCACTGTTGGAGATTAGCATATTCCTCTGTAACAAGAAAAATCCTCTAACTTCAGTGTTTGTTATTGTAAAAAATACTTCTATTTCAAATAATTTTGGACCATTTCTATTGGTTGTTCTTCATTAAATGCTTCTGTTAAACACAATTTAAAGAACTCCTGCTGGGGTAAATGAGTCACTGACAATATGCTCATGTGTAAGCCTACTATTCTGTGTAATTGTCTGGCATATGCATATAATTCACAAGTGTGTGTATGTGTTACAGGCCGTATACTGGGTTCAGGTGCCTTTGGTAAGGTAGTGGAGGGGACTGCATATGGACTTAGTCGCTCTCAGCCAGTAATGAAGGTGGCAGTGAAGATGCTCAAACGTGAGTCAATGGATCACCTGGACATAACAAAAAAAAGCAGTTCTCAGTATTTCACTCAAGCAGTAAAGCCATTTATGATAGCTGCATCAGATAACCTTTAACTAATCTAACAGGTCTTATACATGATTGGTTAATTGCTTGGTTGATTGGTTAATTGCATTAATTGGTCCTTTAGCAACGGCACGTTCCAGTGAGAAGCAAGCGCTAATGTCTGAGCTGAAGATCATGACTCACCTGGGCCCTCACCTCAACATTGTCAATCTGCTGGGAGCATGCACCAAATCAGGTACAAATCTCACATCAAATTCTATACTAAGGATAAAACTTTTGGACCTCACCATTCAATTTGATCATGGTTCTTTAGGGAATGATTCAGTATGTAATAAAATTTCAGATGTCCATAATTGTAACCCCTGAAACTGTGGATAAATGTGTTGATTCTGATTTGGAGCTGGAAGTGCTTGCAGGGCGGTGTGTCCTCTGGCCTCTGTGGCTGTGGTATTTTAACAGGCTTAGTTTATTGCTCTCTTCTATGTGCTTTATGTGCACTTTTACGAGCTTCCGATAAGATTAGACTGTAGCCTCACAACCTTCTCACTCTGTCTCTTTCTGTCTCTTTTTAGGTCCTATCTACATAATCACTGAGTACTGTTTCTATGGAGACCTAGTGAACTACCTGCATAAGAACAGAGACAGCTTTTTGAGTCGGCACCCTGAGAAGGCCAAGAAAGACCTAGACATCTTTGGCATCAACCCAGCTGATGAGAGCAGCAGAAGGTGAGCACACACAATTGAGAGATTTAACTGAAAATTAACACATTTTTCCAAACTTACAGATGTGTTTTATACAGATAGATATACATAGATGTGATGCAAACTCCATTATTTAGATGACTGTTCTGATAGCCAGACATAAACATCTACCCTATATCCACCGGGAGATCTTGTTTCCCCCTGCTGTCCAAAGACATGCACATCAGATGCTAAATTGCACCTAGTTGTGACTATGTCTGAAAGTGTGTTAGCCTGTGTGTCTGCCCTGTAATGGTCTGCTGACCTGTTTAGGGTGTTTCTCCACCTTTCATCCTATTATCACTTGGATAGGTTCTAGCTGTTTTTCAGAAGTTGGATAGATAGAATGATAGCAGAGAGTGATAAAAGGATAGAGATGGAGTGATAGAATAAGAAGTGAGCAAAAAGGAAAAGGTGCAAATATTAAGAGATGAAGGAGGTAAAAGAATAATAGGAAAGAACAGAAAGATGGAGAGACAGAAAAAAAGATTAATCTGTCCTTCTCAAAGTGGTGAAGGATAGAGTAAGTGTGTGAAATCATAATTTGCAGTGACATCATGTTGAAGTAACCTCCACTAGTTATTTCCAGCAGCCCAGACCCCCTGCAGTAGAGAAGTGTAAATTATACATGTATTTGGTCATTTCCATGTAAAAATGCACCACTGAGAATACAACACACCAGCAATGATCTCACACAATGTTAGCACGCCACTTACTCATTCAGTCATAATGATACTTACCTTGCATTGAATCTGGCTGTGTAAATTAAAGGGCCCATATTCCCTCCAAAAGATTAAAATTCAATGAATAAAATATATCATTTTATGTACCAAAAACATTGATTAGTAGTAGTAGTAGTAGGTTTTATTGTCATTTTCACAGTATACACAGTACACAGTAAAAACGAAACAACGTTCCTC
>JBBPDA010000152.1:11545826-11563132 GCA_037974385.1 Arnoldichthys spilopterus | reverse complement strand
TAACATAGGATGTCTCCCAATTACACACTAAACCATGCTATAAAATGTATACTGTGTACTAATCTTAACAGTGTAAATGTTTGACAGGTTAGTACACAAAACAAAAATAATCACCACTGGCACCCCATGTGTATTTTAGATATTTGAGTATTCTATATTACTATAATACATACCACATACTCAAAAAACTAGTTAGAATTAGTATTAAGTCTGCAATTGGGCGCACCTGTAGTCTAACGAATATGAAGGCTGACACTTAAATAGGTTGCCTACACATGCAAAGCAAAAATAAGTCAGGTATGCCAAGAATGTAAAAAAACAAAAACGCAAAGGCCCCGCCCATTTTTAATCAAGACCATCTAGGCGTCTAATAACACATGACTGCTTTGCTGTGTATAAAAACAGCGCTGGCCCTTTAAGACCGTCCAACGCGTCTGCATGATGAGAACTTACCTCGCGCCACTGCTGGTTCCTCAGCGGCATTTGCGAGCGCGAGGCTACCGAGAGGAGACACATATCCCCACACACAGCAGCACAGCCCCCACACACGCGAGATAGATGGAATTATAACTATGGAATACCACTGGCTACTGCTATCTGTCCTGTTGCAGTTGATCTTCCGGCCAGGTAAGCCAGTGAGTTCGTACGCCTCTGCGCTTATTGTAAACTTAAGCAGTGAGAGGATAGTGGAGCTGCACTTGACTCCTGTTATCCTCGTTATGTCTCCAGACTGGCTCATTTAGGTCCCCGTTGGAACGCCCGAGCCGCCCGAACCGGGCGCTGCATGCGGGGCTACCGGTTGATGTGCGTTAGATTAGTTTACTCGATCTTCTTGCTCATGATTAGCAGCGTATTATCGCAGGTGGGTCTGTATTATAGCTAGGTATTCGCCCATATTAGACCGTCTTTACCCGTCTGTACTCTGAGCTCTGTAAAAAGCTTCGGGGTACTTTTGTTTACCCGAGACTATAACGTTCCCCCTCCTCGGCGCGCGTGAGTGAGTTGTTGCGCGCGCGCGACCGCTAACGGGACTGTCGGCTGATTCATTTAGCTCAGAAGAAACTTGAACTTGTTGCTTACGAAGTTTGGTCGTTGAGCCCAAAGCGGTGATCTTTGCGCTTCGGTTCTCCGTGTGTGAGCTCTGTCCCTCGTTTTTAAGTCACTGGAAGCCGCCGGGAGAAACTGTATCCGTGCGCAGCGCATAGCGGCTGATGAGAACAGTAACGGATAGGGCTCGAGCGCTGCTTTCAATTATTCATAAAACACTGAGGGGGAGAGAAAAATACAGGCCGCAAACAAACATCAGTGTTCCTTTTTGTTTATGCTGCTGGTTTTATATTAACCGTAAAGTAGTTGTTTTTCTGAGGAGCTGGGCGCAGTGGTGTAGGGCAGGTGATAAGCTAACAGCGAAAGCAGCCGTTGGTGTCGGTAGGCAGGCAAGGGCTACGAGGTAAACGCTCCCACAATTTATTATTAACTTAGTGGGATTGAAGCTTGTGTATCTCGACACGCATGAACACGCCTGGGGCTCGTCTTCGCCCTCAGAATGTGTGTGTGTGTGTGTGTGTGTAGTCGTGGGCAGAGCGGGAGTTTTTTTTCCCCGAGAGTTTCAGTGGAAGCATGCAAATAAGAGTGCCCAGGCACCGCATGCGTGTAACTCAGCGGAGCAACAAGTGGCGTGTGTTTTACCGGCCCTGTCAGTTGGCCTCCACCGAAGTCCTCGCAGACACATAAAAGATAACAGAGATGAAGCTAATAAGCTGCGCCGCATCTGTTACATGGCAGCACCGTTGCCAGGAGTCGTAGGGGGGCGCGCGCGCCTGTGTGCGCACTGCTATGTTTTTACTGCTTTGTAGGGACTTGGGTGATATCATGAAAACACGACTGTTTTGATTAGTAATGGCAGATCTCAGTGAGATTTCATTTCGGTGGGTGTCTGGAGTAAACTTCAGTTATTATGTTTGGCTTTTTTTCAAAAAGAAAGTCGGTTAAAGGATAGATATGGTTTAGGGAAATACAGTGCAACAGTGAACTTCACTAACATGGTAGTCAATTGAGATATCTCACAAATACAGGAATACAGAAACGGGTTTTATGTGAGTGCATGTGTTTGTTGTGAGTTTCTTTATCTACAACGTGCTAGTAGTAGGTCAACAAACAGAAACAGATGGTGATTTTATTTCATTTAAAATTAAATAGTGACCATTTGATGTAAGTAGCATAAAAGTAAAAAGGACATGACAGTATCTGCTATGAAAAGACACAAATCATGAATAATTTCTCCTTGGTAATGTCTGTTCTTATTAAGCTTGTCTGTTTCTTCTGTGGAATCGACACTAATGGTCATATGCAAGAATGTTAGCCACCAGACTTTAGTAGCACTTGTTTATGTCTGTAAAGAGCAGTAAAGTGTAAGGTCTTTATTTATGTAAGGTCAGGTTTTTTTGTGTCAAAGGTTTTCAATAACCACAATGATTTGATACTCAAGATGTGTTGGTTAATTAACTTCTGATCTGTTCTCACCCTTCCTGCTTTAAATATTAAGGAGAGGGACTGAATATCTTTGTGTGTGATGAGGGGGTTGGGTGCTTGAGTGCTTGTACATGTGTCAGTTGTATTCTCTTGAGCAGTAAAGGAATTTTATCAGTAACTTTCCTTTACACACGTAGGTATTTCAAACGTAACACAAAGGATGGGCTTGTTAATAAGCAGACTCCGGCAGACCATTTGTCAGAGACACTGGTTCAAAACACTAGTTCTGCGTCATGTTGGTTTGAAGTATCTTCCATTGTTGAATCGCATGCGGGATCAGCTCTGGCTACCTGGCCAATCTGCGTCTCTGCAGCAAGCCCATCAGCATTCACTGCTACAACAGGCAGTACACTTTTTGTCATGTTATCTTGTTTTCTCCTCCCAGGCAATTGTATATCTTGTTCAAACATGTTTTCGCTGCCAAAAGTCAAGGGGGCATCATTATGAAAGAAGAACATGAACTTACACCAGCAACTTGTGCACCTGTGTGCGTGAGTGTTCCTACTCTCCATGGTTCAGTGTGATTGCCTGAAGTCTTTTTCAGAAAAGCAGATGAGCAAGCTCTATGAAAGAGCAATATCTCGCCTCTCGGGTTTGGTGCATTCTCGCTCTTTCTCTTTTTGTTTCTTGCGCTTTCTCGCTATCTCTTTCTTTCTCTCTGATCTCTAGGTCTTCACACTACTCGTACTATTTAAGAATTCATTCTGAACAAGAGGAATCATTTGTGATGATGCGTTGAGTCTGTTTGTTTGTTTGTTTGTTTGCCCACAAGGATAAAAGAAAACAGGCAACAATGTAAGAACAAGAATGCTTAAGAGGCTTTGTGGAAAATGTGTGATTTTTTTCACAAGATAAAACCTTAAGTAAATAAATAAAAATTGTTTTCAGATCATTATCACCATCAAGTCACCAATTCCATTAATAAATAATACACAACTTCATTTACAATAGGAAATCATTTCCAGGAACAGAGAACCTCAATTTCAGTCAAATTTAATCTGCAGTTTTTATCCGAATCTGCTGAAATAATGGATGCATTGCAAATGGCTTCTACAATCTAAAAAATTAATATATATATTAAGCTTATCACTTTTCTTACCAGTTTATCCTCACATTGCTTTCCATTACAACTGGTGAGTGCTAGATTTTTTTTACATGACTATAAGTAATGGTCAAATAATAGGGTTATTTTTTGTGGTCCTGTTCTACATCTGCCTTACCTGTTTTCATTTTGCCGTGAAAAAACAGGCAGGTCTTTAAATGAACCAAGAAATGGTGCAGGTGCCATTTTGGTGCTGCTTTTTGGAGCTTCAGGTGGGGTGATTCTGCATTGTTTACTGAAAGTCATCACAGGGCCATATATCCATTTATATAACATCATTCATAACAACATAATATCCACCACTGTTAATAACAGCAGCCTACAGGAACCAGTCAGTACTCACAATAGAACATTATCGGTAAACCAGGAACCTGTAAACCAGAGTAAACATGCCAGCAGCAGGTAATCCCAATGTGTACACACACTGGACATACCTAGTGTTAACGCTCTCTCTGTCTCTTTCTCACACACACACACCCACAGCTTCACCTTTCTCTCCCTAACCCCCCTCCCACCAGACTTGTGATGATATACCCAGAAAGCATTTAAAAAAGTAAAATGGCTTAACAGGTACCACAACTATTGGCTGACAGTTTATTAATCATCTTACAAATTTTATATTATTTGTTCTGCTGCTGTGTGCACCTCACAGTATATTCTGAATAGATTTCTTGCTGGGGGCTTTCTGGAAGTGGAGAGCCAATCAGATTTCCCCATAAGTCACCTGTTGGACTAGTTTCTAAAGATTTTCTACTAAAGGGGAACCGCTGCTGTGGACTGTTTGCTATGTACGCAAAGGTTGCTGTTGCTGCAAGGGCCTCTTGTTTGCTTTTGTGTCATATCAAAAAACAAAGTTCCACAGTTCTACCATATGCCATGATTTGCTTCCTTATCATTCTGTGCAAACATTTATATCTGTGTTAGGAAGACACTCTAAGTTGCTCTTTTCCTTTCCTTGTTTGTAGACTACTGAGTTCAACGTTTAAGCCAATCAATTTAACAAGTCATTGCATAATTTATTATGATTCGCAACAGGTGAATACTCCCACCCATATTAGTGATTAGTAATCATCCGTTTACTATCATCACTCATTTGAGAAGTGGAGAAAATGAATGCCATTGTGTGGTGATCAGTTAAGGAATGATATGGGAGAATTGTTAGATTGGAAGTGCTGCAGGTAGTTCTTGGGGGAAAACCAAGCAAGTATGCAAATCTGTCCGTTCCTCAACAGTTTGGGTGTGTCTGTCTTTAGTGAGTTGTACCAACACAACTGTGCAATGATACACATCAAACTGAAGGTGGTGATTTTATGTGCATTGATAGTAATATTAGAACACATTATTATGAAATTATGCATCAATCATTGTTTTATTTTTTTCTTTCCAAATTTTTTTACAGCCAAACTGGTTTTATTGTCCCTGTTTTAACAGAATGCTCACACTGTGTGGGCTAAAAGAATAAATGAAAAAAGAGTAGCACATTTTAGGTACCCTCTGCCAATCAAAGTGTCAACATAGTCAGCATTAGTAGCATTATTTGACCTTTAAAGGAAATAACTGGCATTTTAAATACCAAGACCTCATAGACTCAGGTCCACTGAATATTAGTTGTGAGAGGCTATTTAGTGCGATGAGTCATGCATTATTATTATTATATCTTAGTACAGATGTGGCAGCAGTATTCAGTTACAGCATGAGCGCACTTACCTGTCTCATAAAACTGCGACACGGATCTGCCAAAATGAAAATAGCATACTGGCTCAGTTCCAATGCATCACAGAGTAAAACTTTACATCAGTTAATATTGCCTATTATCTGTGTTCTAATACTGTGTAAATAGTGGCTCCAGTCACATTTGTTTATTCATTGTATTTTTACAGATATTTTGTATATTTTGTAATCACACCAAAATAACACTGAATCATTTTGTGATGAAATACAGTGTTTTAAATGATTTCATGATCATAGGTATTCTGAGTGATTCACTCCCCAAGGTTTAGTGGCCTGATGGTATGTAGCTCTGTTAAACACCTGCATTTTGCTTGTGAATTTATTCACCTCCTTATCCTACAGTATAATAAAATTTAATAGAGGTTTGCATGGGGACTCATTGAGTGTGCTGTTGCATGTAAAGCAAATGTTGTCCTTACTCAGCTATACAGTTTTGTACTGTTGACAGTGTGCATATAGGAAGAGTCAGGAATGTTAATGAGTAACATTGCATACCGTGGTTTTTGATTGGTGTTCCAATTTGTTACTGTTTTTAATCAGGCAGTACCAGGCTCACGATCTCCCCGAACCAACCTGATCTTGCCGTGCCATTGAACAGCGACCTCTCCCTTCACTGTCAGAGCGACGGGCCAGTGCGGTGGCAACGGGACGACCGTCCGGGAAGGACACTGAGAGAGGAGCACAGGGAGGGCAACACATCAACCATCCGTGTGGCCAAAGCGAGGCCAGTACACATGGGCAAATATGTGTGCCAGGAGGAGCACACCGGAGAGAAGAGCTCTATCTATGTGTATGTTAAAGGTAAGTGGAGCTTAAAAGTTTGTGTGGGTGGGCTTAATTTTTATCTGTGTATGTGTCTGAGAGAGAGAGATAGAAAGAGACACTGAAAAGCAAAAAAAATTTTGCAGAAAAAAATCTTGAATGTGTGTAGCCAGGCTTATGAATGTTTGAAGCTGTACATGTGAGTATGTGTCTTAAGTGTGTGTCAAGTTGTAGTCCTAACATGTTCTTACTGACCAGCTGCTTAGTCCAAAGAGCTGAAACATAGCCCAGGTTCACACATGCACACACACATACACTGATATTACTTGGAATGTAGTCACAGTATTTGGGCAAAGCGTTTTTTTATTCATTGTTTTTTTCACAAGCTTAAGTCCAGCTCCACAGAATAATGACTATATTCTGCTCAGCGTACAGTAAACACTATAACAACTATGGTTTAGCTTCCCACATTGTGGAAGTGAACTTAAAAGTGCTCTGTGCCATCACGTGTAGGTTGCTGTGTTGGGAATGTATTGTGTTTTGCGTGTTGAAGGTAGCTGCCTTCTCTCTCTCTCTTTCTCTCTCTCTCTCTCTCTCTCTCTCTCTCTCTCTCTCTCTCGTGGTCTATCCTGTGCCTCTATATTCCATCCACTTTGTCTTTCTCTGTCCCTGTCTTTTCTTGAATTTCCTTCTTGCTCTTTCTCATGCACTGTCATGTCTTAATCTAAGCCCTTTGGTTGTGTTTCATTGGTTTTTGATTTAGCCTTCCTTTCATCAGATCCTGACAATGCCTTCAGGAGGTCCATCATACCGGACATCATGGCGGGAGCAGGCGAAGCTGCTTCCATTCCGTGCCTGGCTACAGACCCCAGCATGGCCGACCTGAGGTTGGACACATGTGACAAGCACCCCCTGCCTAATGGGATGAGATACACTGCCAGCACTGAGATGGGGATCACTGTGAGCAATGTGAAGCCTGCCTACGAGGGATGCTATGTCTGCACAGGATCCCTAAAAGGAAAGGCAGTCAGATCTGGGGAATATCGACTCAGCGTGCGACTGGGTGAGACAGAATTATAGTGCGAGATAGTGAGAGTGGAACAATACTTTTGCATTCTTCCTTTCTCTCTTCTGCTAAGTCTGCCTATAACATGAATTCTGTTTAGTAGGGCACAGTTTGGAGATTTCCCTTGCTCCCTTGCTTAATATGTTGGCAACATTCATTTATGTTCATCTTTGTCATTTGCAAACTTCTTAATCTAGATTAACACATGGATACATAGTAGCTCACCACAACTTAATCCTTAAAAAAAAAAAAACTAAACTAAGTTTCAGCAGTTTCTCATTAGTACAGTATCTTATTATCTTATATTGTTCCGCTGGATGATTACCAACATTCTGGAATTTTTGTCCATCTTTGCAACAGTTGCTATAAAGGAATACATTTGTAGGTCAACTTCCAGGTTTATTTGATGAGTACATGTGATTTACTATAGGAGTTACTGGTGGTTATATAGACATAAATGGTCTTGAAGGTAATCTACTGTTTTGTCCTGATTTTGTTTCAGTTCCAGATGCTCCACCACATATTGTCCTGCATGAGCCCAGTCGAGTGCTGCTGACCCAGGGCCAGAGGCTCAGCCTTACCTGCTCCACCTCTAATGTCAACAGTGACATAAAAGTCACATGGATCCCCCCCACCGGAGTGGTAAGAACAGTTATTTCTTTCACCCACACCTGTAATGTCCAAACACATACACACCCCAGCTTTCATGAAGTTACAGCTTTTTACTTACTTATGCTCTGTAGCAGTATGTATTTAAAAGAACTTGGACATACTTTAACATTCTTGTAAAGTAATATGTAAATGTTGATAAATTATACTAGGACCTTGTCATATGAGTGTAATGAGGTGTATTATGATGTGTCCTGACTTTATTCAAGATAGCATATTATAGAGCAGCTACTGATGCTGATACTGTGTCAACTTTATCGACCTTGTTAAACCATATATTTTAACAATACATTTTAAAAAATCTTAAAAAAAATAAAATCAACAGCAAAACAGTGGAATAACATGCATTGTCTAGAGTGGTCGTGATCAGTTCCAAAAAGAAAAAATTAGAGTGTTATTGCAAAATGGAACGCTGCACATTAATCATTTTACTTCTTATTTTCATAGTCACTGGGAGAAAAAAAACAAAAAATAGGATTAATTGCACATCCTACTCTGTATGACTCACTTTGTTTGTTTATGAAACCATTGATACAATACCAACAAAGGCAGCCAGACTGAGATGCAGATAGGCACATAAAGACACATTTTTCACTGTATCTGAGGAGCACATTTGTTTCTACAGTCGGTGTCTGTGCAGCAAACCTCCCACCTTTTGACTGAACCAATCTCACATGAACGCACAGCAACACTCCAAATATCGTCCGTGACGATGCAGGACTCTGGAAGCTACCGCTGTGAAGCTCAGAACTACAGAGGGATCAGCACAGCAGCAGTTTGGGTGGATGTCTTCAGTAAGACTACCTATCATGCAACACATACAAATAACATGCATTAACAGCTGACTGTTATAAGAATATAACAGTAATAAGGTATACTATAGTATTAAAATTCCATTCCACATCTATTTAACATATGGTCAAAAAAAGAAATTGCAATTATTTACGTAGGGACACTTACTGATTTGTGTTGTTGGGCTTCACAGATGAGGAAGGTGCTTATAGAAAGAGGGGAATAATCAGGACCAGGAAACATGTTTCATTAAATTCTAAACATTGTGGGTCATCAGTGGCTACGAGCTACCTGTACCACAGAACACAGAACACGTTCAGTTGTGGCTGTCACTATGCATCTATCCTCTATATGAGAGCTGTTTGAGATGGAAGTTAAAGGGAGAAAAGCCTTTATTGAGGCACATGGCCCTTTGGGCTGTTAACTAAGCTATTGTTAGCATAGCTACAGTTCCATAGAAAAAGTTTTATTTTAACATGCAACACCAACATCTTTGCTTTTCCAGATAAGAGTTTTTATCATCCAAGCTTGTTTCAGAGTACCACAAAATAACCTGTACTAGGGTTTGTGGCAATATTTGGATGCAAACAACACTGAACCCATTTAATTTTGCATTTCTGTCACTCCCCGGTTGCTCAGCTTCACTCTCTTACAGTAAAAATCCTCTAAACTTGGTGGTGTTGCTGTAGTTGTCTTGAATCAAAACGTGCTGTGATGAGCAAAACTGTTTTTATGCAAGATAAGCTGAACCAGCTCCTTTCCCATAGTTAGCAGCAGCACTTGTTATTTTATTGAAAAAATGTTTCAAAATCTTCACTTTTTTCATTTATTTGGTAAACAAACTAAATGTTTTGAAGTAATGCAGTACATGACTGCACAAAAGTTAAATAAATGCCAATTCCGAAAGTCATTGACATAAATGCAAAACACCAACTGCTATATCTTTATCTACTTCTTCTGTGTTACTTCTTATACTTCTTCCTGATTGCAAACACTAGATTTGGAAAGAGCTGAAACAGCCAGGCAAAACATTTGCACATGTGTGTCTTAGGCAAAGGATTCATTAACCTGACCCATGTAGAGAATGGGACATGGAGGGTCCGGGAAGGAGAGAGTCTGTCACTGCGTGTTGACATGGAGGCTTACCCCAAACCGCACACATACTCCTGGGGCTACAACAGACGGCATCTCGCCAACACAACTGATCATGTCATCATTACACACTCGCATGGCCACAGGTACAACACAGCATTATTTCAGTTCACTGATGTGCAAATGTGACACAGATCATGGAAATTTTATTGTTTTTTGTTTTCTTCATCAGTTATAGCAGTGAGTTAAAGTTGGTGCGTTTAAAAGTATCCGAGAGTGGAATCTACACATTTATGGCCACAAATGGTGATGCGACAATCCATCAGAAGTTTGAAGTTCATGTGATAAGTAAGTTAGCTCAAAAGAGCAAATATTTGACTTTTCTGTTATACTAAAGGAGCCAGTGTTCATATCTGTTCTGCTTCATTTAGTCAGGTGATTTGTCAGCATTGTGTTGCTCTGTTTGCCACTGCCTTGTTGAAAAAACTTCTCAATTGTTAAAGTCAGTCTAAATGTATAAGCCTGTTCATAATTGTGCAACGCACCACTGAGCAAATAGTGACAGGTGGCGTAGAATCATATTTATGCTCTGCAAGTGTTTTTTTTTTTTTTGCATTCTCTAATATGCAAAGCTCAAATCAATGTTATAAACAGCAACTTATCATCTGTTATATTTAAATATAAATATTGCTTTATACTGTTAATAACTATGTCTCTCGTAGAACCAGATTTGAAATATACCAAATAGTTGTATCACTAAGCAGTGATAAATAACTGACCCCTGAGCTATGTTTGATTCTCAGGTAAGCCAGCAATTGTTTCACATGAAGGACCAGTTGATGGACAGGTACGCTGTGTAGCCGAGGGTTATCCCACACCTCAGATCACATGGTACTACTGTGATCAACCCTACGCCAGGTATGAACCCTCTAGAGTTAAGAGCAATTAACCTTTGGAACATTGTAAGAAGCTTGTGCGGTGTAGTAAAACCTCAACCATAAGCAACAACACAACATAAAATCATCAGGCTGAGTATTATTTGGATAACATTATATCTGTTAGGTATGTTAGGGGTCTCCAAAACATGCCACAAACAGAAAGAAAAATCTACATCTACAAATTATAATAAATCTAAAAATGTCCACAGTGCATTTAGATAGTTTGTTATATGTTGCATAACCAAGTCCCTCCAAGTCACAATGTCACAATGTTTGGCTTTATTAAAGTGAAACTGTGGCAAACTACATGCTTAGATATTTTGGTTTGTTTTTGCAATGCTATCTCTTCGACTTGTGTGGGCTCACAAACAGTGACATTTTAAATGTTCTTAATATAGCTCAGGTGAGGCTACATCATGACGTTGCACAGATTAGCTAATCGGCTAACATGATGTTTGACGATTGGACACAGCGGATTAACTCTGCTATTGGTGGGAGTTATTTGACTTCACCATGATTGAAACAGTTAACTTGTGATTGGTTGCTAATGGCCATGTGATGATATGAAAACAGTGGGTTCTTTAATGGATGCTTATTCTTAGATGACACAATACAGAGTGAACACCTGGTGTCCATGGAAACACCAATCCATATCTTAGCATGTAGTGAGTCATCAACAATTGTCCAATCACTTCTTAAGCATGATTATGTATATCCAGGATAACCTACTCATCCACATCTCTGCTCTGGATCTTTTTGGATCCTATTGAGTGAATTAGGCATAATTCTTATTTTCACTTTTTTTTGTGTAGATGCGTGCAAGAAAATGTTTCCCTAGCAAATAAAGGTACATGCAGTTTTAGAAGAAAAGCATTACTGAGAAACGCTTGTGCTGTTAAAGCCCATCTACCTTTTTTTACCTTACAAGTTTTAAGTTTCATTATCATAACCATTTGATGAAAACCTGTAATGATGCATAAATATGGGTTTTAAATTCAGTGTATTAAAATGTGCAAAGTGCAGTCATGTTTATGGGACAGTGCTTTAGGGAGCTTTCCAACTCATTTAATCCTAGATTCAGTAGGAATGTTAGGCTGTAGATCACTGTGTTGAAAACGAACTTGTTGACCATGCTGCAGCTGAATGCAGAGGTACTGGCATGTAAAGGCAACTTATGATCTTTTGTCACATGTTTTATGAATAGACGTTTCCATAAATGTCTTCCATTTACATTCGGTTGCATGTTTCTTTGGAATTCTTTGATGCTGTTTAAAAGATCAGTCATCCGTTGTTTCTCAATTTGGGCACCATGCAGTGTGTTACTATACTCAAATGTGATACTGGATTTCTTATGTGCCACAGCTCCGCTAAGGTTATTGTCCGTTTTCAAAAACCAGTCACACAGAATGCAACTAACATTTGCCATGTGGAAAAGCCATTTAATTGGAACAGGAAAGGACAGGGAAATGTAGGAATCTGTAAATTATTTTATCTTGGGGAATTTAACCAAGAAACAGAAAGACGAGCTGTGGTGTCTTTTTTTGAGGAACAAAGTCAACATAACATCACTTAAAGTTATATTTAAAAAAAATAGTTTCTATACCACATCATAACTGCCCTTACCTGCCAGATTTTTGCTTTGCTCCAGCTAAGAAACAGTGACAGTTTATTGTATCTTCACCTTTGCACTCTGATTTAAACTGACAATGACTTTTTAATTAGCTAAAGTACTGAATAAGATATGTTTATAGGGCACTTTTTTGGGCTGTGACCTGCAAATAACAAATTTATACATAGTATCACACATCATTTAATTGCATCAAGGTTAGCAGTTAGCTAATATTATTTAGCTGAAATTAGTTGTAACATCCTCAGGTACCCTTGGTACATTTTGAATATTGTATCTGCTTCATCCAAATAATGCTGTGTAGAAATACAGAAATATATTAGATTTTCTTGGTTGCTATGCACTTTACTGAATGGTGATTTTTCATGTGACACCTCAGGTGTTCTAATTTGTTGAATGCTACGCAAGAGGAGGAGGATGTCGTCACAGTAACTATGACCAACCCGCCCTTTAGGAAGGGAGCAGTGGAAAGTCGCCTAAACATCACTAAAAGCAATTATCCCACCCTGGAGTGTGTGGCTTCAGCTGATGGCGAAATTGTCTACACACTGTTCTCTATCAGTGGTGAGTACACACACAAACTAACGCACACGCAATACACACCTAGGTTTAACACTAGTTCTGGAGCCCCCCGTGAGGGTGAGAGGACCCTGTCTGTCTACTGGAAACCTGTTTTTAAATACTATTTGCAATTAAAGACCCATACCATTCAAAATGAGTTTGTTCAGTCTACATATGGAAACTAATCGGGTTGTTTTTATGATCCCATACATTCTCCTATTCAACGCACATTAGGTTAGCCACAGTCTTAAAAGCACAGTCACAAAACAGCCTGTTTAATTCTAAGGAACCAAGAAAGATTGAAAGAAAATTGCCATGTAATGTTATATCTTATTGGCTTTATAAAACCACATAAATTGTATGTATGTGGACCTTAAGGGGAAAAAAATAGGTAAAAATGTGGAATATGGGCCATTTAAAGTAATTTAATGTATGCTCACACTATAGTATATTACAGCTTGTATTAAACTGGTAACAAAAAAAAATTCCCAAAATGCTAATTGAGAGATGGCAGGAGCCCATGTACAACATAAATTCCAAAAGTAGGGACGCTGTTTAAAATGCAAATTAAAACAGAATGCAATTATTTTCAAATTTTCACAGTAAAGTTACCCATGCCATGGTCACGGACGTACCACCATACCATTACAAATGCTGCATCTATGGCTCACAGCAGTCTGGGTGGTCCATTTCATCATTGGCTTGCAAAGCTCAATGCCCATTTCTCCCAAAAAACATGCTGCAGATGGACTCATCTGAGCACAGCACGTGTCCTCTTGTGGTCCATCTTATATAAAACAATAGTTGCTTATTGTGGATCATTTCAAAATGGTGTAACTTGATTTGCCTCTAATGTTTTTGGGTGTGTTCATCACAGTTTTAGTGAATGAGAATTAGGGTTTTGCCAGATGTGTAAATTAGACATGTAAATTGTATCTTACTAGGTAAGCAATGTTTCTGGCTTTGTCAAAAGGTTTAACAAATGTGTTCCAGCCACTGCGCATTTGTTTCAGAGAAAAGGGTTTAGTGTTTTAGCAATACAGAAAACTTTGAATAAAAGTTTAATAGAATTGAGTTTTTCTTGCATTTTACAAAATGTCCCATCTTTTCCAGAAATGGGGTTGTAGATTCTCATGCAATGTTAGCTGGCCATGGTCTATGTTAAAAACCGCACACTTCACTGGAATCACTATCCCTTCTGCATCATGAAGTCCATTATTTTTATTTGAAGTTTTGTTTATCTTGTCTTTTGCTTCATTCAGGAGTTATGCTTCACTGAACTTCTCTCAGCTTTCTCTCTCTCATTCTATCTGCATGCCTGGTCTGGCCTGGCCATGGCTGCCAAAGAGCTTTTAGCCCCATCTGCTCTTGGTTTCCCAGTAATTGCTGAGCATCTCACTAAAGATATGTCCCAGGTCGGCTGCTCTCTTCTCTTACCTGTTGTCTGTGTCATGTATCTTCTGGATCGTTGCAGATAATGGAAATCATTTGGCCACTGCAGAGTGCCACCCCACACATCTCATTTTTGCCCACAAAACATTTGCACTGCTAGCAATGAACCTCTGCAGGGTTAGCGGAGCAGAAGCACAGGATTAAAGCAATGTGTTATATAAACAGAGGTTCATGGGTGCGTTATTGCTAATCTTGTGTCTTTTGTAAATGCAGCATCACTACTTAACTGAAAAGGATAATCCTCCAGCTTTTTTTTTTTTTTCAGTTTTCAGGGTTTCTGTGTTATCTTACTAAGCATCAGTGGTGCATGTATATGCTGTAGGGTGAAACAGTTTATTCCCCTTATTTAACTAGATTTTATTGGAGCATTTGACAATAAACTGAAAACAAACTTTTGTGAGATGGGCACTGTCTGTCAACCTGAGGCGCTGCGGTTAGGAGGTCTTGGAGGAACAGGGGTTTGGGATGGAGGGGGGTGCTGGCTAAAGGCCATTTGCATGTAAGTCATTAAACACTTAATCTGTGGTCTAAAGTGCCTGGAGAATTACTGCTGCTGTAAGGTTCAAGCTAACCTATGCAGCAGAGCAAGGCATGTTTGTGTGGATGATTGCGTGTCTTGAGAGAGAGGACGATATGTAGGGTCCTCTGTTTTGGACACAGTGGGACAATAGAGGGAGGGACAGAGTGAGAAAGAGAGGGAGGGATACAGAGGAGGGTGGTACAAAGCCAGTGACAGGTTTACAGGGGATTACTTCTTGCCGAGTCTGCATTCTCTGATTTGAAATGGAGAGAAAGCTCCTTATGACTAAAGAGCTTATTACACCTCAGAGTACAAAGCAGAAAAACAATAACACACACACACACACACACACACAGAGCACAGCACAGAACCCAGTAATAGTGCCATGGTTAAGAAACATGTAAAAAGTCAACAGGCCATTGTCACGCAAAGCCACCACAGGCAAGAAGGCATTTGTATACTATGCTCACAGTGTCGACACTGTAAAAATGTTTTAACATAAAATAGTTAGCAACCTGACTGCCTGAAATTAATTAGATGATTGACCTTATTAAACTTCTAATAATAGGTTAATAAATGTAAAACAGATTTTTGCTCTGTTAGGTTAGAGCTCTGTAAGGTTCAGTACACTAACGTTTTAAGTTAGAATGCCAACTTTCTCTCTACAGTACAGTTTAACACATGATCCAGATCATGTGCTGTTTTATGTGACCACTTTAATGAATTTTGCTTTTTATGGTGACCACATAAAAGCAGTACAGCTTTAGCACTGCAATTTTTGTTTGTGATAATGAAAAGGTGACATATCTTTCATCCATATACATGTAAATACAAATGAACAAATTGGAATATATGTAAATATCATTTTGGCACAGTTAAAAAAATAAATTGATATAAATTTATGACATTTGTGGGACTTTGTTTTAACAAGAGTGACTTAAATTTTTATCATCCAGAGATAAATGGAATGTTAGGACTGAAATAGTAGTGTTAGTGGTTTCTTACCTCAGATGGGAAAAGTGTGGGTCATGATGTTTATTTGGCATATGAGATATTTATAAATCAGGATATTGAAATATTAATTTGATTTATTAAAGAATATTGACTGAAACCACACATTTAGCATACATTTAACTTTTAAGTGCTATTTTTTCTAACCTGACTTGTACTTGAAGGCATCAAGCATAAATAACCTTTATTAACAAGTTGTACTTTAAAAAAAAGGAAATAACATTAAAATACTCTTTATGTCTCACATAAATAACTATTTTATAATGACTATGCAGCAAATACATTTTAGATAATTTGCACAATCTTAAATATATTTAAAAATATATTAAATTATAATATGTTTACAGTATACACTATATGTTCGATAGGGAGAAGACATGTGCAATTTTGCTTAAACCGTTGGTATTATTAGGAGGTTACCCTCCCTTTGCTGCAATAACAGCCCATACTGTCCTGTAAAGAATTCCACTAGGGAGAATTTGGTTGCACTAAGTTACAAAGTGTTAGTGAAGTTGACTACTCATGTTGAATGATTATTATTAGATGAAATTATATTGGATGGAGTACCATCACTCCTGGAAATTCAGTTCCATGTATTATACACCTCTGGTTAATGCATGGCATTGGGCAAGGCTCAGGTACAGCTGCTTTAGAATGTCCCATTATATATGACATTATACAAACTGCATGTGTTAGCATGGGGTGCACTTTTAACTTTCAGAATTCACTGGAAAGAAGGGGTGTCTATATAATTGGGGATATAAAGTGTATCTTAATATAGTGTATTGGTACATCAGTAAATGTACCAATTCTTTCATTGCTTAGACATTGCATATATTAATATATTATCCAAATGTTTTCTGTTATGGTGAAAAATGGGATATATAATATATTTCATATGGGATTATAATATATTTGATTATATTTGTTTTTTCAGAGCACCCTGTTCATCAGGAACTCTTTACTCCATTGCTGATTGGCTTTGTTGCAGCAGCAGCAATCCTATGCCTTATCCTGTTGGTTCTCACCTATAAGTACTTGCAGGTAATGCATTACAGTATTTATAGGCTAACAGCAAACTGTTTTTTGCCACATTATTTATTTTATCATTCATTAACTGGGGTTCTTTTGAAGTTGCAATAAAGCAGCGTCTTAAGACATACAACAAAAAAGATATAAACATGTACAGTGGGTTCGTAAAGTATTCAAACCCCCTTCAATTTTACACTTTTTGTCATATTGCAGCCATTTGCTAAAATCATTTAAATACATTTTTTTCCCTCATTAATGTACACACAGCACCCTATATTGACAGGCAAAAAAAAATAATTTTTGAAATGTTTGCAGATTTATTAAAAAAGAAAGAGATGTGAGATATCACATGGTCCTAAGTATTCAGACCCTTTGCTCAGTATTTAGTAGAAGCACCTTTTGAGCTAATACAGCCATGA
>JBBPDA010000152.1:11528635-11545726 GCA_037974385.1 Arnoldichthys spilopterus | reverse complement strand
ACACACACACACACACACACGCACACGCACACACACACACACACACACACACACACACACACACACACACACACACATAAACACTATAGGGCACTCCTAAGAATGGTCTTTGCAGTCTGTTGTTCTTTAAGGCAAACACATTTTAGCAGTAAGATAAATCTTTTATTAATAGCTCATATTTCACTGTGAGATTAGAACTGCATAGTGGTTGCATTTTGGCAAAAAAAGAACTTTGTTTTAGTGTTATAATAACTGTCCAGCCCATGAATGCCTTTTTGCTTCCCTCTAATTTATCTCTTGCTCTCTGTCCTTCCCAAAATCCATTCCTCTTACCGCTCTTAGAAACCTAAATTCCAGATCCAGTGGAAAGTGATTGAGGGAATCCATGGCAACAATTACGTGTATATTGATCCTACCCAGCTTCCGTATGATCACCACTGGGAGTTTCCCAGAGACAAGCTGAGATTTGGTAACTTGGTTTCCTGTTTATTATCTCCATGGCTGATATTGTCAATAAATATTATTATGTGGCTGTCCATTTTCTTTTTTTCTTTAGCACCAGAAACACCCTGAACTTGTTAGATTAGCATACTAGATTAGATTAGCATGTTATCTTTGTTTATGTGACTTGGAAGTCCCAGGCCTAAACTTGCACATCAGAATGTATGTACAGGTACATGTGCATGTGGTCATATTGTACTTTGAAATTGCATTGTGCTTTCAGTAAGCAACAGTCATGGACTGTAGATACACAGTAGGAACACTGAGGAACTCTTTTTTGCGCTAACACTTTAGCTGCACAAAACAGGATCTATTGGAATCTTTGCCTGTGCACACAATTGCCAAATTGTATCTGTCATAGTGTTTTAGGGAAATTTGCACTGGTCTCAGATCTGTGAAATCCCTCTGTTAGAACAGGTGTCAAGAATATCACAGGGAATTGTGATCTGCTTGTGTCCACAGGGAAAACTCTTGGATCAGGAGCTTTTGGAAAGGTGGTGGAGGCCACAGCCTATGGAATGTCAAAGGCAGACACAGTGATGACTGTGGCAGTCAAAATGCTGAAACGTGAGTAGAGAAAATAAGCAAGATGTAAAAGAGATTATGTAAACATGAACTTTTAAGAAGTGCAGATGTTTGAATTATTTTTGAGTTTGTTTTTATATATAACACAAGTTAAAACAGCAACAGATCTATTAGAGAATGTCCTTTAGAGTTTCACTTGTCTAACATTTACTCTTAACCTTAATAAAGACCTAGATTTGAGTTTTTAGCTGGCTGATTGTAGCAGACTTTACCAGCCTCCTGCTTCCAAGAGCGCATGACTAAATCCTCATCAAGTTACATGGTCTTTGTCAGAAATTTTATATGTATTTTATGTTAAAATAAAATTAGCAAAAGTTAAAACAACAAAATACAGGGGAAAATAAAACAATAAACAACAGAAAAATAAAACGTCCTAGTGATTGTTTATGCCACATATTTATATTAATTTGAGAGGGTAACATTTAAAGAATCACATCACTAATTCACCTGTTTTTACTTCTATAACCAACAGAACTGTGTTTTTACTTAAATGATTCAGGTTCAAGTTTGTGTTCACGTTCTTCAGAAATATGTTTAATTCTCATTTATTATTTTGCTGCAGCAAGTGCACATGCTACTGAGAAAGAGGCTCTGATGTCAGAACTAAAGGTACTCAGTTACCTTGGCAATCACATAAACATTGTCAACTTGCTGGGGGCCTGCACTGTTGGAGGTGAGTGAGCATAAGAGGGGTGGGGTAATGAATTGTGTTGGGAGGTAAAGGATGATGTAGAGGTTAACAAAAGGTGAAGAGATAAAAAAAACCTCATATGTTCTAACTACACATATGTAATGTTACATTCTTTCACATCTATGTGTGTGATGCTCACTTGGCCATTCCTCAGGTCCGACTTTGGTTATAACTGAGTACTGCTGCTTTGGTGACCTGCTGAATTTCCTGCGCAGAAAGCGGGAGTCCTTCTACTGCTCTAGACTGGGAGAGGACTGTTACTATAGAAACATCATTCTACAGCAAGAGTCAGTATAAAATATACATGCTCACATATGTTTGATTTGTAAAAAGATTATCAGTGAGTCATGCTGAATCAAACTGTTCTTTCTTGCAGTGAAGGTATAAATGGCTATATGACCATGCGGCCTTCAGTTATGGGAGTTCTGTCCTCTGAGAAACAGCGTTCACCCCATAAAGGTATGGCAAAGCAAAATCTTCTCTTCTCTTCTCTTCTCTTCTCTTCTCTTCTCTTCTCTTCTCTTCTCTTCTCTTCTCTTCTCTTCTCTTCTCTCTTCTCTTCTTTTTTCCTCTTTTGCATATAGTGTTCTCCGCAGCAGTCTGTGAGTCAGACTCCTAGTACTCTTAGTAGTACGTGTTCCTATAACAGGATAAAATTGCAAGTAACTCTTAGATAGGAGCATCTGTCAAATGCATAAATGCAAGTATGTTATCTCTTAAATCTCCTTTCCTCTTCCCTCTTTGTCTCCTTCTGTGTCAGGCTCATACAATGACTGTGATGTAGTCACTGAGATCCTCCAGGAAGATAGTTTGGCTCTGGACACTGAAGACCTCCTCAGCTTCTCCTATCAAGTGGCTAAAGGGATGGATTTCCTGGCATCCAAAAATGTAGGAATCTCTTCTCTTCTCTTCTCTTCTCTTCTCTTCTCTTCTCTTCTCTTCTCTTCTCTTCTCTTCTCTTCTCTTCTCTTCTATTATTTGTTTTTCTTTTCCACTCTTTATCAGTGTAGTCCTCTCTCTCTCTCTCTCTCTCTCTCTCTCTCTCTCTCTTTCTCTCTCTCTCTCAGCAATATGATACTCCTCTCTGTCATTCTGCACAAAGCTCTGGGATCATATTTTCTCTCATGACTTTCCAGTCATGGTTTACCTTACAGAGCTTACAGGTCACGTACAAGCGCACATGTTCACAAGCACACTTACAAGAAGTCCATCAAGAACTCTATGGAGCATTTTTTTCTTGGTTGTTTTTTGTGCTATTTCCTTAAAATGCAGTGTAACATTTTAAAAAGCACGATTGTTATTGTTATACACTTGGTAACTGTTTATCTGCTGAAATTCCATGCATTACATGCATTAAATCTTTTGTAATGGAATTTTATTGGGCTCAGGTTTTTAAGGGTTTTAAACATTTACAGATGAGATCAGCATTCTCTTTTTACTGGAAGTTTTATGTCCCATTTATGTCCTACAGTGCAGTACTTCTGTGGTTCTACAGGTGCAGTTTGTTGTTGCTGCATGGAACTCGTGTTGGCTGTGGGGCTTGTTGCTGGCAAATATTTTGGGCAGTTTTGGTTTGGATGACCTCATTGTATTTTGTTGCTGAAGTGACTATGATATTTGACTCTTTTACCTCTGATGATATTGTTCACACATCTAGACAAACATTCTTTTTCAACTAAAAGGTGAAAATAGGGATCAGAATGACTAAATTGTGGGGTTACATATGAATAAAAATACCAGTTGTCTTCAATCTATACTGACATTTGTCTGTTTCTTTTTGTGTTTTTGCATGCTAGTGTATTCACAGGGACCTGGCAGCTAGAAACATTCTCCTCACACAAGGTAGAGTGGCCAAGATCTGCGACTTTGGACTTGCACGTGACATCACTACCGACTCCAACTATGTAGTGAAAGGCAATGTAAGTTTTTGTGATTTGTAAAAGAACTTACAAATAGGAAATCACAATATGCATGTGCATCTCTACCATCCAAAAGGCAGGTTACTGTTTAGAGCATTGAAATTTAATAGGTATAGCAATCATGATGTTAAAATTACATTACAAATAAGAATTCCTAAATGTAAAGACAAGAGGAATGGGAACATTCTGATTAATCAGTGCACCAAAGGGGCTGATACGGTGTAAAACACAGAGGCAACAGGCTTGCTAAAAAGTCTAGCTGATTTATGTGGGCTATGAATTATTCCTATATTTTAAATCAATACAAACTATAAAACACAGAAATAACTCACCAAGCTATCAATACGGCCAAGATCTGTGTTTGCTCAGGTGTGGTAAAATATGACCTTGGCCATGTGTTCAGTAATCCAGCTAAAATCAAAAGAACATGTTTAAACCAAGCTTTTAAATGGTTTACATTCTGAACTTACCTCAGTGTCATCCCAGCATTTCTAGTGCCACTCATCCAAAGGCACTAGAGTTGAAATAGTACCACCATGTGCAGAATGCTCTGACTGTAGAATGAGCCTTTAAAATGATTTATGGATACAGTGTTTATCACTGAAATTGTGAGCGTATCATTAAGGCAGTTTATTGAGAACATATTTTTAATCAATTTTATAGCAATCGTGACAACCCTGTGTGTGTGTGTGTGCTGTCAGAAACAATGGGATCGAACATCCATGACTGCTTGTGTGTATGCAGTTGTGCCTGTGAGTGTGTGTTTTCACAAAAAACACAATGTTAATGTTCTGGATGACCACTTTTTTCCTTTTATCTTTGGGCAGGCTTCATTAAAGTCATATGGTTTTGATATCTTAAAATAGGGTTCTTTCCCGCAGAGGCCTGTTTTACAAACACCCACCACCGGAATTTAACCAGTACAAAGCTAATGGCCGTATTTAAAACATTTTAAGGCTTTCCTACATAAAGTCACGCATTAAAAGGCTGGTTTGGATCTGTCTTGTGCAGGCCCGTCTTCCTGTGAAGTGGATGTCTCCTGAGAGCATCTTCGAGTGTGTATACACATTTGAGAGTGATGTGTGGTCTTACGGCATCTTATTATGGGAAATCTTCTCCCTGGGTATGTTTTAATTATTAACTGCAGACGTTCATCAAACTGTTTTAAGTAAGCAATGAAAAAACAGCAGACAAAAAAACAATCAGTTTTATAAACTTGGAACAAAACCTGACCTTGTGTTTATGTTGGAACTTTCCAGGGAGCAGTCCTTATCCAGGTATGCCTGTGGACTCCAGATTCTACAAGATGATTAAGGAGGGCTATCGGATGGATTCGCCTGAGTTTGCGCCAAGTGAAATGTAAGTTAGTGTGATTATGTGCCTCTGTTTATGTGCTTTGCTTGGCTTGTTGAGAAGAATTGGAATTATTTTGTGTTGATTACAAATGACAAGATGTAACAAGATATTGGTGGTTTACTCAGACTCTGAAAGTCTGATCAAATAGTAGAAATGTATGGATGGAAAGGAGAATATTTATGTGTGTGTGTATACTGAGAATTGTGACTTTTTTCAGGTATGAAATCATGCAATCATGTTGGGATCCAGAACCTTTCAAGAGGCCCTCTTTTGGCAAGATAGTAGAGAAGATTGAGCAGCAAATCTCAGACAGCACCAAACATGTATGTAATTTATGGTGACAAATACACCCCTACCTTAAACACAAAAGGCCATGTTCATACCTCTGTTATTCTTTTTAGCTGGTCCTAATCCAACGCCTTTTGTCCTCTTGCTTTCTCCAGATCTATCTGAACTTTAGCTCTAGGTTGCCTGTAGTATCAGGGCCCCATGAGGACCCCAGCTCTGAGCCCCCACATCTCAGCTCAAGTAGCCACAGCACCCCCACTCAACCTCTACTGTCCAGTGATGATGTCTTCCTTGAAGGGGCCACTACCAGACAGCCATGTGTATGAAGAACCCCACTGAAACCATCCATGCATGCTGAGGTGTCTAGATCAGTGCTGTTCACCCACTAAGACTTCACTTTCAGACAGACCCAGGGGTCGGTGTAGCATGCAAAGACTTGGGTGAAATGACTGAAACCCTGATTCGTTTATTAGGGCAGAAAGCAGTCTTGTCACCTGCTCACTTTTTTCACTCGCTGATGTACATAGCGACCCCCACTACCACCACCAACAGGGGATGGACAGTCTTTTCCCTATTACTTTGACGCAGTGGGACCATGGGACTTGGAGTCTTAAAGAGAGTATAATGGGGGTTTTATGTAATTTAAAATTCTGCTAGGGTTAACACTGTGGCACCTTCACTTCTGCATAGCAGATTTAAACTAATCCTTTCATGGTACAACTCTCATCTCTACAAAGGTACTGGGGAACAAGGTTTTTTATGTGTAAAATATCATGAGGTCTGAATTGTAAGTTATGGATTCCATGTCTCCATTCTTGATTAATATAGACTTTACATGTAACGATGGACAGAGATGCATATTTAAAGATGATTGACGGTATTACCAGTATGTTCTCGACCAGTACTGTTTATTTTTCCAGCAGGATGTGTCCTTTTAGCTTCAAACTGGACTTTTACTTTACCTATTTCAAAAGGTCTGTTTGTGCTGTGTTTGGTATAATGACTGTTTTTTCTTCAGGACATTTTCTCAGTATTAGTCAGTTACATGTGTTTGACTGTTATCAGTACTGTTATAAAATTGTTCTTGGATGATATTCAAATAGCAAGGTGAAGTAGATGTTTCTTTCCTGTTAGGCCATTATGAATGGCTTTACAGGGGCACTATAGCTACATCAACCAAATATTAGAGGCTCATTTCACTCACATAGTTCTTCATAATCAGTCAATTACTCATTAGTCTCTTTAGTTATAGTGTAGTGACAACGTTTTATTTCACTCCCATGTTTCGACTTGGCATCTGTTATCTTATGCATTGTTTATTTTCAATATGACTCTGTTGAAGTGCAAAAAATGCTAAATATCTTTTGTGTGTTGTTCACTATCAAACTTTTTGATCTTGTAACATTTCAGCTTTAAATTCAGTATTATGCAAGGTTTGTTTGAAGGATTTCTTCAAGTATTTTTGAAAAAAAATTCAGCATAGTTCCTCGGGCTGGCCGGGGAGTTGATAATAGCCACAACCTGGAGGCATCATCAGACCTGTTCTAAGTAGGCTTGTGTTTTAAAGGTCAATTTACATATAGAGAGCTAGCTGAATGATCAAACCATTACTGTGCTTGACCCATTATTCTTACACTCATACACAATTGTATATATTTTAGCTATCTCTGTCTAGACTTAGAGTTGGTTGAGTGCAGTAGCTTTTGTAGCAGCAGACATTTTGTTAACAGCAGATATTCAAGATGGAGGCGACAAAGTAGAGTAGCACTTTTTTGTATATTTGTATAATTGCATTTCTTTGCTAATGCTTATTGCTGTACATTTATGTAAAGTATCTTATACTTTCTGTTTGTGTATTTTCTGTACATAAAGCACTATCTCAGTTATTTTGGAGTCATGGACATGAACAAATGTCTTGAGAATGTTCACTAAGACTTGTTATTAAGGTTAGGACATTAGCCTGAGTCTTAAAGTTAGAGACGGTGTTCCAAGTGTTTTTTCCATTGTTTTCATTGTTCTCAGCAATCAACGTCCAGACCTTTTGAACTCTTTTTCATACAAAAACACCAACTATTGTGCCTCACAGTTAATAAACTTAGTGTACAACTCTGCTCTTTTGCCAATGAGAATCATGCTGGTTAAGAAGGAGTCAATAGAAAGCTATTGCTGCTTTAGAATCGGGTGCCAATGGAGTGTGAGCTCTCCGTTGGAACATCCAATGAGAGACATTGTAGTGGATCTAACATTGGAGTAGTAGCTGTTCTGAGGGAGAGCCACAGAGGGGATTTCTTAATAAAGATGTAGCTCCCTTTGTAGGGATTCTCATTTCTTGTTGACCTAAGGACAAAGAGCAGCCTCACATTAGAGACCGAGAGTTCAGTGGAGTCTTTAAGGAATATTCTGGCATTTTTAACCGAAACTCTGTCATAGCTAATCTCTATCTGTTACTGTACTACAGACAGTATTTTCTGAGTAGATATTAAAAAAACAGAAAACTTATATGTTTTGACTTACACTTTTAAATTAGATGTCTATGGGCAGGTCCTGACACAGTTGCCCTTTGGCTTTTGTTGTTTGTAAGTTCTGTATTTATTGACGCACATTAAAATTATTAATGGCAGTAATCAGCCATATGCCACAGACGTAATGGATAGAGATGAGGTTGTAAAACAAAGTACCCTTTAAAAATTGCAAGCTACAGACTGAGTGTTTCAAACTATGGCAAGTAGTCTGAGTTGTTACATCAGTAGTCAGGACACCTGGTCAGTAGCTGATTTCCCATCTCTCTCTCTCTCTTTCTCTCTCTCTCTCTCTCTCTCTCTCGCTCGCTCTCTCTCTCTTTCTCTCTCTCTCTCTCTCTCTCTCTTGCTCTGTTCTTTGTGTCCAGCTGCTTCCTCCAGCGGAAGTGTTGCTTCCAGGGTGGCCAAGCTGGGGACGTCCCAGTCTTTGCTTGTGCTCACTCTCATTCTCTCTTCCATGATTCCCTCTCTCTCTACCCACACTGAGACATTGTTCCAAGGGGGCATCTGGTTAAGGCTGCTATCTGCGCTTGTGTGTGTGTCCTTGTGCATGTGGTCAATGTAGCCTAAATGCCGGTCATTTTTGCTGTTGAGATACCAGAACATTAGTGGTTTTTCCAATAGAACCGCTATCATATAATGACTGCTTTTTCAAATACACTGTACGCCACAAACTGATGTTCAGCCACCGGTTTGTGGCCAAGCACTCTTTCCACTCTGACACTTGCTCTGTGTCAATAAAATGTGTAAATGATAACAGATGTATCTTCATTTGTTTGTTTTTTTTAGTTTTTTTAGGGCAACATGGTACGTCCTTGCTTATGCTGTAAACATTAAGTGCGACTGTTTTTATTCTTTGTGGAAGTTTCACTTTATCCATTGCATAGAAGTATCTCTACCAATTCTTTGTCTGTGTCATGGTCCTTACTTCAAGTATAAAACTTCAGTCATATCTGGTACAGCTTGTATATATTTTACATTTAATCACATGTAGGCCAATGTAACTTCTACCTATGGTCATGAAGCTTGGTAATGAAACCATACTCTCATGCATGGATTATCTGAGTAGGTCTGTTTTCAGACTAATGACAGTAGAGGGTTCTTTTTTTTCTGTCTTTTGAAGAGAAGGTTTGTTCTGTGCATTTCATTATTGTATATTTATTTTATGGTTTTTATTTTTCAACATTTGAAAAGTTGTAATGTATAAAATCTGTCATGTCTTGTTACTATACACTGTAAATAAACAAATGATACATAACAATATGTTTTGTGGTCTTTGGCTGTAGACAGAAACAGAAAAAAGTTATTTTTCTAAACAAAAAACATACAACATACCCATTAACTTCTAATGATTTTCTTTTTAGCAAAAACAAATCACTTTATTATTTAAACCACAAAGTTAAGCAATGTTTTACCTTTAAACATGGCTCTTCATGTTACTCGAAATATGTACCTGTATTTTGTTTATGAAGTTCAGTAGTGCAACTCATATCTCACCATATCTTTCAGTGTTGTGTGGTTTTGAAATCTCTTCCTGGAGCCTGAACCTGTACACTGTGTTCCATACCTTATAATCACATTCATGAAAATATTTCAAATCTTATCTCCCAAATATCTGATGTATTTTATTGTGGATGGTTTTGAACATATTGCTGGCCATCTGTGGCCCAAAGTTGAGCAGTTGGGTGCCTAGAGCAGCAGTGGTCCTGCACAGAAGCGAAGACTTTCTGTGTATAAATGCTGGATTGTGGTCACCCTTATGCCAAATGGGTCGTGCATTATACAGCCATATTTCCCAAGTCAAGTGGATCTTGGATCAAGCCCAAGACTGGACATCTGTTCTTAACATGGCAAAGCAGAGATAACTCACGTTCTGGTCAGGAACACGTTCACCACTAGTTGGTTTCACATGATCCATACACTAATAAAAAATTTTTTTACAAAAAGATGGCAATGATAAAGACTGAAAAAGATAACTTCTGGTAAACTTGGGGCAGATCTGATGTGTTCTGGCAGAAAAGAACCATGCTCTGAAAGGTTTTAAAGTGAACTTAATCTACATGATCTGAAGCCTGCTTTACTATTAAAAGCTCATCTGAAAAGAGTAGAGCAAGATGGAATTAGTGACGCTAACAAGATGGCATCAGTGGCGCAAATAAGTTGGCGTTAGTGCTGCCATCCCTTTCTGCATGGACAGTATATGTTTTGAGTTAGGCCTTGAGGAGGCCCTCTGCTTTCCCTGCTCTTGTATGCTATGAGCGGTAGAAGGAAGGCTTGCTGAAAAGCCCCATCTCTGCTGCTCCATATCCGGCCCTTGTGAGTCTCCCAGCACAGTCCCAGCTCATTGTTTGCTCATCCATCTGATAAGACAAGAAGGATTTCCCACTATTGAATCCTGCTGAAAAAACAGTGAGTAAGCAGCACCTGAGGATTCCGTTTAACTCAACAACCAGCTGAGAGAAGGAGAATTTACTAGTGCGTCATGTTTTGTTTAATAAGAAACACCTGCAGAAACATATAGTTATTTTTATAATCATAAGCCTTTCACTGATTATTTTCTAGTGCTGTTTTTTTCTCAGCAGGTGTTGGATAGGGAAAAAACCCCAAAGGTTAACATGGTCAGTGCACCAAAAGATCAATGGGCCTCATTCACCAATCCTTGCCATGAAGATTTTTTTTCATAAAACCCATTAACACAGTTTTCACAATCTGACATTTACCAGTGTTTTCTCATTTAGGACAGAGTCTCCACATTGCTATGCACTGACTGCTGACATATTTATGCAAAACAAAATGTATGTAACAATAATGCATCTAACATAGACTTTTTAAGGACATCAAGAATAATTTTTTAAAATATATTTATTTATTGGTAATATTGGTAAATGAGGCCATATCATCTAAGAATTTTGTCTCCCAGAAAGCATAAGAACCTGCAATCTTGCAAATTTATACCAATAATTGCAGGTATCACAGCAAAGTCCAAGCAAGAAGCTAATCTTTGCACCTGTTGCTAACAGTCTGGACGATCCATTTCGTCATTGGCACATACAACTCAATATGCATTCTTCCCAAATATATTTCTCTCAACTGATCTAACTGATTAGCTAAAGCACAGAAAACTAGGCAATGTTTATGCATAGAATTTTTGCAAAGGAAGTTTGGCTTTTTTGGAATTATTGGGGAAAAAAGTTTCTTTTTGCAAGTTTCAGTTCGCATTTCTTGATGCAGCAACTGACAATGTTAAGTAACAAAAGTTTTCTGAAGACCAGCTAATTTATCACAACAGCATGATGGTTTCTCATGCAGAGCTTTCTGATAGCTCAAAGGTCATGTACATTCAACAGTGGTTTCTGTCCTTGCCCTACATAGAGATTTCAATGTGTCGCTTCAATGTATTAACAGCGTTGTATACAGCAATGTGTTCACTCTTATTTTGCCCTATCCCAACAGTGTTCTGCAGGTATCAAATTCAAAAATTGTTTATATTAACAATATATAGTTAAGTTTCTCTGCCAAACAATAAAAAGTGAATTATTTGTACATTAATTAGTAAGACTAAGCTTTTTTTTCAGCAGGATAATATGCTGTGCCACACTGCAAAAATAGTTCAGGAAAGATATGAGGAACATGACAATAAGTTCAAGGTTTTGGCATGTCGTCCAAATTGCATTCAGTTGAGCATCTGTTGAATGTTTTGTGCAAACTAATTCAATCCATGCAGGCCCCATATAGCAACGTCCTGGACTTAAAGGATTTTCTGCTAATATCTTAGTACAAGTCTTGGTACTAATTCATGCTTCAGTGAGTCAGAGCTGTTTTGGCAGTATGAGGGTCACCTACACAGTATTACGAATATCCAATACTGTGCAAATTTAGCTCCACCCCTAATGTAGCACATCTTATCCAGGTAATAAAGGCCCTTTAGAGGTGTTCGAATACAAGAGTTAAGTGTGTTGGATCTGAACTCTCCAGGGTGGTAGATCTTGAGGACTGGAGTTTGGCAACTTTGCTCTAACTCTATTTGTTCATTTCCCCTTGAGTTCACACAGACACACACATAGCCCCATTCTCTCCACTTAAGTTTGGCAGAAATGGCTAGAAGTCAGCCGATTCAACTCACTACAATAGTTTTGTTTGTATAGCATGTGTTGCTCATTCCAGGCTGTAGGCTGGAAAAGATGCAGAAGCACAAATGATACTTGTGTACAGTGACATTGCACTGAGGTAGTTCAGCTGCATGTGATGTCCTTCAGAGCATGATCTTCTCAAAACCTGCCTTTACATTTTGTGTGTGCTTGTGTGTGTGTGTGTGTGTGTGTGTGTGTGTGTGTGTGTGTGTGTGTGGCGAGCGTTATATGTGTGGTAAAAGCCGTTTCAGTGGCAGCTCATACAACTTAGATGCTGGGTGTGTGTGTATCTGTGTGAGGGAGAGAGAGAGAGAGATTGTGGTCTCCTTTAATGAGTGTGTTACCTTCTCGTGGTTTCTGTGGCTTTGCTGACAGTTTGACCTCCGAGCTGTGTACAGAACAGAGGAGAAGAGACACGGATGGAGTTAGAGGGAGGGGAAAAGAGAACAGCAATGAAGCAAGATGGAGTGATGAGATTAAGAAAGCTGATGTTGAAGAGTGCTCACCATTTGGGAGGGTTTCACAAGAACATGGCAAGCTGTTCTAGTTTTACATAATCTGTATTAACTGTGTATGTAACAGTCTGTCCTTTTCTTATCTTGTGTTTACCAGCTATGACCCTGATAACATAGTGTGGGCCATCCTAACATGAACGCCTTGTCTCATACAAAACAATAGTTTTTAATTAGCTATTTTGCATGTTAGTCAAATGGCTCTTTCATCTTAAAGCAAGGGTCCTAACTATTAAGCATACTAAACTATCTGACAGCAGACAAAAGTCTGGCTTACAAAACCAAAGTGAGGAGTTTTTTCAACATTGTTTATGTTCACATTTAGACTCTGGCATTAATAATAGCCTTATAATTACTGAGAAATCACAATCAGCCTCATCAGCTATGCTTGTAGAATAAAGCACCTCAAATTAAGAGCAGAGTCCATAGTCCACAAACTACACACATTTTTAATGACCTCTATGACTAACTGTACTGTTTGCCCTGTATTAACTGGCAGGAACAGGGCCGACTCACTGATATCCGATTAACATCTGTATCTCAACAAAAAAAGTGTAAACAAGTCTCTCTTTCTAAGGAGATGATGACATTGATGATCATTTCTTGTGGATCTGCTTTGGTTTTATTCTCACCACTATGAACAAATACTGTATATATAAAGCAATGTGTATAAAAATTCAGAACGAATCCCATTCCAATTTTTATTATAGGGGTGAACAACTCTTGTCCTGGAGGGCTAGTGTCCAGTGTAGTTTGGTAGTACCCCAACTCAGTCATACCTACTAAACTTGGCAAATTAATAGATGAGGTGAACCATTTCTGAGCAGAACTGTGCAGGACACTGTGTTGGAGTTATCCCTGATATAAGGGATAGTTGGTAATATTAGTTGAACTAACTAAAAAAAATGTTTGATATATGGGTAATGTTTACATTTTGTCAGGGGCATCACTGCAGAAACATTATGACCTGGTCATCACATCAGATAAAAAAATTATCTGTTTTTTTCTTAATCTAAAAGTATGAATTTGTCAAATCTTCAATTTTTTAAAAATAAGTTACATTTATTTGATTTGTCCACTTTGACTTTACTTTATTCAACATTCATTCATGAAGCAGTTCACTGCTTTTCCAAAAAATGTAACAAAATGACCCTGTGACAGGGAGTTAACTGATGTGATGTAGTAGTAAATTGTGACTGATCCATATCTGTCGGGAGATGGATACTAGTGATATCAGTCTCTCTTCTTTTGGCCATTTTCACTGCTGAGTGTGTGGCACCAGTTGTCAAGGTGAGGGAAAAAAGGACATGGGCACATGCAGATGAGGTTTTCTTTTCATTTGTATTTTTTGTTTAATATGTGTAATAGCCAAATGCACACAGTATGATAACCAGTTTTTATACATTGGTATGACATGAAACCAGTAACTCTACAGCTAATTAGCAAAATAAACTAGGAAAATCAGCCCCCTTAAAAGCAGACAGAAAACATCCGCAAGGGATATGGCTGAGACACTGATATAGCAAAATATTCATGGCACAGTCACGGGGAAATCTCTGATGTTTGCAGTGGACTGTATGTATTTGTACTCCAGCATGGGTGCATGTTTGCAGGCCTGTCTGGGTAGTGTCTGCAGCACAGCAGAACCAGCCTGCGGTGAGAGGGTTGGTCACCATGTGATGCTGAACTATTAGGGGCCACTGTTGTCCTCCGGTGCCATAGGCTGTTTTTCAAAAACCTTTAACTGTGCTGGGAACTTGTGTGAGTATGCACTTGTAGTGGGGTGTTGTGTGGTGTTACTGTCAGCATAAGTGGATGTTTATGTGGGGAAAGAAAGTAAGAGAAATTATGGGTATGTGTGTGTCTATACATGTGTGTGTTTGTGTGCAATGTACGGGGAGGGCCTGCTAAGGTTACTACCACTTCCTACCCTCTCCCAGCTGCTGAGGAAGTATGTGAGAGTGTGTCCAGGGTTCCTCTGTGTGAGTTTGTGCCTGTGGTGTGTGTGGATGGTTGAGAGAAGCGGGCACTGGGGCACCACAAGGTCAACATAGCAGCACACACACATGCACACACACACATGCTCACTAACACACACAGACACATACCTACACGTGCACACACACACACACACACACACACACAGATATACTACACACTCTCTCTCTCTGCCTTTGTTTGTGCAATAGTACAATGTGTAAAGCCACAGAGTGGTAGAAAGGAGAGGTATAGAGGATAGAGGGAAGAGAGAAAGGAGGAGTGGGGAAACAAGTGCTTCGTTTATCTAAGACACACTGCACTTCCTCTGGCACTGCCACAGAAGTTTTGCAAGAACAGAAACACATACACACAAATGCACATGCCCACACGAGCATACATGAACACACATACAGCACAAAAACATGTTTGCTCAGTGTGCTGTAACACTGCTAGATAAGGTGAACAGCTTTGACTTGCAAAGAATGCCCCTAGAATGTTTTTGCATTCTTAGAGAAGTTTTACTTTACATATTGAAATTCAACACCTCATCAGGCTCTGATCTTTAGCAGCTCCAAAGAACAGAAGCAGTGACTCTTTCTTCTTTCCCCTAATAATTTATACATTTCCCTTATGCAATAAAAAGAGTTTCAAATGTATTTTGTAGTCATTAATGTCAGCATGAGCACTGAAACAAATGCAGGCCACTTCTCTAAACACCCACAAACATAAACACATTTAGACAAAATAAGACTAAACTTATCCATGTCATTTTTAAAACCTTCTGCAATATCAACTTTAAGCGTACATTCAAAGAAATGCAGCTCATTATATTATAACCAAAATGAACTTTGTGTTAAACAAGTTTTGCTTGCTAGGCCAGTGCTAATCTAACAACCTGTGAGATCAAGTTCTCCAGCTATTGTCAAAAGTTATTTTGCTTTTTGTCCATAATAATCACTTTAATTGCTTCAGTTTCATCCATTAAACCATTCATCTAGTTTTGATTTGTTTTGATTGTAAACTATAGATGGCCAGAATAATATAATTATCAAAGTACATATTCATTATTTTGGTTAATAATTTCTACAAATCCCATTTCTGAAATAAAGTCTTTGCAGAATGTAATAAAAGCAAAACTCTACAATTTGTAAATTCTCTAACCTTTATTAATTAATTAATTATTATAATACATAGAAATTACTTTTTATGTTTTGGCTGACACGCTTTATTGCATTTTCTCAATATATAAACAAATTTTCATTTTGATTCTTCCAACACTCTCATAAAAAAGTGGAGAGAGACAAAATAATAGAATCTTCATAGAATTGTCAGTCAGTTAAAAATTAAAATATCTCAACTCAAGATCATAAAGAATTGAGGTATTTACTGTACTTAATATTGTGAAAAGATTCAGGGAATCTAAATCCTTATAGGACAAGGCTGGAAACCTTTGAGGCCTCAGAAGGCACTGCATGAGAAACCGTCACGCTATAGTAATAAATATAGCCACATGGGCTCAGGAAAACTTTGAAGAAACCCTTCACTTGAAATAGTCCTCTGCTGCATCAAGAAATGGAATCTCAGTCTGCATTGCACAAAGAGACAGCTCAGTTCTATACAGAAATACCACTGAGTTCTTTGGATGCAAGAGGGCAGTAGAAACATGCTGGGGTCAGATTAACCTTTGGACTTGAGTTCTCTGTGCCAAAGATACAATTAACCATCCAGACTGTTGTCAATGAAAGGTGCAATGTCTGTCATGGTCATGGGTGCTTGAGTGCCCATGGAATGGGTGTGAAGGTCCCATTGACTTGGAGGCATATTTTGGGATATTAGTTAAGCATATTCTGCAATGAAGGCGTAATTGGTGGCAATGGTAAACATGCCTCTGTCCCTGTTACTTTGAGTGCATTATAGGCATATTTTTTTTATATTTATAATGTACATTTATGTTGATTAGTGAAAACATTTTATCAGTTAAAAAATCTAACATTTATCAATTTAAAAAATTACACGTTCTTGTTTTGTTTTTTTTCATTTATAAAAAATCCCAGCTTTTCTGGAAATGGGGTTTATTGAAATGAATGCCTTATATAATGTTTTGTAAATTTTGAATCTAATTTCACTCATAGCCTATCATTTTGTGTAGACATTTGTCACTGAGCTGATTTCACATTTGATATATTAGGCCAGTTTTTGCCCTGAGGATATGCAACACATGTGTAGCCCTAGTTGGTTATTCATGCATGGGCTTTGGCTTTGACTTGCCTTGTCTATCTCTGCATGGTAGGTAGTGCTCAAGTCCAGTTTTGTCTCTCCTAGCATAGGTCATTCACTCTCGCACTCACCATCTGTAGATGTTATGGAGTCCTAGATGGGACAAAATGTCTGAATAGAACAGTTTGGTGCTTTGTTGCACCAACTGTGTCCACGACACTCAGAAATACATGTTAACATGTCATATCTTCTAATGAGTATATGTTTATGTTTATAATAGTTCAGTAGTGTAGTGGAAGTATCTGGGATTTGCCACCCCCCCATCCTCTGCCCAAATTCAATGCCCCAAAACGACCTTGCAAATTCCACCACCATCACCAATCTCTGCCCATT
>JBBPDA010000152.1:11515718-11528535 GCA_037974385.1 Arnoldichthys spilopterus | reverse complement strand
AAGTTATTTCTGTGACCATTGTGAGTTTTTCTTTCATTGACTGAAGGGTACCAACAATTTTGTCCACGTGTGTAGCAGACAGTCTAATCCAAAACAACTTACCAAGCTAGGCAAGCGCAGCATTTGGATCACGTCCCCCAATCTTCTGTATGCAGGGTGATTGTGTTCCCGACTGCGCCATCCTTCACACCTCTTCCACGTAGCTGTAAGACTTTATGCTGTCAATCACAAATTTTTCCTACTTCTATAATCACAAGTCAACACATGGTCTATAGCCAATCATCCTGCATACAAAAAAGCTTTTCTCAATCCCCATCCAGACAGCACTGGAGCAAAATTCCTCATATAAGTCTCTAAGTGCTGTACACTCATCAGCTGTGTTACAAGAACTTTAACACATTCTAGGTCAGTTCTTTGTGCTTTAAACATAATATCTATAAGTCAAAACTACTCTTTACAAATAGTGTTGACCCCTGAGAAATAGATTTCACTTTCAATTTGACTTGAGGTAGGTGTGTACTGATGCATAGAAATACAGATTATTATTATTATTATTATTATTATTGGTGCTTAAGGTGATGGACTAGAAATCCATTGGGGGTCTCTCCACGCAAATTCAAATCCTGCCAACAACAGTTCACTATGTGGGCAATGGTGCCCTAGTAATTAGAACCTTGCCCTTGGGACCTGAAGGTCACAGGTTCAAGTTCCAGCCCAGGCACTACCGAGGTACCCTTGAGCAAGCTACCACCGCGCTACACTGCTCTCTGAAAAAGTGAGGTTTTGTGAGTTATATATTGTACTGCAATTGTAAATTGCTTTGAACATTAAATCAAAACTGGACAAACAAAGTAAACATTGTTTCAGTTTTAAATCTGCATCAGTACTGACATTGCATCAGCAGTTATTAATGAGGGCCCATAATCCAGTGATGAATTAACCATTAATTCAACAAGCAACATTAAGGATTAACGCTGACTGGTTTTGCCCAACATCAGCAGTGATTCATTCACTTGTTTTGTGCCTTATCTAACAGGTCTAGAGACCCTATTTCTACCTATCCCAGAGACTGTACCTATTCCAGCACTCATAGAGTAAGCTTCCAGGAAAACCTATGCAGACACTGGGAAGAATATATAAATTTCACACAGAAAGGACCCTGGGTGCCCCAGGCCAGCAGTTTAACCAAGGACCTTCTATAAAATCATCACTGTTTGAATCAAAGTTTGCTATCAGGGTAATATTTTCACCACAGAAAATGGCTTGCCGGCTCGTGTTTTGTGTTTGCATGTGAGTGTGTATACTCTATATACGGGAACCATTTGTCCTGTGTCCTCACAATGGTGCAAAGACATGAAAATTCTCATACTAGTCACCTTTTCCGGATAGATAGATAGATAGATAGATAGATAGATAGATAGATAGATAGATAGATAGATAGATAGATAGATAGATAGATTAAAACTTTATTAATCTCTTGGGAAGGTTCCTTCGGGAAATTAAGTAAATGTCTACAGTCATTTAGAAAAAAAAAGGAACTTTTTCTTGCAAAGTACTTACAAAATATAATACAGAACTGTGAAGTTTGTTTATATATGTATACACAATTCCACCACAACATTAAAACCACTGACAGGTGAAATTAAGAACATTGACATTCTTGTTAAAATGGCACCTGCCAAGGGGTGAGATATATTAGGCAGCAATTTAACAGTCAGTTCTTAAAGCTGATGTGTTTGAAGCAGGAAAAGGATCTGGAAAAATTAGATATGGGCCAAATTGTGATGGCTAAATTGACTGGTTACTACCTACCAAAAGAGCACAAAGGTAGGACAATCAGTGAACTGGTAGCAGTTTACTTGAAATCGGTTTAGCACCGAATGCTGATTTATGTGCATGGGGAGTGAAGACTAGCCTGTCTGATCTGATCCCACAAAAGAGCTACTGTAGCACAAATTGCTGAAAAAGTTAGTGCTAGATGTGGTAGAAAGGTGTCACTGCGTAAACACAAACCGGAGTGCCCATGCTGACCAATTTCTACAACTAATGTGCCTACAATGGGTCCATGAGCATCATAGCATGGAGCAATGGAAGAAGGTGGTCTGACCTGATGAATCATGTTTTGTTTTACATCATGTAGATTACCTGAAGAAAAAGCACCAGGATCACTACAGGAAGAATGTAAGCCGGCAGAGACAGCGTGATGCAATGAGCAATGTTCTGCTGGGAAACCTTGGTTCATGACATTCATGTGGATATTCAGCACATACTACCTGCCTAAATATCACTGCAGACCAAGTACAATCTTTTTTGACAACAGTATTCCTAATGTCCTTGGCCTCTTTAACAAGATAAGGCTCCATGCTACACAGAGAACACTGTACAGGAATGGTTTGAGAAACAAAGACAAAGAGTTCAAAGTGTTATCTTGTCCTCCGAATTACCCAGATCTCAATCCTGTCCAAACCTGTGGGATGTTCAGGATAAACTAGCCCAATTGATGAAGGCTCCATCTCACAATTTACAGAACTTAAAGTATGTGCTACTAACGTCTTGGTGGCAGATACCACAGCACAGCTTCAGAGGTCCTATGGAGAACATGCCTTAAAAGGTCAGAGCTGTTTTGCCAGGAGTCTACACAATATTAGGCAGGTGGTTTTAATAATCTGGCTAATAGGTGAAATTGTTTATGTAGTAGAAAATCAACCAAATTATGATACAAAAGTGTGTGTTGACAAGGATGACTTTTTGTTTATCATTAGTTAATTGCTATCATCTTGTGCTGGTAGATGTACACACTGATACTGTACAGTGTATATACCATAGAAGAAGTAACAGTTAACACTTGTTTTATTATATGGTAAATGCAAATGGGGAACATTACTTAGACTCTTAAAAACTAAACAACTCTTGACTCTTAAAAAAAAACTTTCATTAGATTGTTGCTGTAATAGGTTTGGGTATTGAAAACAGACACAAGGACTTCCACGTCAAACAGGTTTTATTTAACAAATAAATAACACTGAGATACAACTACGAATAGACAGACTACGATGGATAACAATGGACTAAGCAAAACTCACAGGAATCAGATATATAACTGAAGACTATTCAGTAGAATGTAACATGGAAAAATGACAAAAACATTTTAGAATCATTTTTGTGAATAAGATGTGTGAGTGTAAAGACACTTCTATTAAAATATAAATAGCCTCTACATAGTGGGAAACACCCTTACACTGATAAGGAACTGTAAGATTAGTGCATTAAGATTCCTTAAATTGTAAAAAGGTACTTTACACTTGCACATGTTTTTCACAAAAAAGGTTCTTCAGGGGACCAAAAATTGTTCTTCTGTGGCATTACTTAAAAAAATTGTTTTGGCTCATCAAACTGGGAGTGTTCTGTTATGTCATTCCTCTTGTTCATTACATCCTCACCTCTTTCTCCACTTCTTTTTTACTTTTTCTGCCATCACACCACCCATCAGCAGTCGAAAGAAGACCAATGGGAGAGCTGTCATCATCTGAAATATCACAGGAATGCAGAGAATGCATACCACAGTGCTTTTCACCCTTCAGGCATGTCACACCATGAGCTGCACCTTAGTAACCATGGGTTGGGGTGTATGTTTTTAATGTGTTGTAGTTTTCTTGTGGATTCAAAGCACTCATAAATGATGCAGCATACATTGCCTGATTACTTTATTTGGAACATCTGTCTTGAATGTCCACCTTGCTGGTACAGTTGCACTGTGTGTTATCCATACTTTATTCATCAGTTGTCAGGTTCTGACCACAGAGTCACTGTTTGCTGAATATGTCTGGGTAGCAGACTCCTCTTAACCTAGCAGTGACACTGACATGTGCAAAAACCCCAGCAAACATAGAGAGTCATTAGCCTGACCGATTCCAATCAGGTTCTACATTTTCTACAAATATTGTTGTCAGAATATTATAAGATGTATTATTTTTTTAATATCGTTTTATGATTAAAACATGTATTTTTTGACAAGATCATCATTTTTGCTTGTTTTTTTGTAGACAATAATGAAAGTAATTTTTCTTATTTGTATAAATAATCCTTAGAACAGAACTGTTCTAAAATATGGAATAGGTCTCCAGGAACAAGACAGAACTACTGCTTTAGGAAACCAAAAGTGGTTCTACTATGGCATCACTCCGAAGATTCCTTTTTGGTGAGACTTTTATTTCTAAGACTCTGCTAGCCGCTGGTAGTAACTCTGATTTTCACAAATGTGGTATTACACAAGGGAGAGACAATATTCTAAACAATCTGATAAACCTGGGTGGAATACCACTTTAAAATTGTTAGGCCAGAGAACTCTGAGGGTTGCAACCTATTATATATGAGTTCCTCATACACTGACAGACATCAGCTCGTGGTCTGGCTTGTGAGAAGACTGAACATAAACTTTCGTCTCATTAAACCCTGGTGCTGTCTCTCTGCTTCAGCCTTCAAGCAAGGCTGATGTCTGTTGGCTTGCAGCCACAGTACTATAACCTCATCCCATCATGATTTCGCTAGAAATATTGCAAGAAAATGCGATTTTCATTCGTATTGCCTGTGAATGGTGGCATATGGAGAGACAAGGCTGCTGAATCCATCCATAAACATAGTTGTTCCTAGGTGTCATTTCTCACACAGTCACTACAAATAATAATAAAATGCAATTTAAAAAAAATTTATCTTAAAAACTTTGAAAAAATATATACTTTGAGAAAATATTGAAAATTATATTTAATGCTTATATTAAGGGTGAGAGTCTGCCAGTAGGGTTAGCAATATTTATTTGACAGATGTTTGCCAGAACCACAAATGAAAACTCTTCCGGAAGATGGCTAGCAGCTGTGGCACTAATGTGTTTGCCATTTGAAGTTGAGCTGCTTAAGAATGAAGCATTATCAAGGTTTGTCGGTTCCATTTAATTCTAGTGGCCAGCACAGACATAAAAAGAATGCCAAACAGAGCTCTTATGCAATCTAGTATTAACCATGTGAACCCCAGGCTTATAACTTATAATGTAACTGCTATAGTGGAGAAAAGAAGGTTTTAATAATTTTATCAGTTTCACATATATAGCTTAGCTTATGCTACAAAGCTACTTACAGACTCTCTGTATGCATGTCTCTCTCTCTCTCTCTCTCCACCCCAGGGCTAGGTACTATGCTGAGGTGTGCAGCAGTGTGTTGTTCAAGCATGACTTCATTAACTCTCTTTTGACGGTTTGAATGTTCATGTCTACATACCTGTATCACATCAGTTAAAGTAGGGGCAGGAGCAGGAAGCTTATTTGTATAGTTCTAAAAGTTTCAGTGATAAGTAACAGCTCTCATCAGGCATAACAAGCCCCTTTTCCTGCTGTCAGACAACCCCCCTTCTTCAGCTTCTCAGGAATAAACACTGGGAGGTTTACGTTTGCTTTCTGTTCAGTCAATAGGAACTCACAATTCCAAGTTAAGGAAATGGAAAAGTCACAAGACCTGAGACAGGGGTTATGTTGTTTTTGCTTTTCTCACAACATCTTTGGAGCTCTTACAAAATGGCCTTGCATGTTTTTCACAAAATTAAGTTGTTTTAGTACCTCTCACCCAGTTTTTTCCTACCGAATTTCCGGATTTTTAGTGGTGTGATCCTGTTTATCAGATATTTAAATATTTATATTTAAATATATTAGATATTGTATTAGCCAAAAAAGTGATCCTTTGTCTCTTTTGGCATTATTTTCCGACTGCAGCTCTCACCCGAAAAAAATTCTCCTCTCTTTGGCATTTTCTCATATCCTTGTGATCAGCATCTTTATTTGTGTTAGCCCAAGGGCATGCACTCTTCCTCTCCTTCCAATAAATAAGCATGTTTATGTTTAGGTAGGGGGGCTGTGGGTATCTTATAAAAATGGGATTTCCAAGGGGTCAGGAACGGTATCCGGAATTCTGCTGGACATCTGGAAGAATCACAAACACAAATATGGCAGTGTTTTTTGTGGGCAGCTTCACCCATCCGAAGAATGTCATTCAAGCTTGGTCTGCTGCTGTTTCTTGAAGAACTGAAATGTCCAGAGCTTTTAGGCCATTGACCTAAAAACAGAACAAGGTTCATGATATTGGATTCATAATTAAACATGTCCTGTTCTCACATTACTGAGTATGTGCAGGTGGTTTTCTAGAACTAGATACAACAGGACTCTGCAACAAATCACCCTCTATGTTGACAGTGATACAGATTATACACATTCGTATCCTGCCAAGCTGCTGGCAATAAAAGTGCAAGGCATGTTCCAACAGAATTCTGGCTTTGCTAATGTAGTGTACACAACCCCAAAGCATCTTATTTATTTTTCACATGATTTTACTCATTCTTGGCAAAATGTGTGCCTCTGAAGTTTATTTGTGGTGTCACTTCAATCTATAATTAACTTCAGAGACAACTTTAGAGTTGAATAAAAGGAAAACTTAAATAAAGCATCTGTGGATGTTGAATACCCGCTTTTGCCCACAGTCATAAAAATTGTGATACTGCAAATATTCCAAGACCCAGCTTAACAGACCATAAATGTCATAATATTGTCACTGCAGATTACTCCAAGACTGGGTTTAGTTTGGTGAACAAATAAATCTACACAGTTTTCCACTTAAAATACGCAATTTTCCATTTAGATACATTTTTATTTATTGTGCCATTTATTACATCATTTATATATTTTTAAACATAATTTCTATTTATGTTTTGTATATTTAAACATTAAATTGAATGCTTCAATAAAAAATTATATTTATGTTTATTTAATTTTGTATCATTCATATTTATATATTTAAATATAAGACATTCAGAAATCATACCCTCTAATTATGTAGCTTTAACTGCATGCATATTCACGAGTAGTTTATGCTGAGGAACTGACCATTTTTGTCAAACAAATGTCTGTTTCTCATTCGCGTGGTGAATTTATTTTTCAAAATCTAAAACATACTGTTTTAAAGTGTTTTTTTATTAGTTTGCATGCATTTATTTATTTATGCATTAATTTAAATATACCATGAAATTTAATGATGACATACCCAGCCCACCTTACTTGTGGTTGAAGTTGGTTTCTCTGCTTTGACATCAATTAAGACTAAATATCATCAAAGTAGCTCAGAGTGTTTCCACACCTAAAGCTGCTTTACTCAGGTCCTAATCAGTCAGGGTAAACTTGGAGCATATAGACACTTTTGAAACATGCTGGAGTATTCCTTTAATGCAGCACTCATCCAACATCCTCATTCCAGTAATGCATTAAAACTATAAATGTTAAATTTGTTTTTCAACTTCCATTATTATTATCGGCTGTAGAAGCAAATCCACTTACTGGACTGTGTCTTTTGCCCTTTTTCTCCTTTCTCCTGACAATATCACTGAGACAATGAGAGCAAAATCATAAAAATTTTTCAGGCTTGTTTAGTTTTATTCACACCCATATATGAACTGTGAAACACTCACTCACACATGCGCACACACACACATGCACGCACGCACACACACAAACATCCTGCTATGCATCCTACCAGCATAAGACGTACATGTATCAAAGTCATACACAGGTTAACTGTGATCTATTACCATATCTGTGCTTCATCCTGTAGACAGCATACCAACATCCTGTTCCTTTAGGCTACATCTGCACAAGGACAAGGAAATCAACCTTCCTTCCTCTACTGTCTACTTGAAAGTTCTCCCTATATAGAGTACCGTACACTTAAGTGTGCCACACACGCACACACATGCATGCACACACAACCCTTTGCCAGTAACGGTTTAAAAAAAAAAAACATTAGGGCAGCTTCTGTTAAAGAATTAGGTTTCTCATCTTCCATCTGAGTAACTGACAGAGATGCAGGTATTTGTGTCAATCATCTCTAATCCATGTAGTGTTAAGCCTATTCAGAGGAATTATAACTGTATACATAACATTTTGAACAATGAGTGGCCCTATTTCTGAAACCATCTGCACATAATTTAATCAGAAAGCATATTTGTCTGTTTGAACATGCTATGATAAGTAATCCCAGATTCACATCAGATGTTTTGCTATATGAACAATAGGGCCTCTTGTTGCTGATAATGTTATACCAGTTAATGAGGGTGAAGTGCAAAATGTAGCAAGACCAAAGTGATTTCAGGGTGCTAGAAAATCAGAACACTTACACACACACACAGTTTTTCCAGGAGGAACTAATTAATTGACTGATCACTTATTATAAACAGAAAAATGCAGAGCAGGGGGTCTTCCAAGACCGGGTTGGGAAACAGTGCTTTAAACAATGAAACAGGGAGCTTTTATTCAGCTCTTTTATTCAACATCAGCCAGGAACATTTTTCCTGTGACATTTTAGGCTTCCCAAATCAGAACATTCTGGTCAAAGTACAAACACGTACAAATAAACACATCTGTCATACATAGAAAGCAAAGAGTGAAATCTTTTAAATGTCTGAAATGCAATGAAACCAGCAAAAGCTAGAAAAAAATATCCCTAGTAGCAGGGCTCTTGAGGTGTGTGTGCGTGTGTGTGTGTGTGCACTCAGAGGCTATTGTTTGGTGTTTGTTTGTGTTTCCTGTCTGTGGGTGTTTTTCTCTTGTCCAGCTGTGTGTGAGAGAAGAGTGTGACGCTTGAGATTCGCATTAGTAGAGTTGATAACCTGAGCGCTACAGTTTCCTCTACAGCTGGACCTCACCACTGGCCTCTAGCACTCACTCACACATGTCCACACACACACACACACACACACACACACACACACACACACACACACACACACACACACACACACACACACACAGAGGATACTGTGTGCTTTGTGCCAAGTTGTATCGAGGAGAGTAGACCCAGGTGTGTTGCATGAGGCCTTATGCTGAGCTAGGCCCCTCAGCCTTTGAAACTTTATACAAGAAATATACATACAGTGTCCACTACAATTATTGGCAACCTTATTTAACGTAAGTGAATAAGGCTTATTAAAATTTCCATTGATATATATCAAATCTACTCAATTTACTCAGCAAATAAAGAAAAACTATGCAATTCATTCAAGCTCATTTACAACAACAAAGTCATAGGTAATCAAAAAATACAAAGAAACATGTGAGTTGAGAACACAGAAGAAGGGATTTTTGACAATCCTGCAATGTAGAATCTCTCAAGATTTCTGTGGGCTCTCTTCTTAAGCTCAATCCATAGATTTTAAACTTCGATTTAGGCTATGAGATGAGATGGCCTTGTAAAAGTTTGATTTTGTTTTCATTTAACCCTTTTGTGGGTCAATTTTGATGTGAGCTTCCTGCAGAAAACCCTAACACAACCAAGTTATACGACATATATGATTTTGTTTTAAAAATGTGTTTTTCAATAATAGTTCATTTATTCTCAGGCAAAACATACCTACAACAACTTAAGATGTTTTTTTATGTTTTTAATGTAATATTAAGATTATAAGTCTTTTCAATTATCATATGGCAGTAATTCCAATGGACACTACATACAATTATGCTTTATAGTGTGTGAAACATTTAGAATTTTCTATATTTGAGCAGAAGTTTGATTTTGCACAAAAACATAGCTAAAATGAATCCAATTAAACAAATTAGAGAAAGATATAATTCTTGACACATTTCATACCTGTAAGTGGCAAAAGCATGTAAACTTTTAGGACTACCAGTTAAATTTAGAGTTAATTTGAATTAGTGGCATGACGGTCTGGTGAGAATGCCCTGTTTTATGAAAAAAAGCAGGGATCTGTCATTGTCTGACCTTCACAACAAATGTTTCCTGGCATAAACAATGGATATTTCGGAGGACCTCAGGAAAAGACTTGTTGATGTTTATCAGGCTGGAAAAGGTTATAAAACCATCTCTAGAGTTTGTACCCCTCCAGTCCACAGACTGTGTAAAAGTAAGTTCAAAACCACTGATACCCTTCTCTAGGAGGATACATAAAAAAACTGTGGGTGAGTGTACCTAAACGTGTGTGTACATTTGTGCATTTAATGTAAGAGTAAAATATTTCAAATAATCACATTTGTTTCCATTTGGTGAAGATGAGTATGGTTTTTGTTCCATTTTCGCTATGTTAGATCTCCACACAATCTTGTGAAATTTGTTAATTTTTAACACCCATATAAATAATACAGAGCTCATTTAAATGGACTGTTGTCCATAATTTTAGAGTACATACACACATGCTGTCAGGTTGTTATCTTGTCTATCTTGGATCTTGTCTCTCCCTTTCAGGTGTGTGTACATAGCCACATGTCTCTGTTTATGTTTACCTGTCCACGTGTTCACATTATCATGTCTCACCTTAGCCCTGCCCCATGACTATGATGTCCAGGCATTAGACATCTTGACTAAATATTTAACCTCTTGTGTTTCATCTTGCTGGCTCTGGTCTCTGTTGCTACACCTATGCATCTCTCTGCTATATCGTTGTATCACTGTTGTGTTGCCATTTTAAATTCTGTTGTATCTTTGTGTGGTGTAAATCTGTTTTAGGTTTCCACATTTAATTTTTGTTTGTTCTCAGTACTTATTTGCTTTCAATAAAACTGATGCACATGCATGTTTATTTTTGTGCCAGAGAAGAACTTACTGCATATCCCTTAAATATGAAATAATACATACATTTGAAATAATGTACACACTTAAATATGGAATTTCAGTGCATTTTAGTTTCTATTTGCTGAGTTTAACATCCGTCCATCTATCCATCCATTTTCTAAACCACTTCTTCCACTTTGAGTCGCAGGGAAGCTGGAGTCAATCTCAGCTGATTACGGGCCTAAGGCAGGGTACACACAGGACAGGAGACCAACCCATTGCAGGGCAGACAACCATTCACATACACACCTATGGGCAATGTAGAGTATCCAGTCAACTTACTGCAAGCCTTTGGACAGGAAATCAAAGCACCCAGAGGAAACCTATGGCAACACAGGGATAGCTTGCACAGAATGGCTGGCTGACTCAGGGATCAAACCCCAGGACCTGTGAGTGCTAACCACTGGACTGCGAGGCCGCCCTTGAATTTAATATTTTGGGGAAAAATTTAAACATAAAATAATGCCATGTATTTTTGCACAGGCCACATTAACAAAACGTGCCTTTTAACCTGGGCCACTCAAATGCTAGCATAAGTCTACATATAATTGCTTTTGGAAAAATACCTTGTTATCTCCATGTTTCTCTTTTTCTTTTATTTTTTTATTGCATAATTTGAAAGTTCATACTGTTCACTTTTTAACACCCTGCATTTAAACCAGCTGATCATATGAGCACACTGTAGAAAAGGAGAAAACTAAATTAAGTGGAGATATGCAGGGATTGTGGTAATACCTTCAAGCAATATAGACCTTTGTTGAATGAGCTGAAGTTCCCTGAATAAGCAAACACATGGCAAAACAGACATACACGCACACACATGCCTTGAGACTTCATTCAAGACGCTCCAGACGGGAAAGATTTACTGTAAAGCCACAATGAGTGATTGGAAAGAACGAAAAACATCCTGAGATTTCATAAACACTGTGCTATCCACAAACACACACACAACCTAATAAGATCCTATTTATGAATGGGGACTGCAGCCAACTTTATCACTGCAAGGAGACTTCACATCCCGTTCAGCTCAAAACACTATAGTGCTGGCACTGATTACAGTGCTGTGACCTAAGTGAGGTAACTCCCTGACCACAGCTGCAGACTGAACAGAGATTGGCCTTAGAATGAACTGTGTTCTCCATACTGGTATGTATCCCAAGAGACAATAAAAAAAAATAAAATCAATGACCAACCATATCTCAATCATCCAATCACTGATTGCCTTGTGACTTGCTGACAGTTTGAAATGATTGGGTAAGAGGTTTGTGGCCAGAAATCATTTCAAATTTACTGAAATGTCATGGGAAAACAAAGTCACACTCTGTCTCACTGTGCTCTGAGAAACAGCTTTTCCTTTCACTTTAACTTCATCACAGAACAGGATCTAGTCAACAAACTGAGATAAGACAGTTTACATCACAATATTACTTTAAGTTTACATTAGAAATTCTGGTTTAACACCTGGATTAACTGCAATAATTACATATTTTCAGCCCTAACTTGCCTCAATATGACAGTCAGTCCAGTGCAATTCTGAATCACATATGTCCAGGTAAATGAGAAAATCTATAAAGCTAGAAAACATTTTTGATCACCTTTGGTAGGTTCTAATTTCTGTATACCTGTAACACTCCACAGGGCCTGTGGTTTTGTCATTTAGCCATCACAGTTAGGCCTTTGTCAGAGTGGCTCAGATCTTTACACTTGCCCATTTTTCCTTTTTTCAGTACAACAACTTCAAGGACTGACTGTTCACTTGCTGCCTAATATTTCCCATGCCTGTGACAGCTGCCATTGTATTGAAATAACTATATAGTCAATGTTATTTACTGTCAGTAAATAACATTGTTAGTGGTGTCAGTGGTGTTAATTTTACAGCCAATCTCTATACATTAATTTGTGACTGTATTTACAGTAAAACATGAATACTATTTGTGTCTAATTTATGAATCAGTTACACTCACAACTGTGCAGCGATGCACAGCTCGAACCACATCATCAAGTTTGCTGATGACACAACGTGGTGGGTCTCATCAGCAAGAACGATGAGTCGGCACACCGGGAGAAGGTGAAACAGCTAACGGACTAGTGCAAAGCCAACAACCTGTCTCTGAACGTTGACAAAACAAAAGAGATGGTTGTTGACTTCAGGAGAACCACAAGAG
>JBBPDA010000152.1:11489889-11515618 GCA_037974385.1 Arnoldichthys spilopterus | reverse complement strand
TGGAAAAATTGCCCATAGGTGTGAATGTGTGTATGAATGGTTGTCTGTCTGTGTGTTGCCCTGCGATGGGTTGGCCTTCTATAAATATATAAATACATAAATATATATCTGAAACACATACATTAATACACTCTGTGTCCTGACAAAATATAAAAGCAACTGTGTGTGTATATGTGTGCTTTGTAGTGTTTTTTTAGAAAGAGAAGGAATACTGTGAGAAACACTTTGAGGTAAGATAGAACGCTTTGATGTGAAGAAGTCATCAGGAACAGTGAGGGGCAATAAACAGCAGCCTAAGTAAATGTAAGCTTAGCTTCCTGGACCAGTGGGTAGCAAAGCCAAAGCACAGCCAAGACCATAGCAGTACATCAACACCATTAATAAAATAAACACAAGCTGGCAAGAGGTTTGAGACTAGGGGTCTATTCAACAAAAACTGTTTAATGCCTTCCATGGCACACATAAAATGCTGCTCCACAAGTAGGCCCTACCGCTGTGATTCTGGTTCAAGTCTCAGTGTTTCCACCCCATTAATATTAAGCATTCCGTGATGATTTAGCTTCCAAGAACTCACTTGGTTCTGCTACCTGATGAAACACGGAGCATCTGCTTGCATATGAGACTAAGTGAAATGTCTAGATTCAACCTCTGCATTTAGAGGCTGTTGATTATTCAGGGTAATACATCATAATCCAATAAATTACTTAAAAAGCAGTTAAGCTTGACTATCAACAGTTAAATATATTGGCTAGGAAACTAACATATAAAGGGGAAAAAAGTGAAAGTGACTTATTTGTCATTGTGAACACACTCAATCACACACAAAGTTCACCACAACAAAATGAAACATGTACCCAGGTCAGGACCTGAACTTGCAACCTTCTATTCACAAGGGCCAGATACTAACCACTAGACCACCACTGCCATTTTAACTCTACCTTTTAAGTTATGTAGTGAGGGACTAAAACATGCACTCACATAAAGGCTCAAAGGGTTGGATAGCTTCCAGCATGCACTGAATCATGGGAAAGCATTTGAATTTTTCATACCAGTGACATTATGGGGTGAAACATTTAAGCATTGACCGCCATTTACCATTTAACCATTTAGGCCCTTTGGAAGAATAACAAAAGTATGGATACACCCCTTCATCATTACAGATGTTTAAGCCACACCCACAGGTATATCAAGTCAAACACTTCAATGACCTCTGAATTCTGTCATAGGATGCTTCCCAATTAAGTAGAAGCTGATATAGCTGCAAAAGGGGGATGAACTGCATATTGATTTCTAGATTTAGAGTGAAGTGTCAAAAAGGTTTCTGTAAGTGTAATAGCAAGATGTCCCAAAACATTTGTCCAAATTGTGTAATCTTAGGCCCTCAATATTAAATAATATTCCCCTGAGGGTCCCTTGAATGCCAGGCCCTCAAAATCGTCCTAACCCCTCATCTGCCCATATGGCATCCCTGGTTATTTTTATTGCTAATATCATGATGACAATTAATATTTATATTTTTTATTATTATTAATATTATTATTATTTCACAGTGTCATTAAAAAATCCAGAAAGCATCACAGGCCTGATAAATCATGTAAAGATTCTATAAAGAATCCTTAAATTACAAAGTACCTTTATGTACAGGTTCTTTACCCTCAAGTCGTTGATAATTCTTTTAAGAACCAATCATTGAAAGGTTCTTTTGGGAACACAAACATTGTGTAGTAAAAGGATTTATGTGAACTAGAGAAGAAACATGCAGCCATTGTCTCCCCACATTATTAGTGCTGTCATTTAATAGAGAGCAGATTTGCTACACTGGGAACTAAAAAAATCCAGTTAATGATGGATTTTCATGAAGATAATGCTTATTCTAAGTTTGTTGACTTATGAATGTTTGAAAAAATCTTGTCATATTTAAAATACAGTGCAAATAAATAAGTGGAATAAAGTGTTGATTCTAAGTAACCTACTTTTATTTAACAGCAAAACAATCTAACAAACCACTCCTACACATCCCTGCCTGGCCTTGGCTATTCTGGGTGGCCTTTTTGAGCCGAGCACTCCTAAGAAAATAGTCAAGGATGGAAGAGCATTGTTTCCTTAGGGCTGGTGGCATGCACGCAAGCACATGCACACGCATGCGCGCACACACACACACACACACACACACACACACACACACACACACACACAAACAATGAGGCAGGAAAAATCTCACCCCTCCCCTCACCCAAAAACATGCACACATGCAAAGGTTAATTCACTGGGTTTTTTTGTTTTTCGTTTTTTATACTGTTTTAGGCACACACACATACACAATGGAAAATAACTCTAAAAGTGCATTGTCTTTTCAGGGTCACTGAGAAACAGATACAGGAAGAAAGAGGTCTCACAACATACACACATGTGCTCCCACCACCACTCTCTTTTCTCTTTCCCCCTTCTACCTTCCCCAGCCTACAGTACACATAGTTTTTTCAAGCCTGAATGATACAGACAAACTGAATTTTTAAAGGCACACAAATTTTGACAACCACCATTAGTAGGATTACTTTTGCTGAATTTTTATTTTATAAAACTAGTTTTATTTATGAAAAGTTTAGTACATAACTGATTACATGGACTATATTAAGTCCTGCCTTCATAAACTGTACAATAAAGAAACCAGTCATGAAACAAAAGAAAAATATCACACTGAGAAAAACAAGAAGCAAAAGAAAGGTCATCGGAGAGCCCTTTTTGTTGAACAGAATTGAAAGTGGCTAAAAAAGAATCAGTCAATTTAAAACAATGCAAAAGATAAATGCAGAAAAAACAACATTCGCTCACTTGATTGTCTGGCATTCCTGTTGCTATTTCCTGTGTGGATAAGAAGTGGGTGTGGCCCTATCCTAGGAAGTGGGAGTGGCCTTAATGCAAGGCTATGCTCCCTCTCTGGCCTGTGTAAACAGTGATTACATTTCCAAATCTCTCTTTCAAAGTACTTAAAAATGAAAACTAACACATACAGCATAACTGCACCAAGACAATATATGACACTTATTTCTAAACAAAAAGGGGTGGACAAGAAACAAATGTGATAATTTGTTTGATTGTTCAGCACAGCCCACTTCACTTTCTGACACTGTAGCACAAATAAAAGAAAGGAAATGTAGGCTCCAGCTCCAGCTAAGGCAATATGGGGATATGGGTGCTGTTACTGTAGGTGTGCATATGTGTAAAACAGAAAATCTTATTGATTTTAATACATGTACCTGGTTAAATAATGTAAAATAAATGATGACGAGAACCCATAATGTCTCTGACTGCCAGAGGATGAGGGAGAGTTGTGCTAAAGTCAAAAAGAGCTTCAAAGGAAAAATAGAAAGGAGGAAATATTCGTCACCTCATGTTACCTGTGCCAGTTTCCTGGGTCATCTAATGAAACCCACAGAATTATGCTACACCTATCATAAGCAGAAATTTGGGATTACACCCACAATTATGTTATTGCCTCTGTCCTACAGTGAATAATGTGATATACTGAATGTACTTTACTCAAAAATGTACAAAATATCTACATGAATAACATATTTAGAATTTCTTTTTCTTTTTCCATGTAGACATGTACACATTTAAATGTAGTGTATCCAATGCATCCCTTTTCTTAGTAGAAAATGCTCATTCTGCTATTCCAGGTCAAAAGCTTATGTCCATAATTAAGACTATATAATAATGTTATAATATAACATTATATAATAATGTCCTGTTAAACAGGGGGTGTGCTGTAACGGACCTCTGCGCTAAACTTTTCATCTCTTTTAGGGAGCGGAGGCTTCTTTAGAATGTCCCTCTTCAGGATCATCTCCTCGTTGGCATACACAGGTGCCTCTGCATCATCTGAGTGGTAGCCCGACTGGTAACCACTCGTTTGATTGGATGATTCAGATGCTAGAGACTCTTTACTCTTACACCGCAGGAGTGGGCTGAAGGAAAAAGGCAAAATAACAAAGATTTCTCATTTATATTAATTACAATTACAATGATTACAATACAATGTTCATCTTAACCAAATGTAGTTAGTCAGCCAGTACAGGTTTGTTTGAGGTTTGCTTTCTAGGTTTTGCACTGGAACAACAAGGCAAACAAGTCATGTTTTGATTGACAACATTTGGGACAACATATGGGCTAAGGGTAAAACTGTGAGAAATTAATTTTTTTGCCAAAACCTTGAGATCCCTGGCACAGGAAAATGGCTTGGGCTCAGTCTCACCTGAATGTGGCTGTTCTCTGCACTTGATGGTCCATAGTCTTCATCTCTTCATGTGATAAAACCACACCACAGTCCATCTGACCATTCTATGAGCAAGGCCGAAGTCATAATTGTAAATTATGAAACAGTATATCAATAAACATCTTAAATGTTCTTCAAAAGGCTTTTTAAAATAGTTTTAAAAATGAATTTATTATGACTGCATTACCATTACAGCACTTCGCTCCAGAGGAATGTCCTCAAATATCTCATGACTGCACTGCTGGTGACCATATCTGTGAGCAAAGAGACACAATTATGTTTGTGTGTGTTTATATGTGCACATGGGTGTGTGTGTGCATGTGATTTTGAATAAATACAAGACAAAATGTCCTGATTTTGTATAAATATCAAAGAAAAGACAGGAATCATTTTTAATATCAAGACCAACAAAATGCTCCAGAGTCTGTAAAGTTTTGGTTAAAGAGGTTAAGTGTGTAGAATAATATAGTACATATCAGACACCCATTTAAATGAATACATTTACGCCATTGTTCACCTATTACAACTGTTGGTGTTCTTCAGGTTTTTACACTAAGTAGCATTGTGACAGCGTCAAATAGTTTCTTTGACATTCTTAGCATCAAACCATGGCTAAAATAGAGGTTTATAAGGGCCCGTTGGTGTTTTGGTATACAAGCTTATGTGTGTTTTTGCCTACTCTGGACCTGGGCACCTGCACAGAATCAACTACAACCTGACAAAAGAGAAGTACCACATTATTCTTCAGAGAAATTCTGCACTCTCTGGTTTGTACTGCTGAAGAGACTGATTCATAATGCAGCAGGAAAATGACCCAAAACACACCTCAAAGCTTTGAAGCAATTACTTCAAGAATAAGGAGGTAGTGTTGACTGTCACAGATAATGCTCCAGTCATCTAAACCCCATCAAGCATTTATGGGGGCACATGAGGAAAGTATTCAATACCATGACAAGATGCTCTTTGGAATATTGTATTACTTCTGCTGGGACAATACAGATTGTCAGATTTTACACAAATTTGTCAGGTCACCTTGTCATGCCAGCTTGAGTGCAATGGGTGAGAGAGTATGAGCATGGGTATGTGTCTTTATGTGTGTACATACCCCAGTGGTGGAGCATTATCATAGTTGAGCTGCGTCCCTATGCTGTCAGTTCTGGGTGCCCGGTTGTATGATATCATTCTGAGATGAGTGACTCCTGATCCCACCTCCATCTCCACCGTAAGTGGAATATAGTCCTTTCCATCCTACAGCATAGCAATTAAACACACTGAGAGCACAACCTGTGCTTATTTAAACTTTAACACAGACTCATGACTCATACAGGATGGGTTCATAAACACATAAACGCTGGTTTTAAGTGAAGAGTTAGTGTAATGGAGGAAAAAATTAGTTTTTTAAACAACTCTCTCTCTCTCTCTTTCTCTCTCTCTCGCTCTCTCTCTTTCTCTCTCTCTCACTCTCTGAAAAACACCCACACACACACAATTCCATATCTGACCTGTTGAGCACTGGCTTGCAGCAGATTGCCCAGATGCTCCACTAACTCTGTGAAAGTAGGTCTGTCTTTGGGCTGATCCAGCCAGCAGTCTAGCATTGTCTGGTAGCTAAAAAAAAACACAGATCACAAAGCTGTTTTTAGCAACATAATAACATTTGCATCACAAAAAATACTATGGTCAGATAACAAGGTACATTTTTGGGAGGCATGTTTATTTACAGTAGTTGGTTGTGTATACAGGGGTATATAGAGGTGTACAGACTGAGAAAGGTGTTCCTAGGTTAAAGCAGATAATATTGAGACTGATAATTAAATGTTGTTTATCTATTTTAATTAAATAACTGTTTAAGAAACTTAATATCTACTCTCATATTCCTTATCTTAGTATATATATCTTAGTATTCTGTACAGGCTATATAGACAATTTCAAGGAAAGACATAGTTACATCTCAGGGGTAGCATAGTCAGGTGGCCTCATCCTGGTACCCTCCTTCAGCCTTCTGCAGAATGATTCGTCAATGTTTACTCCAGGATAAGGAGACGCACCTGTATTCAAGAACAGGTACAGAACAAGGTTTTACAGAGCAGGAAATAAACGAATTGAAAAGAATCTAATTCTAACAGTAAATATAGATCTAAAATATAAAATTGAGTTATCAGAAGTTTTAGCCCTGTAAAACTGGCATCAGATACAAAAGATTTGGTCAAGTCTGTCATTTCAACAATATAGATTCTGTATATTACTTCTGCACTTATGGCTGTTATCAGCGGTTATTATCCCCAGTACATTTGAATGATAGCAAGGTAAGTAATGAAGTGTTCCCTCACCCAGGGAGAATATCTCCCAGAGAAGCACTCCAAAAGACCACACGTCACTTTGAGTAGTATAGACACGGTCAAAAATAGTCTCTGGAGCCATCCACTTCAGGGGAAGACGAGCCTGACAGAGAAAAAAGTATCAATACTGATCAAATTAAATCAATATGATAAAATTTACATCAGATCTTAGTGTTTTAGGGACCAGGGGCATAGAGAAAAAAAGAGCAAGGTGATTTTTAATTAAACATTATTTAATTTATTGCATATTGCAATTAATATCATCACGACAGACATAGTAAACATGTGACCAAGGAAACCAAACACCCAGCCTAGGTGAGGCAGTAACATTACCTGTTATGCCACTGCACTACAAAAAAAAACACATGACATTGTTCATAGGCATCATTTTTATTGATGGAAATTTATTGAGGCCAACACTTTTTGAAATTACCACTCCCCTATTCCCTGGTTGCCAAATACACTCCCCCAAATACAAAATATAACATATAAAACTATTATACATAAAACTGTTATGCAACAAGAACAAGGGACATTTGCACAGCCTGAATCCAAATGGGCAAGGCCTGCAGGAGGTCTATTTGTGCATGGGCCTGATTTACAGATTTGACAGAAATAAGTTGTATGTGAAGTGTTGGTGAGAGAAAGTGTGTGTGCATATGCTCACATCTCCTTTGCGGACATAGTCTGGGTCTTTATACACATCTCTGGCCAGGCCGAAGTCACAGATCTTCACAATGTTATTCTCAGAAAGGAGAATGTTCCTGGCTGCCAAATCCCGGTGAATACACTGACATGGACACAGCAAAATGTTACTGATACAGACTGAGAAAAGTGATCCCTTGAGTTTCCTTGATTGAAGTGTGTACGTGAACAATATATATTCTAGACTTTTGTTTTTCAGTGACTTACTTTTAACAAATGGAAATGATGTGCACGTTTGAATTTATGAAAATCTTTTTCTCAGTTCAAACAAATTCTGTAATCTGGTGTTTTGATGTTGAGAGATACCTTTCGTGAGGAGAGGAACTCCATTCCCTTTGCCACCTGGAAGCTGTAGCTGATGAGATCCTCCATGGTCAGGTGGTCCCAGTCTGAACTCTCTGTACCACAAACATTCACTCAGGCTCAATTAAATTGCATTCTTGCAGACTTGCAGTTCCAATTGCTCAGTGATAAATGTTGCATAAATGCCATTAAATAAGACAATAAAACATTTCACTTTGCATCTCGGTGTTAAACATTAGAGGTCATAGTTCTCACTAGACAAAGTAGACCATGTTATCATTTTTTATTAATTATTTTTCCTTCAAAGCTCACTGAATGTCAGAGGTCACGGACAATTCAAATCTATTAATGTAGCATTTAAATTTAAACAAAAAAATATATTTAATTATGCAGCTCACAATAGAACTGAATGTGTATCTCATTGTGTCATGAATTTATTTAATAACATTTAAAGGGCACATATCCAACATTTGTCATCATTTATTTTTGTTTTCTGTGGTCTACCTCTAACTTTTGAATTTGTTTATGTATCCAAACAGCCATCTATTCACAAATGCAATTTTCCAACCTTATTGGAATAAAGCTTGCTTTTTTGTTACAGTGTCTTGAAGAATAAAATATGTAAATGACCTCTACTCTGGTTGACTACCCTGTATTGTTTCCCCATTCAAAAGCAGTCATATAAACTGTGAAATCAGTGTAGATTTATAAAGCTTTTCACAGTGTTTGCATACAGTGTCTATTTTATTGCAAAACAGTGTGGAAAAAAGTGGAAAAAAGTCCCTTTAAATGATTATGTAATAAAGTAAAACACAACTGAAACCTGAAACACTTCATCACTTGGTGTCTTCAGGCCCTAAACATCTTTTAAGTGTTGTGTAAAGGAATGGCAACATTATAAAGTGGTAAATGCTTTACTGTCCCAACTTTTTTTTGGAATGTGTTGCAGGTTTGAATAACAGGAAAGGGTGTATATTTACAAATGAAATGAAGTTTTTTTATGTAGTTTTTTTTATATATATTTTGTGTTCATATTGTCTGCAATAAAATACAAGTCAAAGTAAATTTAGAAATCACTACTTTCTTTAATTATAAATTTTATTTGCGTTTTCCATACATTCCCAACATTTTCTAATTTGAGGTTGTAAGACAAAACAACAAAAATAGCTGTTCACACCTGGGAGCTGAAGAAACTCTAAAGACACAGTCAGCAACACTGCTGTGTGTATCCACAAATGACAGCCATTTCAGACCAATTGGCTTGGATTTCCAGTTGTGTAATTCTTACCAACAACCTACTAGTTTATGTTAATTATTAGTAACATTATTAGCAAGTAATTTGAGCTATATTATTTGGCGGACATGCTGCATTACCTTGCTCATCCTGTGGATGGTCCGAGATGCACTCTTCTCTCAGTCCAGAGCAGATGGCCGTGCCAGTGCAGATGTCCAATCGGGTGGTAGTCCCCAAACCGAGATCACCCTCATTCAGATCCTCCTTCATTCTTATGGCCTTGTCTTGCCTGCACCTCTGAAACAACACAGAGCAAGAGTGCATGTGAACCAACATATATAAGATGATCAGCACAAATATAAATTTCATCATCACAAAAAACATATGCATTCTCCTTATATCAATATATTATTTTTACATTCTTGACTAGACCAACACTGGTTACAAGCAGCAAAGAGTGGGTTATTTAAATTTGCAGGTATCAGAATAAATTGTATTAATTATTATTTATTTTCTGGAGATGTATAGTCGAGGAAAGTTGGCTATCACAACTTTGTTCAATCAAATGGGAAGAAATAATACTTAAGCTGCATTTTAAACAATATTTGATTTATTTTCTGTGTTGGCCACTTTTGAAATATCACTGCACACAAGAATTTTCAGTTTGAGACTTTTGAAAAGTACAGGCTGTGTTGTTTTCTACTCACTTTCAAAGACAAAATAAAAAACGCAGTGTGATTGGCCGTGGTGTTTAATGGCCTACAATAGCTTTTGGCTACTAATAAAATGTTTAACATGCATCAAGTCACTAAAGGTAAGATATAAATAGTCTGTTTATATTTTTTATATCAATTTTTTATATAGCTTGAGCTGCTTGATGATTTTGGTATTGAGTTTTGCTGGGGTTCCTAACTTTTGTTTTATATCCAGTTTTAACTAAACTTATGTCACCTTTATTGGTTTATTGGGGAGTAAAAGTTGTGTCCTTCATGAGTGGATGCATGCTGTAAATGATTTTTAAATGCTGTTTATCTCTCAGTTGGGTTTATGTAAAGCGAGGATGTTAAGTTACTATTTTTTTCTGACTGACCAAGAAATGTATGTCTGTATACTGTCACATCCTTGTGCCCTGTGCTTCTGTCATAGTGTATCCTTTCCTAGCCCCGCCCTTGTCCTGCCACTTGTTTCTAGTCTCTGCTCATGCCCCGTTGTCCTGTGTTTTGTCTGTCTATTTAAGCCTTCGTGTCTCCTTAGTCAGTGCCGGTTATCTGTGGTAATAATTCTGTTTCATTTCTGTAGTTTATCTGTGTCTAGTTCGTGCTTGTGTGTTGTGTTCATTAAATATTGCCTTCAACTTCTATCAACTCATGCCTACTTTCAACCATTAAACCCTCAGACATACACTGGTCCTGTTGCCTCCAACTTACATTTGATTAAGCTTTTTATTCGTCTTCATTGACGTCCTGAAGTCCTTTGATCAACAGTCTCACATGCCTTTGTCTCCTGTGTCATTTTCATGCAACTTATAGCATCTCACCAAACAGTTGAAAGATAAATTGTCTATAAATATGTTTTTTTAATATGAACTCAACTCAACTTTACACTCCACATTAGAGAGATACCCAGGCCGGTCTGCTTTCATAGCAATCTCTGTAAAATAGTTGCAGGCTATGTGCTATCTGTTGGGTCTAATAGCTTTGCAGTCTTACTTTGTAACAATATTGGTCTATGGTCTCTTGTTTTTTTTTAAGTTCAGGCCAGTTGAGGAACCTTTTTAGGTTTGAAAGACAAGAACATAAACATTAAAATCAGTTCTACTTGATGTAAACACCTTATTTTTGTAAGGCCCTGCTAAGCAACACTACAGACAGTTACAGTTTCATAACAATATTTAATATATTCTCATTATTTAAAAAAAGCTTTAAAATTTAAAAAATTGCCCATCTTTGCTAATTAAGCCAACTGCATGATTCTTGGAGGCTTTTACTGTGAAGTCTTGAATGGGATGTCCAGGCATTGCTGCTTTTGGCTGAGGCCGCCGTTCTTACATGACAGTGTAAACCACATCAGAGTGACTCAAAGTGTGGTTAAGTATTAACCTGAGATCAATGGGATCACATCACAGACATAATGCTCTTTTACTGGCCTGTGAAGTGGCATGGTTTGTTTACCTTAAAGGGGCTGTACTCTCCACGCTTACTCTTCAGATAGCTGGAAAGGTTACCATGCTTACAGTATTCCACTATCACCATCAACGGACCTGAGAGAGGGAGTCACAGAGAAAGAGAGAGAGACAAAGAGAGAGAGAGAAAAAGGTAGAGGGAGTGGGAGAGAGACAAAGAGAGAGAGAGAAAAAGGTAGAGGGAGTGGGAGAGAGAGAGAGAGAGAGAGAGAGAGAGGAAGTAGAGGAAGAAAGAAATTCATTATTGTGCCTCTATCACAACTGTCCATAAGTGGCTCATCTTGTTACTATTCATTTATAATGGATGATAACATATTGTTGTACATATAGTATTGCAAAGATCAGAAGGTCATAATTTCAATATAGGATGGTAAGCATATCTGAATATGAGCTTTTCACACAGCAAGCAACATCTGTGTGTACCCCAGTCATTTTCAATGGGAATCTGGGAAGCTGCAGTTATGACAAGCCAGTCTGACTCCTCAAGGTGACACAAAGATTGTGCTGGAACTAGCAGAGGAAATTTTTGTTTTGCTGAGAGAAAATGGAGGAGCCCCTCATCCTGACAGCTGTCGAGCTTCCTGATGTGTCTTTATTTTTTTGTTCTCTTTCTGTCTTTAGAGTTGAAGACTCACTGCTTTCAATAGTTATTTTCCTTACTGTTTACAAGTTTAAAATCTTAAAGCAACCTATGCTGAAAGAGCACTAACTGAGATAGCGTTTAAGTCATTATGGTTACCACAAGAGAGATACGAGCAATACTTTGCATGACTCTAAGGAAAATCTGTGCTGACCTTTTATACAAGTCATGGAAAGTGACCTTGTGGAAAATTTTGATTCATTACATATGTCTGTAACTAATCATGTAATTGTATGATTACAATAAGATACCAAAACAATGATAATTCTACATTTCTAAGGGTTTTACACTATCTAGTAGGACTTCATTTAGGAATAATCACATGGATTTTGGTATAATAAAGTGTACTCACCTCCTGGTTTGGTGCAGGCACCTAGCAGGTTGACCACATTGAGATGGTGACCAATATGGATAAGAATCTTCAATTCAGACATCAAGGCACGATATTCACTGGAGGTAGCACCCTCTGTAGATTTACATTTTACATTTACATTTTATTTATTTAGCCGATGCTTTTATCCAACACAACTTCCAAGACAGTGGAAATAATCAAGCGTTACAGCTGTACAGGGAAACACTGAGGTGAGTGCTACAAGTCCAACGCATTTCTCTTAATTGTAATATTAAATGGGGTTTAAATGTTAGTAGCAACAGTGAAAGATAATGACTGGGAAATTGCACACTGTTTGCACTCAGTTAAAGGAGAGGAACCATCAGAAATTTTAATATTTTAAAATGGCTGGTGTACTAAGCAAGAGTGCAAAGACGTTTTGGAAGCAAAAGATTTTACTAACCAAAACATTTTGGTAATAAAATTGCCAGTATTTTCTATGGAGGCTGTTCAGATACAATTTACTGACAAGATGTACCACATGGTACCTCGTCATTTCCAATTCCCACTCAAAAATCCAGACATTAGTGAGTTCATAATGATTAGCAGGGACTTACACATCAAACAAGATTAGTTTTCACTTAAAGTTGCTTAGTTTGTATATAATGGCAAATGGAAAGGATTAAAATTCAGCCCCCAGAAACACTGATGGTGCTAATTAAAACCTAGCCAAGGCATGTTAGCTTTTTGTAAGTAAAGATTTTGTAACTGAACTGCTCCCTACTGCCTTCTATTCACTGTTAGTCACACCATGCTCCTTTAAAGAATGATAAAAAATTCTTGCCCTTAAGCATCTTCACTGCTACTGTGGTGCAGGTGGTGGGTTTCTCAATGCCAAATGCTGCCGCCTCCACAACCTGACCAAATGCCCCTCGGCCTAGTGGCTCCCCTACAAACACATAGTCATTTCAGAATTCAGCACAATTTTATTTAAAATAAAAAACATTTGTTAATGGCAGAGAATATTCTCTAAAAAAAGTCACATTTTTCAACTACAGGCTTATTATGTAGTTATTCATGTTTTTGGGCCTACATGCAGGCCCTTGCAGAACATTATATTGAGTGTTTATTTGTTAAAGGGGTTAACTACAGTACTTGAGTACTGTTCTTTCACTTCTACTTACTTTTTTTATTTAATTTGCTAAAAAAATTGTGCCAAAGGCTCACCCAGTTTGAGTCGCTCACGGGGGAACTCCCACTTGTTGGCGTCATAGGTGAGTCTCTCACAATGCTCATCCATCGGCATGTCCTCTGAGTCCAGGATAATTGACAGGTAGCCTGTTTTCATGTCTCCATCAGTGGGCTGTTAGACCCACAGACAGAGAGAGAGAAACAAAGAAAAAACAGAGTTTGCTTGACAAAATGCATGAAGTGAGTACGCGGATGAGTGAATGAGTAATGTGAGTGATTGAGTGAGTGAGTAATGATTGAGTGAATCAGTTGCTGTGCCTCAAAATGATGCAGGTGTATTGGTTCCCTTGATATGTTACAGAAATCTTGGGGCTGAAAATCCCTGATTTAAAGTATTATCACAGGCTGACATGTAAGGATATCAAAGGCTTTGGATTTCCATGTGTAAGTGATTCCTAAGAAGTTGAATGTTGTACTGGATAAGACACCTTATGTTGTTTGGAAAGAGTGTAGTTTGATTCCCAGCTGAGGCAACCACATCATTGCTCTAGTGTTCTAACAGTACATTCCCTTTAATGTAATGTGGCAGTGCACAGGGAGCGAAGGAGTAAGAGTCAGTGCTGACATGACTGTGGGCACATCCACACAAACTCTTTACAAGCTCTGGTGGGCCATCATCCCACCAAGACCATCATTAACGAGCCATCAGCTAATGAACCCAGCACCACTCAGACAGTCTGGTGTACACACAGAGCCTGCAGTTATGCCAGGGCACAGTGTGGGGGCAACACGAGGGGGACGAATAAGGAGAGCACTTCCAGAAACACACAAAAGACAGAGGGAACACAGGCCTGGGCAATCACTTCAGATCAGTCAGAATGGTACAAAGAGAGGGAGGGTGTGTGAGGCAGAGAAAAGGGAGAGAGAGGGAAAGAGATAGAGAGCGAGAGAGAGAGAGAGAGAGAGAGAGAGAGAGAATTTGTTACCCGTTTCCTGCTGCGTATGACGAACACAATGAGGAGCCAGAAGAACATGGCAATGACCACAGCACCAATTGGCACAATCAGCTCCACGTTCATCTTCTCTTCAGCACCTGGTTTATACACATGAACACCCATTGACATACATATATCAACTTGTGCTCAAGAAAATGATGCATTGAATTTACTTGATTGATTTCTACATCAATAAAATATTACATCAAGGCAAGTATTGCCAAGAGTAAGCCAACTGACTGTGTAGATGTAATATGATTCAGTATAATACAAATACAATGCAGGCACAATCAAATCCATGAATCATACACACATATAATTAAATGATTAATGAAAATTATGAGAGCTATCATGTTTAAAATACACTACAACATCTAAACCAAACCATTAATCACAGCAGTTTGGGCCTTTGATAAATATTATGTATGTATCAGTGACACAGAAAGCAGGATAGATGTGCTTATAATGTGCTTTTGATTAACTCTGATAAACATTTCTACTGGAATGAAATTTGAGGAATGCACGTATGAGTTGTTTTGGCAAACACAGTCACGGACAGCCAGGAGGAACCAAGTTTACAGGAAATATTTGTTGCTGGTAGGGGATTTTTAGTGGCTGCTTCTCCATGAGGAATGCGAGTTGTGTGTTGACCTGATATTTTATCTAATCAAAATAAGCATTAGTAGTCTCCAGCAACGATGAGCCAAAGACAACCTGTAGGAACCAAGTGGCCCACTCAGAACAGTAGGTGAGAAGTACTTGCTAGAGATCATTAAAAATTTTCACAGAAACTGAGAATCCAGTAAAAACTAGACATCACACTGCACAAGAGGGTTCCAGTTTTCTACATTTTTCATTTGATCTCTACTTGTTAGGTTAGGTTCAGTCATCTTTGGTCTTCTTAAGCCATAGCGAAACTCTGTCAGTCAGTTTGCTTCTGTTTACTTTGACCTACCACTCATTCCTTTTTTTGCATGCCTTCTGTCTCTCTTTATTTCCCTAAATCTTTCCAGTAGGGCTGATTTGTCCTACACTGTAAACTACAATGTTGAAATTAATTTGAAAACTTCAAACATACTAAAAACTTCAAACATACTAAATAGCTATGCATAGTGAGTGTTTAGGAATTTCTTCGTTTAGAATTTATGAAACTGGAAACTTTTGCAGGTTTGCAGGTTTAAATAAAAAGAACTGCACATGACAGATTTACTATGACTGGAAGGCAAAGCTTCTCAGCATTCTTAGTGTTAGTTTCTTTTCTGTGCATTATGATTAAGTACAATTTATTTTGGGTTATCACATTTCTTCAAGGTAAAGATTAATTTTGAATGTATTTTACATCTGCTTATTATATTAGCAGTGGTTGTGTTCTGGTTATTTTAAAGAATTAATAAGGAAAGTTGTCCAGTCAGGTTTTCTATGACAATAATATCCATACTGTTGTTATCACCCACAAAATGATATGTAGCTTAAACAATTTACTATATGCCTAATTATAATATGTATTTTTTTAGTTGGTAGTACTCAAAATACTGAAGTGTATATGTCACACATGTAATTCTGAGGTTTAATGACTTTAAAGGTGTAATTATATTGATGTGATTATACTAAGTCATGGGAATAAGGCTTTGGCAATATCAAATTTTTTAATCTATCATCATACCACCCTAACGTTACACAGTCAAAATGATGACAAAACAACAAGTTTTGTTGTTTGGGGGTACGGTTGGCTTCAGTTTCGCAATTGGGCCCACCAGACCAGTGTCTAAATGATGATGAAACATCAAAAAATATAAATCTCTGGCTGTGTACTAATTGAGCTCCATACACTCACGACATCTTTATTTATTATAAACTGTGAGCTTAGACGCTCGGGTTGTTTTGCATGCGCGAGAACCAAGTGCTGCTGATCACAGAGTCAGGACTTAAACCTGAAATAGCTGGCTGTGGTGCTTCTTGCCTTAGCAGGATTTGTTTTTGCTGGATGTGCCTGACAAAAACTGCTGGTTTTCTGAAGCACAGTGAAACCAACTTAATAGTTTGTGGCATTCCCTACACAATAAACAGGTAACAGCAAAAAAACTAGACAATTTATGACATTAAAGTTAATCAAATATGTGCCATAAATCTATGAGGCTGAAGTGTGGTTTTTAGCAGGTTCAACTGTGTCAAAATGAAGACAAAATGAAAAAAAAACTGATGAGGTGGGGGGTGGGATTGGGGGTGAGGTAAAGTAATAGGATCTGTGTTTCTGTATATGGTGGTATACTGGTATCAAGGTCCACTCCCCATGCCTAATGGGAATACATACTTTAAATGGATAGAGCAACATTTTACATGAATTTAACATCAAATCAACTTCATGTGAGTTACAAGAGGTGCTTTGTTGTGCTATTTAAATTATACTGAGTTTCAAGTAATTTGCAGTAGAAATAAAGCAAGCAACTAAAGTTATACCATTACACAAATTATGTGTTATCAAGCAATGACTACTCTCTCTTAAAACTACAGAGGTTTAGCTTGATAGTAGTTATTGAACAGTTCATAGTTACTGTACTGTACTGTAATCAGCCTACTGAACAACCCTGGAGATTAAAGTGATTAAATGATTTTATTAAACTTGCACATTCACTCTCCCACAGTCCCTTTCTCTCACTTTCCCTTTGTTTCTCTCTTTCTCTGTGAGAACAAGACCCCTTGTTAGCAGGCCTTATTATCGAGTCTAACTGGCGCCCTGACATTCACCTCAGCTGTGACGAGGACAAATGACAATGATGAGAGACAAGTCACGTACACCCAGCCTGTGCCTCTGTTAGCACCTCTGCTAATCCTGTTTATTTGTGCGTCTCCTTGTACGTGTCCGTCCCCCCCTCCTGCCCCCGAGAGGGGTGGGTGCCTTAGCTCCCTCTTACTGTTCTGGGAGTTTTTCTTTTAGAACTCCCAGAAGGATGTGCGTTAACACAGCCCTCTTCCTGGCTAAATAAAAAGAAAGTTATTTTTACCCCAGGACAACCCCCTTCTTCTCCCTTCTCAGACAGGGGTGAGAGTCACAAAGAGCTGCTCTCATATCTACAGCACCATTCTCTCAATATCAGGTCTCTATCTTGTGGTTACACAGCATGTGCAGCTCACAGGAAAAAAATTCTTGAAAAAAAAACTCTTGCTCATGTATCTACTAAGCCTGGATATTGCTTAGTGATAAGTAGAGTTTCCTGTTCGTCACACTATGGCATTTCCTACTGTTACCAGGTAGCTGTATACATGCGGAAGGCCTTAAAGCAGAAAGAGTTTTGCTCATTTGCTGGAAGGCAAGCTATATTAATCACAAATTGCTTCAGGAGATCTGTACTATATGTTCTTGTACTACATGTACTACATGGTCTCAGGATATTGCTGTTAATCTGCTTAAGATTCAATATACAGTATTATTTAAATGCAGTTAAATAACTACATAACTGCAGCGTTACATAGTAAAACATTGTTTTTATTTTGAACCAACAGTTTTTTTTATTTAAAATATGACACTGACCACACCCATAAAGTCAAATACTAAAATCCTCTTTTCTACTCTTCCACACACAATTGTGTCAATGACTGGCTTGGTTTAATGCACAGCTAGTGAGAAACAATTACCTCTGGTAATAAAAAAAATAACTGTGATTTCTAAGGTCCGAAACACTCAAAGTAAAACCAAAAGAACTAGAGCTAGCAATATCTGACTGATGCTGGCCTTTATGTACATGAACACACAACTTACATACAGCTTACATACAGATTACATAGCTTACGCAAGTCGTCTAAAACTTCACTACATTTCACTACATGTTGTACTAATATAAGTGTGTATGTGACAAATAAACATCTTAAATCTTGAATCATTTTGTTATTGTATATTAAATATCATTCCTAATGACAAATCATTGTCTTTGGTATTGAAAAATTAGGATACTTATGTATTGCTTTCTTGCATTGCTCTCTTTCTTGCGTTTTACTTATTTTTCCCAGTTTGCCCTCTATCACAGATGACCACTGACATCAGTTCAACATGCTCAGTCGCCCAAAACTAGAATCAATGCTGATTTTCTGGCATCAGTGAACCTTGACTGCTCATGACCCTGTTGCAGGGTAACCAGTCATTCTTCCTTGGATCACCTTTGGTAGGTATTAACTACTGCATATCTAGAATGTTCTACCTTTTGACTTGTTGCCCTATATATCCCACCCCCTGACAGGTGCCACTGTAATAATATAACTAGTTAGTCAATGTGAACTTCACTTGCCAGTGGTGTTAATGTTATGGCTTCTCAGTGTACACTGCATTCACTTATGAAAACAATTGGTCTCCAGTGCTCACCAGTGGTCTGATGGCATCTGACAGCCGACATTTAGCTTGGTGTATCCCATGCCCAAGGGTTAAGTAAAGACTTGGGTAGAACCGCTGTGATGTCCTACAAGATTTCAACCAATAGGAATCTGCCTGCTGCTGATGCATGAATTTTTTTGAGGCAGTTTCATGCATTGTGGCTTCCCATTACTGACAAACACTGAAGCAAAGCAATGCCATCATAACCATATTACTCTCCACTAAGTTAATCAAATTAAATCTTAATTCAATTTTAGAGCCACTGCTTCCAAACAATTCTTTATCACTTAGAGCAGAAAAATATTAAAGTTCTCACCCTCCACTGTGAGCTTGGCTTGGGCATAGACACAGCCCTGTTTGTTGCAGGCCATGCATGTGTACAGACCACTGTCCTCTTTCTTAACTCTCTGAATGGTCAAAACACGATTTGAATTGGCCAGGATAACACCTGTCAAGATACACAAATCACATGCAGGCAACTGTTAAGTACGGAACATAACGATGGTAACTCAGTGATTAACAGCAGCAAATGGACTCACAGCTTATAGAGAAGTGACTAAAAAGATGGGTATTAAGAAATGTTTATATGCATAAGTTAGTGTAACTACTTATCATGACACTTCTCGTAAACTCCCCAGTCAGGTTTTTCTAAAACATCTGACCTAAATACAAGAGCCTCTCACCAGATCCCTTAATGACGGTCTGGTTTTCTTTAGTCCAGGTGATGGTAGGGATTGGAATGCCGCTGACCTTACATTCCAGCATAGCAGAGTCGCTCACATTCACCTTCTGATCCGTCAGGTTACTCACAATCACTGGTGCCTCCAGAGCTAAGACCAAGTAGGGGTTAAAATGTGAACAATGCATGATCTGCTACTTAACAGTACATCATTTTATCGTTTATAAGTATAGACAAGTGTAATGGTTTTTCTCCAGTCTGTCTCTGCTCACCTGTGTCATCATCTATGAAATACTGGTCACATGCTAAAGTTTACAGAGAACCTCTACAGGGAGCCCACCTTTAATGCACAACAACTTAAACAGAATTTAACAAATTGAAATAAAAATTTGACCTGTGCAAATCATTGCATTTTATATTTTATGTTTTTTCCCAATCACATGACCAAGTGTGCTGAAACTTTTGCATACTGTACTAAGCCTTTTTCACACATTGATAACAGAAGTGAGTTTTTGCTTATCCATATATGCCAAATAAAGTGAACTAAATGTATCTCCTTAGGATGTACAACCTTATTAATTAATTCCTAAAATATGTTAATATTCCCCAAATATGGCTGGAGATACAGCCATATTACTTTAGATTTTATAATAATGCAATTAGATAATTCTACCCAACTTCTTATTGTTGTCTGGCCAGCAGTTTTGTTTTTTAACTAATAACCTAGTTATTATTTCTACCATGCTATTGGTAACTTATCTAACCATGTAAACAACCAACAGCCTTTAACCCAGTATCTGACATACAGAGCTGAAGTCTTCAAAAGGCTGTTGGTGTTGTCTTTAAAAGCTTAACAAAAGTTTGCTTTTTTGGGAAGAACTGTGTTGATGTTGCACATTTGTTTCATGTGCAAACACCTGATACATTTTACATTTACAGTAAATTCAAAGCATCTTGTCTTTCAACCCTCACCTTGAAGCTTTAGGTAGTGTAGCAGGCAGGTTCTCTCGCTGCTGTCAACATTCTCCACGCGGCAGGCATACAGGCCCTGGTCTTTCCAAGACACTCTGGGCAGGGACAGATCCAGAGTGGCATTGTTGCCCTGCAGGCCCAAGACAGTAGCATTAGGCTGGGCAAGTGGGGCCAGGGTGAGAGTGCCACAGGGAACAGTAGCAGGGAGGCTGTTCGGATTAGACACGTTCAGCACACGATACCAGCTCAAACTGGAGTAGAGCATCCGATCAACAACACAACGCAGCAGGACATCCTCTTGCTCTATTGGGCTGCTTGAGGGGAAAACACTAAGATTGAGGAAACCTGGGTAGGAGAAAGAAAGAGAGATTACATGAGTGTAACATATGGTAGGTATAAGACATATTATGTGATGGTAATATAATGCTAGCACTGAGCAAAATCATCGATTTTAAATAGTTAACAGGGAGCTATATAGAAAAATACTTCCAAAATGATGAACCGAAAAAGTAAGCAACAGATATATGACTAAAAAGCATTGCAGAATGCAGTCAACATAAAAGTAAAATCTACAATGCCTGGAAGTCCCAAAGAGGTGAAATTTAATCTACATTATTATTTGATTAAAAAAGTAACAGATATGATTATTTAAATTTTTTGAAAAGAAGTGTATTATAGCAGTCTTTAATTGTCTTTAATTAACTCTTTTATAATAGTCAGTGCCAATAGATAAAGCTACTTCAACAAAACCTCTTTGCTGGCTTTGCTATAGTCTACAGATCCTTGCATAATGAAGAAGCTCACTGTATATGTCAAGCTACAGTTGGACAAGACTGAGACCCTTATGGTGGGCATGACTCACGTGTCACTTGAAAGACAATGACTCTGTCCTCCACTCCTACTTTATTAGAGGCAACACATTTGTACAAAGCATGGGCAACAGCCTTCTGGATCTTTAGTGTGCTGACCGTCTGCAAACAAAAACACCACTCCATCAACAAAAATGTAAAGATACAATTCCCATAATAACATGAGGCTTCATTGTAGATCTGTTCAAAAACAATATGGTTTTCAGATATTTTACATACAATAAAAAACTCCAAGTGTAACCAATGTTTAGAATGAAACCAATTGATAGTTCATACTGGGACAAAAATAAATCACATATCATTATAATGCTATCACAATTTTACACAATTTCATTACTATCTCATTATAATGACAGTCCACCAATTTTGGACTTCAGCAATCAATGTGAAACTTATTGTAACCTCACGTGGCTAATACAGAATAAAAGGTTTGTGTCTCTAGGTGGGGTGTCCCCCTGTGCTAGTGTGCCCCTTGGGGAAGACACAAAGCACTTTTTTGGGCAAAAAATTTCAAAAACCGAACAAGCACCTAATCATGTTGCCATCACAATGCACTATAACATTACACTTTTTTATTCAGTGATGTTTGCCCGTTTGTGGTCATATGGTGGTTGGTTTGAGTTACCTTCAGTGCACGGTCAATGAAGGTGTTGAGCTGGCCGATGTGGTTTTTCCCTGTGTTGTTGGAAATCTCCCTCCATTTCCCCTCACATTTCACACTTTGATCTGTGCCAGGCCTTTAAATTATATAAAAAATTTAATTACTGAAACAAATACTCATTCTCAGAGCATAGAAGCATATAGTATATTCCAAAATTACTGATATACTTTGTAAACATGAGCCCAAAAAAAGAAGGTCATAGCCCTAAAGATCTAGTGGGATGTTTTATGGAGGAATAGTCAATATGTATTCTTACATTTACATTGAGGCATTTGGCTTGTGCTACTATCCAAAGTGACTAATTATATAATAATTTAAAAGAATGAAATGTTAGTAGTCTTGCCAGAGGACATTGCAGCATGTTAGCATGGTGGGCAAGCCTACACAACACAGACAGGTTGTACTCAAAACAGACAGAATTAGTCAAAAAAGACATATCCATATTCCAAAACCAAGTTACAAGCAAGGGTTAAAAGAAAATAATATACAAAAGCTCAAAAGCTTGGTACAAACAGTTTTCAACCCTCAAAGCCAGATATACATACACTAGTAGTATATAAGCACTGTAGTATACACTGTAGTATATTAGTTTAACCATTTCCACATCTCACTACAATTAAGTCTTTCATCACTACACAAAAAAATCCAGTTCTATACCAAGGGTACCTCAGTTGTGCCCGGGCCCACTACCATGTTGTACAGAAATATTGGCGTTCTTAGGCATTCAATGATAAAAAAAAAAAAATGTTGTGCCCCATAATAGCTCAATCTTAAAATAAAAGATCAAGTTAAACAACTTTTATGTAAAATTATTTTTAAAAAGTATCATGAAGTAGCTGAATTCACTAATTAAAAGGAATGTCTGAATGCTTTTGTACCTTCAATAATTTGTTTAGCCAAGAAAATTGTTTAACCACTAGGCCACCACTGCTCATATGCAACAACCCAAAAACATATAGAGGATATACATATCTGTATACACACTTTTGAACCAAGGCCAGACTGTAGGTCACCTAAAAGTCTAACACACTAAATCAACAAAAACAACCTTTAAATAATGTCAACAACCAGCCCATCTATTCATATCCTTGTTTAAATTTAGAGCACCCTAAATCAACCCGAAACTCACAGACAGCTGGACCTGTTGCACAATGTGTAGGGAAGTAAAGTGTATAATAGGAAATGTCAACAAAAAGTCATTATGGTCAGACATTTGTCTCATCATGGTCAGCTCAAGGAGTTCAGACAGATGTAGGAATGAGAATAGAAAAATAAACAAGAGAGAAAAACAGAAAAAGAGACCTAAGTGGTTCACTTCTAAAGCCTCTAGGTAGAGCCCTATAAAAATGTCCAAGTGTGATCCATGTCATATTCAGACATTTTGATGTTTGATCAAGGACACAGGGATGTAGTTGGAATAGAAGCTTTGAAGGAGTCTGTTTTCAGAACAACAGGAAGTTGTGATGAGGAGAGAGGAAGCAGGCAAAGGTGAAGTCTGAAGATAAGGCTTGTGTGATGGTTAACCAAAAATGGCCAGCACTCAGTCACGACAATGTCTGAGATGGTGCTTTTCAATCTTGTTTGATAATAAAATTATGATTTAAATATATTTCTAATCATCATACTAACTCACATTCCACATTTAGATCAATGCTCTTGTCACAACTGGGCATTAAACCACCAGTCTCAAAGCTTATGATACTCAGCATTTCTGGACCAGGACTTCAAATGTTTTAACAAAAGCAATCGGATGGGAGGTTTATAAAATGATAAATAGATGAGCCAAAAAAGAGAAGCAAAGGACAAAAGTAATGGATTACAACTACTCTTTGAGTGCTTGAGGACATTTTCTCTGGTATGGTACTTGTAAAATTAAAACATTATAAATAACCTTTAACTTGTGTTTATTTCTAATGAAGTGTTTTACTTCACTAATGAAATTATTATAACCATTAACAAAGAAAGATATGTTTCCATAGGGTTTGAGATACTGTGTAATATGTAAATAAAAACAGAAACTGATTATTTGCAAGTCAAGTGAATTCATATTTAATTAAAAAGAGTACAAAGTCAAAATATGAGATTTTTTAAATTAAAAATAAATGCACATTGAGAATTTGAAGTCAGCAAAACGTTGAGGCAGGATCATGTTTTTCCTCTGTTGCATCACCTCTTCTCTTAACAATAGAATAAATGTTTTTGAGCTGAGAAGACAAATCGCTGGACTTGTAAAAGTAAAATGTTATATTCTTTTCTGATGTGGGATTTCAATGTTGCGTTTTTAGTTTATTTTAGTTTATTTTGTTAATTAAGTGGTAAACCCCTGCCCATCTGTACTTCTGAGAGATTCACGGCTTTTCCAATCTTTTGTTGCCCCGTTCCAGTTTTGTAAAATGTTATTCTAGCATCAGATTCTAACTCAGTATATGTTTTGTTTATAAAATAATATGTCTGTTTCAGCATGTAAAATGTTGCCTTTGCTCTATTTTTAATTAAATATGAGCTAACTTCATTTGAAAATCACTGCATTCTGTTTTAATTTACATTTTACACAGAACCCCAACATTTTTGTCAAACAATAACCCAAAATGAAGCTTCACCCGGCTCCATGCATGCTACAGTGATCAGACACTGGTCCAGACACTGACCCATTGAATGCCTAGCTTTTTTTTTTTGAATAACAAACATTTAAAATAGATAGGTTACTGTGTTAATTATAACGTTTATAGTACTTTATTACACTTATAGCTGCTTATATGCTTTATTGTGAGTGGTAGCCAATGTAAGTTAACATTCAAGATAAGCTCATGGTGAGCCTAATAAAATCTAATGCTTTAGAAACTATGCAGAAAGATTGGACATTAATGTTTAGTAATGAAATATACTGTAATAATGTAATTCTTAAATTAGATTCATAGTTTAGTAATAATGCCAAATTTCAATTTTGTTTTAGTTCCCTAGGTTATCTTTATGGATATATCTCAGAAACACTATGATTGATAACACATAAAAAGTTACTCAGCTACTCTGTACTCTGAAAAGGTGGTCATAACATTATTGAGAAACACTGAATCATCATTTCAAAAATCATTAAATAAAATTGTGTGAATTTGAATTAGACAAATTGTACGACATCCACAATCTGTTGCTTGGACATATCCATCACAACAATGTCGTCATCTAGCATGCGTCAGACGAGTGTACAAATCCATATTGTTTTGAACAACTGCACGGATTTCATTGTGCAGAGTCTGAATCACATCCTCTTATCTGTTAGAAGTTGGAGTTTACACTCATTGTCTCCAAGCATGTTTTTCATCAGAACTCTGTGTGCCTTAGCTTAACAGTCAACAGCTTTTAACCTCCAAATAATCACCAGGTCTTGGTTTTCTGTGGGACTATTAACAACATGTCCATGCACATATGAAGATACTAATATAAAATAAAACGTTATAACACAAAAGACAAATATCTATTACACAGTGTCAGTTATGGCACAAACTGCATTAGTTTCAAAACACAAAAAGTGATGCACTGATATTTACTTCTACATTGTTTTACATGCGTGCATCATTCACACCTAAATTTTATAATATGCACATACTGTATCCAAAGAAAGCTTATACAGTTTATTCATGTGTAAATGCATCACTGTATTCTGTGTATGAACAACTGTAGTGCAAGACTCTCTAACTCTCAGCCAAATTAAATCTGAATCAAAAGGAGTTAAATAGACAGTTTTTCGTAATTCTACTAGTTATGTAAAAAGTGGAGTGAAGTTAGAGCAGATATTCCAAATTAAGTGAATACAAAAAAAACGGTATTTGAAGTAAGTGATGCCTTGCTCAACACAGATAGAGTTTTAAGGATGGATGGATGGATGGATGGCTGGCTGGATAGATGGATGGATGGATGGATGGATGGATGGATGGATGGATGGATGGATGGATGGATGGATGGATGGATGGATGTATGGATGGATGGATGGA
>JBBPDA010000152.1:11438388-11461222 GCA_037974385.1 Arnoldichthys spilopterus | reverse complement strand
AGTGTTATTGCTCACCTCCTAAAGACCCTGTCACAGAAGCTGCACTGGTTTTATTTGTTGTTTTTTGTTTGTTTTTAAGTTTAAGAGAAAGTTGAAACTCCATTGTACCATATGATCATGGGACAGGGAGTGAGTAGTGTATCCAGCTGTGGATTTCAGGGACTGCAAATTGACACGTCAACTTCTGTGACAGGTCAACTTAAATGACGTTCTTTTGCTTTTCAGATTACTATCCTGCTGAACTGCCTTTCTGTTCTCTGATCAGTACCTAAACATCCTGGGTAGTTAGCATATTCCAGCACTCATTTTTGAGTGCTCAACAACACATTGACATTGTAGGTTTAGTGCACATTCTGTCATGGTCCATAGAAGCAGCAGTTGTCCAGTTCCAAATAACCAATAATGCAGTGCTCTTTTTCCTTTGATCACTCTTGCGTTTCCTATGTATGATGATATGCACTCGTACAGTGGTTTAAGGACTGCCTTCCAGTTTTCTCCTCCTACTTCAAGTTTTCTGTTTTCTCTGGTAACTTCAATAACCATATCTGTGGTTTGGAAGTTATTCGAGGAATGGCCTGTAAGTGCCAGTTCTACAGAAACATCCTTTAAACCAGTCTTTATCAGATATCATCGCAATAGAGTAACACTTTAGATCGTGATAAGTTGTGAAGTATCATGCCTGGACAGCGCATACAGTGGTCAGGTCCTAAGAGACCAGTAGTGCTTTTTAGGAATTCCCATTTTATGCTCAATCAAAAGTGGGTTGACCTTAGAGACCTACACTGCCATGAAAATGAACAGGTGAGCTAGGAACATTTCTGTCAACCCTGAAAACAGTTTCTATTTATTCTTTTGTGCACTTTTTTTCTGTTTTGTTTTTTAATTTTTATTTTTTAAAGTTCAAGTACTGTAGTTTGGTCAGGGAAGAAACTGATTGCTGGTTTGTTTTTCAAGGTGACGACCTCATTGTCAATATTTGACAGGACAAACAGATTCACTATTTTGTGGCGTGAAGGATCGTTATTGTACAAAAGCAGAACTTGTAAATACAATTAAAACCTGTCAGTCAAGCTTTTCATCTGTGCAGTCATGGTAATGGAAGCGGTTTTTGGAAAAAATTAGGATGCAGAGTCTCAACTCTGCATGGTTTAACAGTAGTTGGTTTAATCCTGGCTTTACGTTAAAATGAAACTATCAGATGGCGAAAGAGGCAAGCATGTAAACTCTAGAAAATGTAACCCAAGTTAGAGTTGATTTCTAACCACAGTCCTTGATTAGCTAAAGCCCATATCTTACAGGCAGGTTTGAACTAAAGATTGCAGAGAACTTTAAGCACGTTTCTCATGAGAATATATGGTACACTTCCAGGGACAAAAAAATTAAGAGGACTGAACTTGGTAGGGAAATTTTCCTGCTTGAAAGATGACCGTAGTGCTTCATTTATCAGTCTGTTAATCAGAGACTGAAGTTAACGCGAAGAAAATAAAACAATTGGCATGAAACTTTTTTTAAATGTTTATTTTCAAAATCGAGTAAGGGGAGCAAACGGCACCATTCGCTTAAAAAGCTTCCATTATGAATGTAAGAATAGCCTGGCTCATCAAATGAACCCAATGCAGCACACACTGATATTACAGCACCTTTACGAAGCGCACACAGCTTATTTTACTTCAAATCCATGGAAATGGCCCCATCCTGCAGTTCCACGGATCACTGGATTTCAGACCATGTTGTGAACCTTAAATTGCTGAAGTTGAAGCCTAATCACAGGTGCGTTAAAAACTTGATAATTTGGTTGCTCTTTTTTCTCCCCTCTGTGTACTGGACAGATCAATTTCATGAGCCAAACAAGTGTTCTGCAAAGAACATCACACATACGAAGGTTAAATGATAGCAAGAGAGAACACTGATAGACATTCAGAACTTCTAGTGCATACATTAGAACTACAGAACATTAAACATGAGTAACCAGCTCCTTTTCCATTGGGCTTTTTCCAATAGGACTACTAAAATTTCTTTTAAGGAAAAGAAAAAAAATTCAAACAGGATTTTCGGCAAGTATTCTGATCATTCCTCCCAACTCTTTGGATACATTTTTTTGTTAATTTACTTCACACCATCTGACAATGTTGAAATGATGTTCAATGCCAGAGACCAAGTACATAAAAAGGGACACCTAGTTTTATATATATATATAAATATATATAAAAAGATTCAGTGGCTGATGACTGATTCATGGAGACCATGATAAAAGCATGTTACTAAGGTGGTCAGAGAGAAGGTAACTGATGTGGGTTTGAGTGTCCTGAACTAGTCCGAGGATGCCATATTCAGTTTTCCTAAAGCGTCAATGTAAAATCTCTGGTAACTGAATCTCAGACTGTGCCCTGCTTGTTCCAAAGACACAGACATATCATTGCTGTCCTAAGAAAAACATCTGCTCCAAAATAGCAACTTTTGAGCAGTGAAAATGTCTTTTCTAATTAAAGCCCTCACTGAAATAAACACTTGGAGGTGTGTTCAGCTTTAGTCCATATTGAGTGCCTTTCTAATTTAGTCAGTCATCTGCATAGTCATTGTATTAGCGTTTTCTTCAAATACACTGAGGCACTTAATGTTATGTTTTCTAGCAGCTGTAGCAGAAGTTTTCATCTGCTCAGATTTGAAAAGAATTTGTTAAATAGTGTTTATTCTGAACGTATGTCAACAAAAAGTCTTGTATTTTTAATAAACTAAGCCTGGATGCTGCAGTGTTTTGTCCCATTGAAATGTGACATTTGGTTAAACTGTAGTACTACCAAGTGTCTTCCAGTAAGCAAAGGGTGCACTGCCCTTCCTCCCAATCGAACAACCACTGTGTATTTAAATTTCAATAGTAGAGGTCTTAAGATCTAGATAAACTAAATTGCAGGTTTAGTAAATACTGCCCATTTAAAACAACCTGCCCCAATGCAGGCACATTTTATTGTATCAGTTTTTCCTCATTTTATTCAATTTTTCACAATTTGCCCATCATGGTTCAGAAAACATGGTCTGTTGTCATGAACCATGGTTTGTCATCATTGTTCTCTGTTCTTGGTCTTAAATTGCATTGACTTATCTCTCCAGTGTTGATTTAAAGTAGGAATCAGAAATTCTGATCAAGTTGGGCTAAAACGGAAACTGCTGAGGGTCAACTTTTGCTTAATACAAAATGCTTTTAGGACAGCAAGGATATGCTAGCTGCTGATACAGCACTGTCATGTATGTTAAAGTCAACACAGTAGGTCAAAATCATAAAGGCCATTCTTGGACTGTCCCAAATTTGAAACCGTGTGTAGGCCTTTTTCAGCACATTTTAACCAAATGCTTTTTTTTTCCAGATACTTAAAATGTATGAGCAGGAGCCTGGAGCTCACATCAATGACCTCTCTCATTCACAGCAGACCTTTGAAACAGCCACTGCCTGCATCCAACTGCACTGTGAGAAAACAAGTTCAAGTTCTCTAGTGTGTCACAGTTTGTTTAAGCCCTTCGTCTGAGGTTAATCCTAACTCCGCTTTACTTCACTGTTCCCTTTCTTAAGAGATGCATTATTACAGTTGAAGACATGTAATATATCTACTACACAGTCTTTCTCTACACTCTCCAGAGGTCTGGTCTGGCCATAAAAAAATATGATATTTTAGAAGAGGCCATATGCCCCTCCAAAACAGTCTTTGTTCATGAAACCTTACGCAATTAAAGGACAAGCTCATGCATACCAATTACTACACAGCGACATGATGCTGGTCTACATTCATTCAAAAAGCTACTGCCATTCTGTCTTAGCCAGCTATTAGATCACCTCACTATTTGGGGACTAGTACTTTTACAAAGTTAACATATCGTGATGAAAAACCGTACTGTGCATCAACACAGTAAATCTTTAGCGTTCGCACAACAGTCTTAAGGTCTTTCTAAAATAGCATCTAGAAGACTTTGAAAGCTAGCAGTAGCTAAATCCACAGCCTTGGGTATATTCACTATAATATACATGTAGTCTACATGTTTTACTGGATTGTACTGAATAGCAGTAACTAACATTAGATCAGCAAGACCATGGTAACTAACTGCTTCAGATCACCTAATCCACATCACCATCCTCTCCAGGGATTTCTCTTTGCGGACAATTATCAGGGTAGCTCTGCTACTGGATGGATACTGCAACGTGAACTGCGATTGGACCAGCGCCCTGAACGGCTGGAGGCATGTTTATCCTGAGAAAGCGGAACATTCGGACTGGTTCTGTGCTGCGATGCTGAGGTCTGATATGAATTACATATGAATATTTGCAACCCGTTTTCTACTCGAACTAACCTGACGAGAAGCATCCTTACTCGATGGTTTAATCCTTACAAACTTCAAAAGGTAAAAATCAATGATTATAAAACATTTATTTTACACAAAGGCCATATTCTCAATAAGATCATTTAGAAAACACAAAGAAAGAAATAAGAAAAGAAATCTAAGTGCTATTGTTGATCAAATAAAAAAATTTACTTAGGATAAACAACAAAATGTTTCCTTTCTTGGTGAAAATAGTTCCTAATTAGACTAACACTGAAATTCATGATTGTCTATACTTTAAAATGATATTGAACCAAGGATGATCACCAACCTCCTTGCAGACTAGACTTTTTCCCTTACCCCTGACATTCATCGATAGCTTAAAGTGCAAGCAGCAGGAGGGAAACCGTAATGAGTCCACTCCCTTATCAAACTAACCCTCATTTAAAAGGTTGAGTATGCCATTAAATATCATACCTACTGCAACAATAAAACTTTCTAGCTTATGCTTCATCTCCACAAACACAGCACTGTTAAACTGATGTTGACCACAGCAACCACAGACTGACCAAAGGCTCCGATGGCCATAGGGCAGCAATGAAGTGGTGCAGTCTGATGACAGTTACTGTGAACGAGAACTTTTTAGGAGAAAGTCTTATAAGCTGCTAGTTTAAAGAACAGAACTCTGAATTAGTGTTGTCATTTTAGTTTTTTTTTTTTTTTTTTTTGGGCGTTGTGTAAACTTGAGCATTAGCTAAAAGCTAATAAAGGTTACATTTACACAGAGAACAATAGTTAAAGTGCTATATAGATATAAGTGCTCTTTTTTTCGTTGGGGGCTTTTTTGACCTCTAATGGGTCAGAAGAGTTTTTAACGTCTACTTTAAAAGACGACAACCCGTGGGTCAGATTAGGGATCATCACAGCGGAGCTATGACAATTCTACAGTTTACATTCCTATCTCTTTCTAGAGGGGACTGCAAATGTCAAACTATTGTAAAGAAACATCATCGAAGATGTAGTTGCATGTTTTGGTTGTACTTCACTGATGCTTCACCTAAATCTAAGGGAAAACTAAAAACACACTATATGTAGTATATAGTGTAGCAAATCTGTGCAAATACAAGTTTGCATGCTAAGATTTCTAGCAACAATGAGGTCTGATTTTGGTAAGATAATTTCAGGTTGCTTAAAAGTTGATATATTTTCTCTATTGTATCTAAAATATTATTGTCAAACTCCTGAAACTTTAATTATGGCTTGGCACTATGTAATTTGATCAGCTGTACTCTTCATCGTTGTACATAATATATGTGGCCATTCTCCACTTCTCCATAAGGCTGCAAGTTGTACCAATCATAAACATTAAGCTATGCTTATGAAACTCATTGTTTCCATGAATTATCACCTTTCCCTTTCCTGAAAGTATGACGAGGCAGCAAACCGCTGCAAAAAGCTTTAAAAACTCAACTTTTTCATAATATACTATTCTACATCTCCATCTATATCCACAGCCTGCTCTCTCGGATATTTACAAAACTTCTGTACATTTTAGATATTAGTAAATGTCATCTATTAAACTGCAAAATGGAAAAAAACCTAAAAAGATTGTTATTTCTTTAACAGGTTTACTAAAATATGAAGGTGCCGTTTAAACAAACTGTGACACACGATGCAGAACCAGCACTGCCTGCTTTGCAGACACATACACGCACATACACACACAACCCCCACGGCAAGAAGGAAGACCGTGAAGGTATCAGCCATTAAGTGTGTTTTCTTTTTTTTTTTTCCTTTGAATACTAGAAAAACAAAAGTATATTCAAAGCTACAAATAACAGACTACGCTTTTTCATCTCATGCATCAATATAAAATATTAGTTTCTCTTTCCTTTTGTCCATATATTTACATATTATTTTACAGATGTACTGTACAATAAAAGTTGAATCCACATGACATTCTTAAAAATATTTTCTGACCCATAATTACTTTTTTTGACATGAAAAACGAAAAGACAAAAGGAGGGAAGGGAGGAGGTTTTGAGAGACAAGAGAGAGCAAATGTGCATGGTGACACTTGCCATTTAGACTTCTCTGAAGTCTTGAAATCATGGTCTCCGGCCTACAAACCAGAGTGTTCTGCATAAATTAAATGTGTGACGAGGCGATGACCGCACATACTGGGAATATGAGATGAGGGAATAGAGAGCTGAAAAGACGGGCAGGAGAAGCTTGACCCACCCTGCCCCTTTACTCCAGTGGAGCTTGACCAGGTGACAAAGGGCACTGGTGGCCTTGCTAACCAGTTAAACGGCTCAGCACGTGAGGACTATGCTTCCCACAATTCAGTGCAAGCAGTCAGAGATCAAGGAGGAAAGGCAGGTAGGGACACAGGGTGAAAACAGCACCCGTTCTAGGTCTTGCCCTTCACCGTATAACAGGTATGGTTCAAATACTGCTATTCTTCCATTGTGCTCCGACGCAAACATCATCTCCTCGCCATCCCATGCAATGGAGAATGGGATCGGTCCTTGCCACCTGATTGGCCATTGCCAGGTTACTGAGGAGGTGCGTTGGAGCGATCTGACATGCTGTCTTGTCTGTGAGATGCCAGCTGCTGCTGCTGCTGCTGATGATGTTGTTGAAGCTGCTGCTGCTGTTGCTGATGCTGCTGCTGGAGCTGTTGCTGCTGTTGTTGGAGCTGTTGCTGCTGTTGTTGGAGCTGTTGCTGCTGTTGCTGATGCTGCTGCTGGAGCTGCTGCTGTTGCTGTTGAAGCTGTTGCTGCGCTTGTTGTTGCTGTGTTGTTGTGGAAAACGTGCCCTGCTGTTGTAAGGGAAACGCTGCCTGGAGGATCAGCTGGGCTGACTGGTTGCTATGAAGAAGACGAGGGGCCTAAGAAAATTGAGTACAGACAATCAGGGTTCATAGACTTTTTTTCCGGGAACTTAGAAATAAGTCCCCCCCCCCCACCCCCCCACCCCCCAACATTTAAAGAATAGCTATTTTCCTTAACTAGCACAATGACCATCCTATATTAACTACTGCATTCTTAGTTTTAGTTGCAGTGCCCCAAGTGGTCACCTGGAGAAACTGTGTCTGCTGCTGGGTGAGTTGGGCCTGGGCTTGGCTCTGCTGCTGGACGGCAGCAGCCTGCGATTGGGACTGCTGCTCCTGAGAGCTCGTGGGCGGCTGCTGGGCGATACTGATGGTCTGGGCCTGGCCCTGCTGCGGGGCAAATGCCGTAACTACCTGGCCCATAAACATTGTTGTGGGCACCATGACTGCTCCGCATGCCATAGGCCCTGTCACTAGCTTGGTAAGGAGCTGAGGGGCTGCTGGAAATCTGAGGGAGAGAGAAACAGAGAGTAAGAGACTGCAGTATCACTAATTAGGTCTGCATCGCTGTGAAATTCAGATAATACTAAACAGCCAATAGATTTTATACACTGTTAAACATCTGAAGGGAGTGAACTAAACTGATGACAGTTGTGTGTCCGGTGCTTTGTGACGGTCTATAGTAGATGTGTGGCTGAGTGTAAGTATATATATATCAACCATTACCGTATCTGACGGTCCTGAGAGAAGGTCGCAACGGCGGCTCCACTAGGGTTGGTCTGGGCCAGACTTGTGGAGATCTGCACCACGTTGGCCTGGCCCGGCTGGGAGATCATCATGGTGTTATAGAGAGAAGCAGGAAGAGCTCCTTGAGGGGACTGCAATGTATGGGATGACCTCTGGGACTGCTGACAGAGATTGAGAAACAGCATGAGTGGAGAGGTTTGTCCCCACCCTGTGATGTTACAGAGTACTGTATGCTTAGTGCTCCACCTACTGTCCATTTTAACTGGAACATCTACCATACTGGTTCACTGTGTAGGCTTACATTATTTTTGTTTCTAGTGTAAAAACAAAAACCTACTACCCAGTTAAACAACTTTTAAATATAATCTTCGTGTCTCAGGTGACTTTTGAAATGGACATTATCTTGTTACAGTGGCACCTGTCAAGGGGTGGTATACATTAGGCAGCAAATGAACAGTCCGCTCTTTTAGCTGGAGTGTTGGAAGCAAGAAAAAATGACAAGCGAAAGGATCCAAGTGACTACACGATTGCATCAGCCCATCTCCAAAATGGCAGTTCCTGTAGACCGTTCCCAGTATGCAGTGTTTAGTACATTCCAAAAGTGGTCTGGGAAAGGAAATCCAGTGAACCAGCAACAGGGCCATGGGTACCCAAAGCTCACTGATGTGCATGGGGTGCAAAAGCTCATCCTAATTCCTGAAAAAGGTTAATGCTGGCCATGATAGAAAGGCATCAGAAAACAATGTGTATCCAAGCTTGCTGGGAATGGTGCTGCATAGCCATGCTGGCTCCTCCAAAAGAATCTATAATGGGGAGTTTGGATCTGAACTGGACCATGGGCAATGGAAGAAAGAGGCATCGTCTGATAAATTACATTTTCTGTGTGCACATTGCTTACACGGGAAAGAGACAGCATCAGGATACACTATGGGTGGAAAAAAGGCAAGCCAGAAGTGGCAGTGTAATGCTTTGGCCCATCTCCTGCTGGGAAACCTTGGTTCCCAGCATTCATGTGCCGGTTACTTTGATATGGATCACCTACCTAAACATTGCTGCAGACCAAGTACACTCCTTCAGGGAAACTGTATTCCCTAATGGTAGTAGTTTCTTTCAAGAAGATCATGCACTCAGCCTCACTGCAAAAAGTTTTTCAGGAATGCTTTGAGAAATATGAAACAATTCAAAGTGTTGACTTGGCCTCCAAATTACAATTTAAAGGATCTGCTATGAACATCTTGGTTCCAGATACCACAGCACACCTTCAGAGATCTTGCCGAGTCCATGCATGGACAGGTTAGACAGGTTCAGGCCACATGAAGTGAAGCTACACTATATAGGAAGGTTAGTTTAATCACTCACTCGGATGCACGCACGACACACGCACAGGTGTGCATGTACAAGTGGTATCTCACCTGTGCAAGTGTGGTGTTTTGTTCTCGAAGGAGGTTCTGCTGCTGAGGAGGAGCTTGCTGGGTCTGCTGAGTGACTGTGTGCTGTGTGCCTGTGTGAGTAGGTGCCAGGCCAGTTTGTAAGCTGCTGGCTGGCACCACCTGACCCTGCATGGTCAAGGCAGTCCCTGGTTGCACTGAGGAACCTTGCGTCAACTGCACCGAGCCCAGGTTCAGACTACCGCCGCCAGGCTGCAGAAGCATCTATAAATACACATGCACAAATTTGATACAGGACTATCCAGTAAGAAATCTTAAACAAATGTTACCAAACACCATATTCCAAACAACCCCAGCTATCTGAAAACTAAAAGGAAAATGCCTTGGCAGGCAGCCAATACACACCATGGCACGTTTTAGCAAGCTTAAGGCGTGGGGTAATGGCAACTGAAACCATTCTTAGAAGGCCAGGAAAACATTCTAGGAAAAGATTAACTCTTCAGATGCCATGAATTCTTTTCACTGCTCTAAAGTACATTAGGGGACATGGAAGATTCATCCTGCAGGCAGCAGGGGGCGCTCACCTGTAAGCCTTGGCCCTGTACCCTTTGTAGCTCCTCCTGGATCTGCCGCAGCTCCTCCTGCTGCCGCTGTATGTTGGCCTCAATCATGCGTGTGCGCTGCTCCAGCTGCTCCTTCAAGTGCTGCATGGCATCTAATTGTGTGGAGAACTGCAGCACAGGCTGCAAAAGAAAAAGCGGGGAAAAAAAGAAACTGACCAAAAAATGCTGGGATCATTTGATGGTCATATGGCTGGCACACCCTTCAGTAATGGCTTACAAGGCGTTAGCATCAAGGATCACATGACTTAAAAGTTCATTGCAAGGCCGAGGGGAAATTAGCACCACATTGATGTCAACAGGAAACACTCAGGACACAGAAGTAACACTAAAAGTCATAGTGTCCAAGCCAAACAAGCATATCCAATTGTAAAGTCAAATGACTATAGCAACAGAAATAGCAATGAGAAGCCTTTTAGGTTCAAGTATTGTGTGGCTAAAATAGAAGTGAGACATCCTGACAAGTTCCAAAAACATTTCTAGGAAAATCTATTTACTGGACCTTTTTAAAACAATCTGACCATTGTTCTGAAATCCTCATACAAGTAATCTGGACTTCACAGTACTAGTTTCAATTGCAAGTGGTGTGGGTTACCTGCACAGTGGGCTGCAGCTGCTGGGCCTGTTGGGGCTGAGATACTAGACATGCTGCCATCGTCTGGCCTGTGTTCTGAGAGCTCTTTGACTGGAGAAGCACATGCATAGTTTAACATTCAGACACCTATATACTACAGTAACAGTTCTTAATTCTAAGCTATTTCTAAAAGATCATAAAGTCAAAGTATTTTAGAAATTGCTTACAGATTATGGCAAATGTCTGTTCAAAACATTAAGAATGCAGATTTTTCCCAATTTCTTTAATTCAAGTTTAAACACAGAGCTCTACCCCACACACACATACTTGGCTGCTGATGGAGGACCGTCGCTGGGACGTCATCTCAATGGTGGAGACGGACTGGCGGGGCGGCGTGCTACGCTCTGTCTGCAGCTTTGTCTGGGTGGCTAAACAAACATACAAAAGTATCACGCAGTCAGAATTATCGAGAAATATAAGTCTAACTCAACAGAAGTGCAGTGCACAGTTCAGTTTCTCTTGTTTCAAAACACCCAGTTCAGCTCATCAGTGAAATGAGTTGTGGTTGTAAATAAAGAAGAGTAGAAATGTGAAACTAAATACTACTTCTGGCTGAGCTTTATGATAAAAATGATTAGAAATGAAAATTGTTTGACAGTATAGATAACATTAAACATTTCTTTTACCAAAATTGTTTAAAAATTAATGACTTAATACGTACAGGTGGGGTCAGACACAGCGGTGTGAGAGGAGGACTTGCGCGAACTTCGTGAGGAGGCAGAGGGTGTGCGACTGTGGTCAAAGCGCTCCAACGCCTCCTTTAAGCTGGATGTGTTCAACTCCGAGCCAGAGTCCTGAGACTGAGAGAGAGGAAGGGATAATAGAGAGACGCACGAGACTGAAGATAGCTCTAATAGTTATATCAAAATAAACATATTACACAAATTATCTTATGTGCAACGTAAAACTAATTCTAATCTTAACCCCAGTAAACAAAAGGGAAAGCAGGGATGAAAAAGGTAACTGATACAAACTCCCTAGATATGTCCAGGGATGTGCCCTCTTTGTTTTGAGTTTTTGACCGACCGCATGCTTACAGACTCCTACAGTAAACGTACTGATCACCTTAATTTGCTTACATAATAAAAGGTCCAGCTTGGTACTGATATTTGTTTTGATTTAGCGAATGCTAGCAATCATAATTTGGATGTGGTATTAATGGTATTTCCATGAAATCTACAGTAAGCTAGTGTACAAGTTACTCCTGATTCTGCTCCTGTGACATGACTGATGTTAGGGCTCTGGGTTTAAATGTCACTAATGTTATAATTTAGCTGATGAACTACAACAAAGTTGAGCTCCTCAGTCAAAGTGCCAAATTAACGTTACAACTATTACTTCAATAATTTGAACTTCAACATGAAATTAATTTATACTACATTCAACACTTAGCTAAAATAAACACATTAAAACTTGCCCTTCCCAGAGTTGGCACTCTTCTGAGTTGCATTACATGCATCAAGAACAGGGAACCGAGGAGCTTTCTTGCATTTTTATTGAGAACTCAAAAGGCATGGCTCTCATTTTATTCCCCCGGACTCACAGACCCAGACACCCACATCAAGACCTAATGATTTCATTTTTACCCAATAAATTCTCAGGACTCTCAAATTTGTCATTGTAAACACACACAAGCACCACAGGGTCAAAATAATAGGGTTAAATCCTTAAAATGCTCAACAGGAAAGAATTTAATTCAAATTTTTGTCCATGGTACCTAGACACACACAGCTAAATGGCCTCACCCACTGGCCAAGGTACTGGATCAAAGTCCTAACATGTCTGGGAATGACAGTAGAAACAGCCAATTATGTTTTGATTTCCAGCAAGCAGGACCAAAAAGGCTTTCTGAGACATCTAGAAACCCAGGATTTGTCACAGACTGAAAATAAACAGCAGTCTAGCCAGTCATTTTTTGTGAGATAGCACATAGTGGCAGTGGTGGCCTAGTGGTTAGGACATTGCCCTTTGGACCTAAAGGCCGCAGGTTCAAGTCCCAGCCCAGGCACAACTGAGGTACCCTTGAGCAAGGTCCCGTCCCACTACACTGCTCCAGGTCTTGGAAGTCGTTTTGGATAAAAGTGTCAGCCAAATAAATAAAATATAAAATGTGAATGTAAATGAATCTTTCCCAAAGGAATCACTTTAGAAATTATGCAAATTAAGCAAATATAGTTTAATATGTCTTTTGTAAACTTCAGACAACCTATGGAATGTTTTTTACAGGCTAAAAAACTACATGTATTTAAAAATTGTTTGAGTGCAATGCACATATCTTAGCACCAACATTCCACAGTAGCAGGCAGGGCACTTGCAGAAATTACCATTACAGTATATACTTTTGAAATGTATGGCCTGAACTGAGGCCTAGATCTAATGGTTACAATTTGTCACATAGGTTATCCCTGTTCATCACTACAAAATCAACATATTGCCCACGCGCATACACACTCACCTTGTCTGCAGTGATCTCAGGAGGCGACTCCTCAATGCCTAGCTCTCGGCGCTGCTCAGCTCGAACCTCAGCATAGCTATAGAAAGAGAGAAAGTACACAGTTAAAACCGCCACGAGCAAAAAGCAACTTTCACTTACGGGAATGTACAGTCAGGATCAGATTTGACAACGCTCATACCTGACCACGGTGTGTGTACAGACAATAAACTCAGGCCGTGAATTCCACTGATGGTAGGTGATGTAGTAGTGTGTCTGGAGCCAGATCCACTGCTGGCCTTTTGTCAGGAACCGATAATAGCACGATTTCCCTTTCCCATACTGCATCACTGTACCACACACACAAATCACCATCAGACGGAACATTAAAACATACAAGATAAAACTGCTTAAATTTCACTAAAATAATAATAACAATAATAATAAAATTAATAATAATACATTAATTTAAACTTCCTTTAAATTTTATATGGGTGAAACATTCTACACACATGCATGTGTGCATAAACACATCCTCACACCCAGTGGAGCACACTCACAGTGTTCATGGCACTTGGCAAGGGTCTCCAGGTCATCTACATGATAGTAGTCATAGCCAGATGTGCCGAGAACCTCAAAAGGCAAGTAACCTATAATTGGTGGAGCCCTGAAAAAGGACAAACACACATTATTTTAAATGCCTCACTGACTCCATTCCAGTTTGATATCTGATTTTTAAGTGAGAAACCAGAATAACAAACAACAAAAATACTAAATAAAAACAGAAAAAATCAAAAAGCAGGAGCTAAAAAAACATGAGTACATTACATTAATAAGATGAAACATACTTTTGTCTAAAATCATAAATGTGTTTTATCTAGTAACCCTTTATTTTTTTAACCAATGTTTTGTAAGGTTGCCTTAAGAGCTCAACTTCCAAAAAGTATTCAGGGCATAAGCACGGGCAATGTAGTCACGTTTCGACACGAACATATTTTACTTAGAAAATATTTAAGATGTTATATCATTCTTCTTCGATTTGGGTTTCTCTCATCTACTGCATTGTTCAAATTTGATTCAGGAGGTTTACATCACTGTGATTTACGGTTCTGCTTAAAGTTACCATGTGGATCACTTAAGTTGCAAGGGGGTCTAAATAAATGAAAGCCGCCATGTTTTGCCAATTTCCAACATTTTCATATCAAATCATGGTAAATATTAAAAATCAGCATTACGCACTTTCCCCAACCCCCCAAATCAATTTATTACTGATTGGAAATGAGTACAGCAAGTCAAGCACAGAAAAGCTTATTATCTTCTTTAAAAAACATATACACACACACCAGCTGTACTCTACATTAATCTGAGTCAGATATAGGTTATTAGCCAACGAGTTTCTCTCTCCCCTAAAGCCTTTTACTATTCTGCCTGTAATCAGTGGGAAAAATAAAGGGCATGTAAGGATCTTGGAGGCAGTAAAAAGGGGATCCCAGAGTTATAAATAGCCCCCAAGGTCTGTACGCTCATTAGAATCATTGTTTAAGTACAACTTCGCCCAAGTTTTCTAAATAAGAGCATTGCTAAAGCCTGTGTGAGAGCTCACTCTTCCCAGGGCTGGCTCCCATGAGGGAGCTGACTCATATCCGTAAGCAGCAGCCAGATATACTGAACTGAGAACAGCCTCCATGGGAGTGGATTGGCCCGTCACAGAGTGAGGGACTTAGTTCCCCACAGCCAGAGGGATTTTTGCTGCCACACAACAGGTGAGGGTGGGAGGAGGGGTGGAAATAAACAGGCAAGACCAGAAAGACAGGAAAGGTAACAATTCAAAGCTACATGAAAGGTGCAGACAACAGGGATGTGCTGGAGGACTCAGGTTCTCCGTTATCCACACACGCACGCACGCACCCACATTCATATACCCACCTGTGGTCCAGAAAAAGGAATTTCCACTCTAAGCTGTGTCTGGAAGTGAACTCCTCATTGGGTTCCTCCACAGTGCACATCTCCTACAGGTAGATATTATAAATGTGTTATATGAATATGGATGTATATCCATCTCAGGCACTTAATAATACAACAATGCATCTCACACTTACTTCAATACATCTCATACTGACAACAATTAATACAAGTACAATGCTCAGTAAAACAGTCAGAACTTAAAAGGAGCAGCAAATCTAATACTGAAGTTTTCCGTAAAACAGAAACACTGCACAGTTTCTTAGATAGCAGGTACAATGAACAGATCTGCTATTGTATGCCTCCTTTAAACAATCTGCATGCAAAACTAAATATTAAATGTGTATTTCTATTTTTAGGGTTTGATTAGGGTTGAATGAAGAGGGAAAACACATCCCTTGGGTAGTGCTGTATTTATTGCTCCCTCTAAACACACACCCGCACACACATCCTCACATCATTCTCTTCTCAGCTGTCATTTTCACAACGAAATGCAAAACAAGAGGTGAACAGCAAGGCTATAAAAAACAAGAAGTCTGGTGGCGAGTCCTGGTTCAGCCTACCTTGATAAACTGAGGCTTGGCTAACCGTACAGTTGCTATGAAACACACGCGGTCTTCGAATGAGGGTCTGAGTGAGCGCTGGATCACACCCTCGAAGCCATTCCGTGTTGAGTTAGGCACTGTGGGAAAACAAAGAATCAAATGAAAAGCTATAAAAATGAAAGACCAGGTTGAAGCAAATCACTACATGGCAGCACTAAAGTGACTTTAACAGAACACAAACAGCGGCAAACATATTTAATCCAGTTATCGCAACATCATATGCATTAGTGAAGGTAGCCGGGTACAGAGACTTCGATTCTTGGTCGGTTTGTACTTTCAAAACAATAATAAGGGTCTGATTTTCTGGAAAAAGGAAAAAAAGGAAAAGTAAAAAATAAGGCTAAAAGGAGTTATGGAGAGAGAATGACTCAGCATTACAGCCACAGGCAGCAGCTCTCACTCTTACCAGTGTTGAGGGACTTGAAGTTTCCGATGAACTTGACATACTCATAGACAGGGGGCTCCTTTGGGTCGATAGTGCCCCGGAGCATGTGGCAGCAGAACTCTAACTGGTTTTTTGCTAGAGAGGCAAGAAAAACAAGAGGAACATCAGAGAATAAGTTTCACTGCTACCTTGAAGTGCCATAGCATGAAGTCATAAGAACAAGGTACATGACTGGCCAGAATGATAAAAAAATTCAAACAGAAAATGGAATAACATCTACCTGAAGTGAAGTGAAAGTCACTATTTGTCTCAAACATTAAATACCTAATAACAAATCAAGTTATTAACAAGTCTGAGATATGAGAAACAGTGATGGAGTGTTGTACATCACACACAGTACAGTTCAGGAGTAAGTGAAGTGACACAATCTAGGCTTTATAACCCAGTACACTGGACTAAAAATAAAATTGTAGAACTTAAGCCTTAATTTGACAGTATTTTTATCCAGATTGGGGGAACTACATAAGACTGACACACTTTAACACATGTGGATATCCTGAAAGCATTAAAGTCACTGATTCATTTCAAATGCTAAATACAACTTGCTAAAGTACAGGGCCAAAACAACAAAAACTGCTGCACTGCTGCTTGTGTCTAAGAACTGAGACTGTGTGGGTGTCCCAGAGAGACCGGAGGGGAGAGTCATAAATAGGAAAGAGTGGAGTGCTGAAGGGACAATAAAAAGAACAAGAAGAGTTGATGGTATAGAGCAACATGAACACTCAGAACACACAAAAATGCATGCATGTCTTACTCTTTAAGTAGTCTGGCGTGAGGGTTTCTCCCTCCAGTATGTGAGTTGAGAGGGCTTTGTACACTTCAGAATGTTCACCCAGAGGGAGGAAATTCAACAGGTTCTGGTCCACCAAATCAGACTGGAACGCAGGTACATGTGCTTTTAGTATTACTTTCACACCACATAAACACACATGCACACAGACGCACACAGACCCACAACTTACTGGTAAATGTTCTAGTAAGGAGGTGACACTCTCCGAGACGTAGATGATGTTGCCATCTGTCATGATTGCTAGAAAAAAGCCATCTAGTGCCTGATGTCAAACAGCAAAATGTAAATTGCAATTAAAAGAACGCACGTCATTTTATTATTGAGGTTTGATAAAGTGCATAGAAATGTGTACTGCACACTGCTTGGTATAAGTGTGCAGAGGGCTCCCACCTCCAGCATCAGCTGTGTGAACTCCTCATTGCTGAGAAAAGGAGGTTTCCAGTCCTGCCGGATCTCGCTGGATTCTGATTGCGCAGCGATTTCTGAGCGTGGAAGAGAAAATGAAAGGTAAAAAGAGAGAAAACAGTTACTTGGTCAGTAATTCAGATGGGTAAAACCTATTGGATATATATTTCTATTTAACTTGCCATTGATTTAAATGTTAGTGTGCAGTGCAATTTCAATGGTTTTGAACTGAACTGAAGTACATGCTTGTCAAAATAATATTTTATAAGTTTAAAATGATCACCTGCTATTGTTTTAAATAAAACTAATTATTGGATGCTAAATTGCATTTAATTTGCATAAAAAGCAACAGTACTTAACCCTAACAGTACTCTATGCATTGTATTCTTGAGAGCCTTGAAGTTTCTGTACTGCTGAGAAGGCTGATACTTGACAGAATTAAAAGGACAGCTACACTGGTTAAGTATTATTTTGCATATTAACATTTTAGATCATTTCTGAACATAAGGATCTAGGTTGATAATTTTTAAAAGTCTACACTAATAATTAAGCTGCATCAAAAAACACATCAGATTGGGCAAAACAAAAATGATCAATTGTTCAAACCTGCAATACATCAGCAGAAACTGACTTCAACTGTATAGATCTCAATAGCAGCTTTACAGTTAATTAATGTCAACAGAGGAAAAGACCTGACCAATATATTGATCAATATCACACAACAGAAATGAAAATAAGATGTTGTAGCCCCCTATTGAGAACTAACAAGGGAGGTAAAACATTGTCTATGTACACACAATGTTTGAGAAAAGTTCTGACTTCAAACCCTAGCAACAGCACTGCATCGGACAATGAGGGGGGAAAATGCACTGTGGTCCCATCTTGCCTTTCAAAGGTCAATATCAAACATTTACTTTGATTTACGCTTTTGTTTCAAAATTGCTACATGTAAAAACCAACAGAAGTTCAGATGGCATCGCAGCTGAAGCGATGCAACTGAATGGCTACTCTGCTGATCCAGGATTAACACAGTGTCCTCAACACACCCCAGCAGATGGAACAAAACACACACACCAACCTGACTTCATTATCACTAAAAGCATAAGAATGTGTGTAATTTGGAGGGAGATTATAATAGGCTTGTGATACATGGTGATGAGACAGTCTAATGTTGCCGTGAGTAGACAGAGATAATGGTGCACATTAAGAAGGCAAGACACTTAACAGTCAGTGATTGGGTGACAATGTTAACTGAATTCCTCCAATTATATAAAAAGTATGCGTAATTAAATTGTTAATATGTAAATAAAGTAATTCCACATGGTTTGAACATCCCTAAAAAGCTATGTCTCTAAAAGCAAGAACGACACAGTTTTAAATATGCTGCTTGATGGCAGAAACACTTTGTATGATCGTTCTGAGAAGTTTTCGGCCTCAACAATTTTGGCCTTTTTTTATTATTAATTTATGCAGATGGTATATGCTGGGTGTTAGGGCAAAATAGTACCCAAAGAAAACTTATTTACAACAATTTTACAATGAAAATAAAAATTACATTTAATTTCTTTACAAACGAAGATGACAGAGTTTGTTCATTAATTAATTGGAATGGTAAAGTAAATTGCCATATTTGCATTGCAAATGCACCGGTTTCAATCACCACCACTGTGAAGTCTCTAGAATAAAGGATTTCACATTAAGGACTACTGGAATTCCCATGTAATGAAGAAGTAGAGCAGCGCTACCTTTGTGTTTGCGCAAGAAGTCAATGCTCTTCTGTAGGATGGTTGACTTGTCCATCTTGCGGGTGTTGCCCGGTAACATGGTGCCCAGTTCCTTGATGAGCACATTGAACTGGTCTCGCCTCTTCTTCTCCGACTTGTTCCTGGAAACTCTGTAGGAGTGGGTGCAAGACAAACAAGCACTCATGAAATCAGACTCAACCACACAGGCAGAAACAAGGATGCATTGTGAGAATGCAACAGAATTCATCATGGCTGATCAAAGAGTGGAAAAGATATTGTTAATTATTTACAAACAAGGACATGTTTTCCCCTCATTATAAAAGCCATAATGGACATACAGAAAGCAAAAATACAACTACACACAAATCACCCCTTAGCTAGTGAGTGAAATTGCATAATTATATTTTTGTTTTTTCATCTCACCGTTTTGCTTTGTCCTTCTCATCTTCTTCCATCAACCCATCAAAGATACTGCTGTCATCCCTGAAAAAACCAGTCACAAAATGACTTAAAGGTTCAAATTACTTACATTTCTAAACCAACCTCTCACAAGCATCCAAGCTGAATGGCCAATCCCAGCCAGTTCTAACACATCCATTATTAAAGCTCTACTTCACTATGCTTAGAATGGTGGAATGGAACCAGCTTAACCATTTTGACACATGAAAAAGAGAAAAGTCTTCTTCCACACTTGTCCTGCAGGCATGCAATAAAATCTGTAATGCTAGGAGACTGCTGTCTTTCAGAATGTGGGTGTAATAAATATGGAGCCAAGCTGAATCTCCACAGCCAGGCCACAGGGGAGCGCTGTGAATTTCAGACTATATTTAGCACCAGCCTTTTTTATTCTCTGACTCAGCTGGTAAAGGACTAAGAGTTCAGCCACTTGGTCGCAGCTTATGCTCAGAAAACACTCCACTGATCATCTGCAATGGCTCAAAATTGTAAAGATAATAATAGGGGAACTTGCACAAAGATAAAAATGCTTTTGGTCCAACAGTCTGCCCCCCCCCCACCCCAAACAATTCTATACCATGTATATGCTAAACCTTTATCTCTGCTATGCTCCATGTAAGTGAACTGAAAACAGAAACACTCAACATTAGTGTTTATACAGCAAACCTAGATGCGCATCTTAATGTTTCTATAAGCTGGACAACTTCTCTGGAACCCCCAAGAGTTCCATTCTTTGCTCTTTACAGCACTGTTGCCAAGTATTTCTGCAGAAACCACAACCATTCATACAGGGGAGAGCCAAGGTGCCCTTATCTCACCTGTGCTTGTCTGACAAACATCAGTTTGCCTCGGGGTCACCTGAGTGCAAAGCTGCATGAATCCTGTGACTGCGCAGTCCTTCCAGATAACTGGCCTTGGGGCGCATGCGTGTGTCTGAGCCAGATAAGCCTGAGTCACAGCATGTGCGTGGATGTGGGCACCAGTGAGAGTGCATTTTATGCTGGCATTGAGTGTGCTAGTTCACATGCAGCACTTTTATAGAAATGGGTTAGCATTTGTCCGAGTGTGTTTGCGTCAAAGCGTTGGGGAGAGTGGGTGAGCAAATGTGTGGGTTCTCTTTGTGCTCTTACTCTCTCTTCCTCAGTCATAGCACTGGGATACATAGAACTACTCAACCACTGAGACTTTGATTAATGTAGTTTATGATTTTTTGGTTTAAAAGAGTTTCTAATAACTCAAACTTTAAAGCCAGTTATTTAAAAGTACACCTGGGCCAGCGAGGAAGCTGTAATTGTGAAGCCTCTTTGTGAAGTGAATCTACAAGCCAGTTGTAACGACGGCCACGAACAGTCTGCATGTCTATTAGTGTGCACCTGAATTTGGCGGCAGTTGACTGACGTCAACCACTTTGGTCAGCAGCTGAGAAAGGGACATTTATATCTACAGACTGAAACCAGAACCCATCTGGTCAGAAGTGTCTGAAGCGTGCAGGAGAGCACATATCAATGTGGAATGAAAGATGACGTAGTGTCAGCATAAAGAAAAGGAGGGGGGGGGGCACCACCTAATAAAATCAGCTAAAAATCATAACAGCTACTTTACACAAGGATGACAACATAATTAGGGGATGCAGACGTGTGACTGCAAACGTGACTTCTCTGTCAAAACACAGGGGGGAAAAAAATCCAAGAAAAATTCTGTCCAATGATGTAAATATTGAGAACAGAGTCCTTCAAACTCAGCAAATATGGGTGCTAATATTAGCAGAGTATTTACAGTAGATCAGAGGTGAGATAACCATATTTAGATGTGTATTGTGTGTGTGTGTTCACAGTAAAGAGCTTTACTGTCACAATACACAAGAGCAGAGTTCACTTCTAAAAGTCATGAATTAATGGGAGAGTGAAAAAGTGAGAGACGCCAGGCAAAAATAATCAGGCATACACATCTGACAATTAGTTAGCATGCCAGCAACTTAAACACGTAGTTTGACAAACCTGTACTGACCGTAATGATCTAGGCAATACTCTAGCTTCTTGTTTTTAAGTGCTCTGCATATTTAAGTGTTTTCTATTACACATCCAATTCGTAAGGACTTTTTCATTAGCTGATTCAGGTAAGAGATGGGCAATAGGTAACTTATCACAATCATGTAAATTAAGTTGGAATACATTTGTGTAGTGTCAGTTCTTCTGCAGTGAGCAAGTGGATTAAGTGTATTAAATGCATACATTTTAAAGTAACATGTAGCTGAATGGATATCAACCCATTATATCCATCTTAATTAATCATTCCCCCTACCCCCAGTATCTGAGTTTGTCTTAAATAATTTACAGTTAAATTTTTCAGAGTCTTTAGTCTAAAACAACCACTGATTTCAGCACATACTTCTCAATGCTTCCGTATCCTACAGAGAGCGATTACTACCCACCTGCTCTAAATTCAGTAGGTGACAACAGCTAAGGACATACATAAACATGCTATTAATCAGTGTCATATTTATTACTGGCTTTACAGTGTGGCGTTTCTTTAAGCGCCATGAAATGATCTTCCCTGTTAATATCTCTATGCCACAAGCTGGAAACATGTTTTGATGGGGCTTCTGTTGATAACACTCAGCAATGCAAAGCTGTATTTTTCTTTACTACAGCCACTAATGTTGCCTTGCTATAATACCACTTACAGTAAACAGTAAAGACAGCGTACGTACACAGTCCTTTCATTAACTCTCACATTATCGTACGCACACATACACACCAACACATGGGGTGGCAGCTGAGGTGGGCTAATAATTAACCCTAATGGTGTTTGTGCCACTGTAAGTGTGATGCCGGGATAGAGAGCCAATAGAAGGATATTAAAAGCGTGTATTTGCTTTGTTCCACTTCCCTACACCCCCACCAACACAGCACGGTACGTAAATAACACTATAAAGAGCTCACGTGAGCCTTCAAAGTCCTCACATCAAACAACAAACAAGACCGCCCTGAAGAGCCACTCCAACCCGCGCTGCCGATCAGTCTCTTCAGTAAACTTATGAGTGGCATTTTGGCCTGACTGACAACATCTTGTGGCTGCTAAAAATAGCTCTGGAATAGGTCTGGAAAAAGTCTGGTATGGTTACTAGAGGTGCACCCATACCACCCAAGGCCATTACTGATACCAAGTCATTTATTAACAGTGCAAAGGAGAACTGATATGATCAATTTTTTTTAATTATTTATCGATTGTGCAAAGGCTTTTTGTAATTATACAGTGTATTGAGCTGCAAAGATTATAGAGAGCAGTGGCCGACCCCATTCGAAATAAAACCATCGATTAAAAAATTAACAAAAAATTCAAAATTAAAAAACATTTAGGAAAAGAAAAAGAACCGGCACTAAAATCTAAATGTGCTTCCATTCTATGGGAAGGCTGTTGTAAGTAGTACCTGGTTTGTCCAATCTACATGTAGTCATTTTT
>JBBPDA010000152.1:11409340-11423171 GCA_037974385.1 Arnoldichthys spilopterus | reverse complement strand
ACACACACACACACACACACACACACACACACACACACACACACACACACACACACACACACACACACACACCTTTAATCCTGGAGTGAGACTGCGCAAGGCTGAGCTCACTGGGCGAGATGGAAATGGTAAACAACTTTAATGAGCATTAATATCACACAGGGAAAGAGAAAGTGAGAGAGTGAGAAGTGGGGCAGCCATTGAGGAAGGTTTACATTCAAAGACTGTATTCCAGAAAAACAACACTGCATTTTTACCCTCCAGCACATTAACTGGATGTCATGCCATTCTTTTCTCACCCTCAGACAGGATAATCAGACAGATCTGAGGGAGTCTCTACTGCAGAAAACCTGTTCACAGCCCTGAGTCACAGCAGAGCCCAACATCACAATGTATCATGTCAATGAAAGTTTTCAAAAAACTGCACACGGGCTTATATTCGATCAGTGAGCAACGTTTTTGAGAACCGACCTTTACTTTGAGTTAGGGATCCAGGCTGCTTGCCAAGCATTTTTCCTGAGCAACACTAACAACACACTTATCAGGCCGCCCATCACTTGACCGACAACTAGCAATTTCTCTAAACATCATTCGCTTTCCGCTAGAAGACTCTGTGCCACCCCAGTCATCCCTCGTCCAGACTTTCTCAGAGCTGGAGCCCCTATGTGGCCGCACGCCCCCATGCCTGAAGCTCACAAAAGCACCCTTTGTTTGGAAGCGTGCTTCCAGCAGCCAGCAGACAGGAAAACGTCTGAGCAGATCTGCTTTCCACTGGCAGGCCCTCATAGCACAGCTGGCAGGACCCTACACTGGAGCTACTGCTGCCTCTGGCCCCGGCTTGCAGCCAAATGCCAGCACCTCGGCCAAGTGGGTCAGCCGGGATCTGCTTCAGAGGGGCACCGTGCAGGAGAAGAGAGGAGGTTGGGGAGAAATGATTATTATAGGCAGAGGGGAGGATTCGTTATTAAATCTGGCAGACCTCTTATTTTACTTATATTTAGCTCTTTTAAAATTATTTTACATATTAAAAAAACCTCCAACAATCAATGGCTAAAACCAATATTTCATTTCCTTAATGAAAAGTCATTAAGACAACTGCCCAGCCTAAATGTCCTGCTCTTCCTCATACAGTGAAGACAACACCTAATAATACTGATGTGCATTAATAAGCCCCCCCCCACACACAATATCTTTATTTGATTTTGAGAGCAGCGAGAACATATACAGCCTTAGATATTCCTACAATATATCATACAACAAAGACTTGCTGCTTTATTACCGTAAGAACACAACACAATTCACAGTTTGAAAGCATACATTCTCCAGGCCATACCATCCATATATGGAAAGGGAGCTACAAAAACAGACCATCTTCTAGTTCCAGATCCATATCTGTATTTGCTCAGAGTTATGACTGCTGAGAACAAGGTCCAATCATGGAAAGTAACTGATTAAGTGCGGCTTAGTTACTGTACTTGAATATTTATCTTCCTCTCAAGATACTGTAGGCCGGGCCATATCACTGACATTGCTGAACAAAGAATCAGCAAAAACATTAAACATTAAACTTAACTGCTTTTACCTAATTAAACATGTCCCTTAAAAGCAATACGTTTACACTCAAGCAGAACTCAAGTACAGAGCAGTGGGTCTGCTTGAGCCTTGTTTTCTCTCTGCTGGTACGGGAGGGAGGAATCTGATTTGGCGGAAAACAAGAAACCAAGGATGATTAATAGGATTGCACAGGCAAGTTGTCATCAGTTGTTTGACTGCTCAAAAATGCAGATCTATAAAAAGGTGTCAACACCAAGTCAACTACAACCTGCAATAGGAATTTTTACCCAAAGAACAAAAAGGCTATGGTGATCAGGGTAATGGATTTCACAACACCCCTTACAATCTTTAGCACACCTATTACATGCATAAATTTATGCAGAACTTATTGCTGGGGTCTTGGCCATGCAGCTACTTGAACCCTCAATACACAGTGGGCTTGTGTAGCTGCCAATCCTTGCTACTGGGCAACATCCACTGCATGCATGTCCTTTTAGCATTTGTAGTAGCTTCAGCAAGTAATAGTTGGTGGACACATTCAAAATAAAGAGTAAAATGTACCTAGAGAGATGTTTTAAGGCAAATACAGACCCTGTCCACATGCAGATGGGTATTTTTGAAAACGATTATGTCTACATGTAAACGCTAAACGGCATTTCAAAAATCTTCACCTTGGAAGACCTGGAATCTTTTTTCAGTGACCAAAAATGACGCTTGTGTGTGGACGGATAGCCAAAATGGAAAGACACTACACTTTCATAAATACCCAGCTACGTGTGGACAGGGCCACAGAATACAGTCAAGTTTATTTATATAGCGCTTTTTACAACTGACACTGTCACAAAGCAGCTTTAAAGAAACCAGGTCCGAGCCCCCATAGAGCCAAAGGCGACAGAGGCAAGGAAAAACTCCCTAGCTGTAGGAAGAAACTTCGGGAGGAATCAAGGCTCAGAAGGGGGAACCCATCCTCCTCTTGTCGACACCGGATAGCAATAACAAACAAGAAAAAGGAAAAGGGGGAAAAGAATAAAGACTTTTCATTTAAAAAAAAAAAAAAGAAGCTTTTTCATTTAAACCAGTTTGGCCAATAAAAGACAGCCATATTCCCTCTAAAGTGACATGAATCAGATAAAACACTCCACTAGAGGCAACACAATTACACAATTACATTTTTGAAAGTGAAGCAGCATTCCAAGACCGTGTGATTACTTTTACAGGCCAGCCAAAACCAAAATAGCAAATCATTTACATTTTCTGACTTTGATATTGATTCAGATTGTGCTCCCCTACAATATTTTATTATACATTCATTAACATACATGTATTATAGACAACAACACTAAAAGAACAATAACAGTTTCAAAAAGAGATCATAACTACTCCTGTTCGACTCCATGTGTATGTTGAAAGCGAACTATTGTTGAAAAATAAATCAATCAAATACAGTAACTGTCAACAATGTGGGTGTGAGTCCACGTGAGCCACTCCCAGTCTAAAGGCTGCGAGTATGTACACAGGTCAAACAAACAAGACATTTCCTCTCTGACTCAATCCCACAATACGAACGCAAACATTACGAGTCCTAATCGAGCATCCTGTAAAACCTGCACATCTGCATCCACAAGCACCCAACACGATCATCATATCGACAAATTACGGCGAGACCTACCACAGCCCTGAGCAACAATTCTCACCTGGAAGGCAATCACAACATGACTTTACTCAATATTACCCAGAGAGCATTGCTCCCTTTCTTTGCACATTTAGAATCAATGCAGGATTCACACCAGTAAAATGGAGCAACAGCTGTTCTACAGGGTCACAAGAGAAATGCCTGAAAACAACCACAAAAACACTAAATGACTATTATTGTTCTCCAATGTGTTCCAGCTGCATTGGTCCAATAAAATATTCCGCCAATCCAGATCAAACTTCTCTAAAACTCGTGTCCTAATTTCACTGCTGAAACAACTCGCACATCAAAGGAGGCACAAATAAATAAAGAACAAGTCAGAGAATATCTGATAACTTGGAATGAGATTTCCGCACCAATTAAACATCTCCGGAGCTTGCACAAAGGGACACGGGGGGGGGGGGGGGAATCATAACTAGGAAGGCCAATTTTTTTTAACAAAAAAAAAAAAGACTTCCTGTCTATATAAAGCACAACTTCAAGCTTGTTGGATTACGTCTGCTCAAGGTTTGAATAAAAAGGGATTTACAAATCAGCAAACCTGGAAGGTAAAGTCTGCTGAAAAGCACAGACTGAACTGCACTGGAATTCGTTCCAGGAAGCTCTACTGGAAGCAGGACTCTTGGTTCCATGGCTGGAAAGAGTTTATGCTGCTAGTAATAGTGCATATAAACCTCGTTTCAGAAAGTGGCAAGCGAGATCAGCAGGAATTTCAAATATGACTGAGCAGAACTTAGAACACGAAGTCTATGTAAGATTTAAACACGCAACTAAAGCAGAACACTTGGTGCGGCTTACTGCAAAAACGCCCTCCATAATGTCTAATGTTCAAACAAAACTGTCCATATGGACAGCCTGTATACAGCCAAACAAGATTGACAGGTTTCCTTGTAATGTTGGCATCCCTTGTAGAACTTATCATTTATCATCTTATCATTCAATAGAATTTGCATAAAGCTGAGATGCTGGTCAAACGCAGGACGTACAAGTGATCCCTCCATTTCAGTGCTGTTTTCGACATGCCCTTGTTGACCTCGGAATACAACACAGAAGTACTGTGCGAAGGTCAGAAACCACATTTTCAATCAATTAATTTCCAGTTAAGCAGAACAAACTGAAAACGTCATTTTAGAACACAAAAAAGAAGGAATGTTTTATGAGCAAATTACACAAAATCATCAGTTAATATTAAAAAACATATGACCATTCTTTTGGGGGGCATGGTTAATGCTGTTGCTTCACAGCAAGAAAGTCCTGTGTTTGATCCTTGTATCACCCACGGATGTCTCCAGTTTCCTCCCACTGTCCCGAGGTGTTGACTGGATGTTCTAAATTTCCCACAGGGTTGTGTGTGTGTGTGTGTGTGTGTGTGTGTGTGTGTGAGAGAGTGTATTTAAGTGAGATTTCTCATTGTGAACACACTCAAGCACCACAACGTAATGGGACCTCTGCTTTTAACCCATCACACGTGCACACGTGGAGCAGAGAGCAGCTATTAACAGCGCCCAGGGAACAGCGTAGCGGGAGTAGTGCCTGGGCTGGGACTTGAACCTGCGACCTAACCTTTAGGCCAATACTGCCCTACAAAAGTAAGTGTGTGTGTATGTGTGTGTGTGTGTGTGTAAATGGTTGTCTGTCTGTGTTGCCCTGCGGTGGGTTGGTCTCCTGTCCTGGGTGAACCCTGCCTTGGGCACATAGTTAGCTGGGATTGACTTCAGCTCCCTGTGATCCAAAATGGAAAAGCAGTTTCGATAAAGAAAAAATGAATGTCCACTCTTAGACTTTATGATTGTTTTCATATTTTTTAGGATACTTGCTTCTCACAATTCAAGTTAACCCCAGTTTCAAAATGTCAGATGTGCAGTTTCAGTGTTCGAGTGCAAATGTTCTTCTATTTCTGCTTCTTTTCAGACCGGTGTTATCCTTACAGAGGGAGAATGGACAGAAACAGTTTTTCTACAGGTGACTTTTCTCTGTGGCAGCTCACAATGGCCAAATATTTACCTCCACAAAAAAACTTAAATATTAAAATGATCAATCATCCTTTCACACACAAAACACATAGCAGGAGGTTTTCCATGTGGGATGCGCTCTGACTCATCCTAAAATCCTTTGTATGGTTAGGTTAGGGGCGAGGACGCAGCATTCACGTAGCCGCTTTGAGATTTGGTCATACACCACAGAGCCTCTTGTCATTTTTGTGAATTCAGCATCAGCCCTTACTGACAGAAACTCCCTATTCTCATCACCTCTCCTGCTAGACATTTTCCCTTCTCCACCCCCGGATGTTTGTTCTCTTTCAGTTTTGCCACAAAGAAATGTCATTAACACCATTCGCTTGGCATGAATTCTCAGGAAAATTACTTTTTCACACATGGACGCGGCATGACATTACACAAACGCTGTTCTACTACTACTGACTATGGACATTAACGTTTACACACACACCTCCTCAGGGGAACGTCTGTAAAAGTCCTGGCTTTCAGTGCATGTGTGAAAGGGGCTTTATTGTCTCTCTGATGTCAGCAACACCTTTAGGAACAGCTTTTGTTGGGAGGTCACAGCTGTAACTGTGTGGTTTTAAGGGTGGACAGATTGAAGAGTTAAAGAGGCGATAGAGTACACAAACGTAAAGAGTGAAAAAATAAAAAACTACAGGATTTGACTATACTTCAGTGTCGGAGACCTCTGTGTAATTTTCTGTTAAAGATATTCTTCACTGTTATGCAGTGGCCCCTACCAGGCTCGTGAATTAGAAAACTAAGCAAACCTTCTAATGTAAACCAATTTCAGTCAAAGTGGAACATGCAGAACCCTATTACACTTGAACAAAACCTTTTTCTAGTTTAAGTTTCTGATGTAAACTGAAAACCTGGTGCATTAGTTTTGTTATTGCCAACTTTAGCCTTTAGCTAACTAAGTACAGTAGCGGTCATGAGCAGGAGAAGTAGTTTAATACATAGGCACAAACATAGTAAACTGAACGTTGTAGTTTTAAAATTATTATTGACCGGTTTTGTACACATTTTAAAGTATTGTATTGTTCATGCTTGCAAACATCTTTTTTAATATCTAAAGCAAAGAACAGCGTCAGATCAAATTTATTTCTGGGCAGGTTCTATGGGCGAGACCAACCTCTTGCTCCTCCAAGTCTTCCTCCATGATATATTACTTAAGACAACACACTTACAAATTGGTGAAATGGAAGCATAAGTCAATGAGAGCATGTCAAAAATGGCACTGAAATACCAGTCTGTCAGCGAACTGTAGGGTTTTAGCGCAGTGAGAAAATTGCTGCAAAGGCATCTATCAGCATAAAAAGGAAGTGGGGCTGCTAAAATAGGCCATTTCTGCATAGTCATATTAACTCTCCTGTTCCCTCTCCTTCACTAGTAGGTCATCTTTCGTGTTCCTTTCTCAGAGGGAAAAAAGAGGGTGGGGGGTCTGCGGTGGTGTGAATCCTAGACAGTGAGATCACTGAAAATAGCAAAAGGAGAAAAGTGCAATAGCTGTTAGTGTGTGTGTAGGCACATGTGAACCCCAGGGAAGTCCAGAGTGCGGTCAGTCAAAGTTAAGCTCAATTCAGTTCTGTAGCCTTCAGCCACATCCACCTACATGCAAATTTTCCTTGGAAAATGTGTAAGGCACAGAAAAAAAACCCAACACATTACACCACAGACCAGAACTCACACTAAGAATGAACACATGCCAACACAAGAAATTCAGACTGGAGGAAATTGAAACCAGTTGGTGTAAGCCAGCTGTACAAACCAGGGCCAAAAAATGCCAAAACCAAGTCAGAAACTAAAACCAACACTTGAATATAAAAAGCGCCAAGCACATTATCTTGCTGAAAAAGTCCACTGCCATTAGGGAATAGTGCTGCCATGAAGGAGTGAAAATGCTCTTCAGCAATGTTGAGGTAGGTGGTACGTGTCAAGTAACATCTACAAGAATGTCAAGAATCAAGCAAGACATTGCCCAGAGCATGACACTGCCACCACTGGCTTGCTTTTTTTGACCCCACATAGCACATTCTGGTACCATATCTTCCTTAGGTAGGTAGATGCGCAAACACCTGGAAATCTTTTCTGTTGCTCCATGATCCTGTTCTTAAGCTCACATGCCCATTGCAATCGTTTTCCGTTGTATGCAGGATGGACACTCTGCCCAATCTGCAGGTACACAGCCCAAAATGCAGCAAGCTCCTATGCACTGTGTGTTCTGACACCTGTCTATTATTGCTAGCATTAACGTTTCCAGCAATTTGTGCTACAGTGGATCTTATGTAGGATCGGATCAGATAAGCTAGCCTTTGCTGCCCACATGCATCATTGAGGCTTGGGTATCCATGACCCTGCTGCTGATTCACACTGTCCTTCCGTGGACAACTTTAAGTAGGTACCAGGCACTGCACTCCAAAAACACCCGATAAGACCTGCTGTTTGGAGATGCTCTGACTGTCATCTAGCCATCACAATTTGGTTCTTGTCAAAATCGCTAAAATCTTTACGCTCACCTGTTTATCCTGTTTCCAACACATCAAGTTCAAGATATGACTTCACTGCCTAATATATCGCACCCCTTGACAGGTGAAGCTAATAAACTTTATCTTGTTGCCGTGGCACCTGTTAGTGGTTTTAATGTTGTGGCTTATTTGTGTACACCAAAAACAAAAGCATCTAACAAGGAGACTGTAATTCCACACCCACATCAGATCATTTAACTGTAACATTAGTGCAAGCCTTTAAGGTAAAGCAATATCAAACGCTGGGTGATTGATCTCTCCCATACAGAACTCTTACCTGGTTCAATGTGAGAAATTGAAGAAAGACTGCCCCAGATTTTTATTGACGCGTGCAATTCCAAACAGGGACGATGGCTCCAGCAGTGAGTCTGAGGAGGCAGAGAAAAGTAAATCAAACATTTACTTCAAACAATCAAACATTTAGTCATATGCAAAAATCTAAACACCACTGTGTTGAAAATAAAGTAGCAGATCTTCTGCATAGAGTATACAACTGCACATTTGCACAGAAGCACACACACACACTCGCAGTATGCAAAACTTGTAAATAAAAACTGTTCCATAAACATAAACAGAGAAAGCCATACTGAAATGCTGCTGTGTAACTGTTATGTATACTTGAACCTAATTATAAGCAAAATTTGGGCACATGGGTCAATTAACATGTTTTATTATGTGCATTTAAAATGTTCCATATAAATCTGATCAGTTCGTGTTTACTTTATAGCCTTGCATACATGCAACATCTTCCTCTTGCTAGAAGAAAGGAGAAGAAGAAAAAAGGAGGAGAATAAACATGGTTTCACATGATATTCAGCGTTTCTCATGTGTGATGCCGTTCAGTCAGATGGCTTAATGCTTTGGCAGCATTAAATTACACGAACTTCAGCGAATAGCAGCAGCGACTAACCTGGACATGTGTGATAACGTAATATGTAAATGCGTGGAAGAAATACAAAAATCCTAAATCAGTTCTAATTAAAGTCGCTTGGCCACAAAATGGGCATAAGTCTGATAAAAGACCACATATTAAAGTGAAAAGATGGGATTTATGTCCCTCCAGAACGGTCACGTACACTGATTACCAGTTATCTTATTAAAGTGGCACCAGTCAAGGGATGGAATGCATTAAGCAGCAACTGAAAAATCAGTTCCTGCAACTTTGACAAGGACCAAATTGTGATGGCCAGATATCCAGGTCATTGCATCTTCAAAATGGCACGTCTTGTGTAACGTTCATATCCCTTGCTTTTTTCCCCCTCATTTACTTATAAATACTTTTAAGTACTTTTAAGTACTAAGTAAAAGAGTGTCTTGCGGTCGAGGACAATTGTACCATGCAAATTTGAAAGAGAAGCAAATACAATAGCAACAGCTGTGCATGGCTCAATGCATAAGTGATGTAGAGGGAGTTTTCTTTAAGTTGTAGACTTCACAGCATTTTCTCCCCAAAATACCCGTAATAGTGTCACAAATCAAGGTTCAGTTTATGGTTAAGCCTATTGCACTTAACAAATAACAACCAGCTTTATGTGCAAAAAGCTGGAAAAGTGTTTAGCCTAAGAACTTGCTAGCTACACTGCTAACCTGAGGAAACAATGCTGTCTTTTTACAAGTGTATCCCACACGTCGCCAGACACTTTATTAAATTTGACATGTTGCACATCGACACACTTTTTTTTCTTCTTCTTCTTACAGTTCCACAGGTGTTGAAATCCTTTCCAGTGAAATGCAGCCACACTTTTAGTCCTATTTACATCACATTTAAAGTAATTTCTATTAAACTAGTCATATGTTCTCATCTGAGCCAGTGTAATGCTAAAATGGCACAGGACATGCATGAATTCTTCTGTTGCCTGTAACATTTGTTTCAGAGCACAATAACAGCTTTTACATGGCAAGAATATACGCAATGTAATTAAATTCGGTAGAGATGCATCTTATAGCAATTGCTGTCATATTGGCACTGGATTTTGGTACCCAACTCCACATATCACAGCACACCTTCAGAGGTCTCATGAAGTGCATCTCTTGACTGGCCAGAGCTGTTTTAATGGCACATAAGGAACAATATTAAGAAAAAAGTTTTAAATGTTATAGCTGATCAATGTAGACCCCTGTCATTTTACAGTTTGGAGAGGAAGCTGATCATAAGAATCTTCTACATCCTATTAATGGTATTTGGTAGATGCTTGTTTTTTTTTTAGTTTTTTTTTTATGAAAGCAAATACCTGCAATAACAGAACAAAAGCCTGAAGGTAATTAATGCAATCCACCATTCTCCCACAAATTACTTCTGTTGGGCATTTCGCAACGCCCTGCGTTGATGACACACCATTCATTACAATAGTAAAATAAAAAAACCTGTCACTGCTGGTTGAAAACTAGTAATCAAGGCAAAAAAACTGATCTGTGCCACATCAGCCTTTTAATGTGACCGAATACTTTTCAACCTCTTTTATTCTTTAATGAACTGATGCGTGACGGCCTATTGTTTTGTTTTACTTTCTCATTTTACTGATTTTACTTGTGTTTCATTTATCTGGTAGCTTCTAAAAAATAAAAATCTTAGATAATTTAAGGAGACACAAGACCCGGATTTGAGATTTTCACTACTGCCCAGAAAGTACTTTCCAGAACTCTGCTGATCGTTGCAAAACTTATGCTCACATCTCTTCATGACAGACAGATCAGGAAAGGTGATCACCCCATTTATAGGCGTTTGCAAGCTGAAAACAGCTTAGTTAGCTTTGTGAATCTCCACTGCGGTGCATCACAAAGCATTTTAACGTGATGCAGGAGGTGATTCATCCACTGACATAACACAGTCTAAATCGCTGTTAATTTCCAGTCTGTAACTTTATCTTCCTTTCAGAGCAGCCACTGCAAGCCATATTTGCATATGTATGTTTTATACTGGTGTTTTATTGATGTTCTGCAAGCTATCAAATATGAATGTCCTTGTAGAAGTGTGCTAATCCCACATTGCTCCACAAGCACATTGTTTAAAACTAACTTTGTTTTCTTACTTTGATAGCACCCTACTACTGACCTCTGGCCTTTGGGTCCACCTCAGTATATACACCTACAGATAAACTGCTCAGACAAAAAACAGACCACTAGCGCATTTAATCAAAAATCTTAGGGGACACTTAAACTTTACTTTGAATGTTTACAGAGGTCACTTAAACAAATGTTTTTTTTACGACATGTCCGCTGATCATTTGATTTACTTTCTTACTAGCATGAGTGTAAAAAAACAAACAAACAGAAAAAAAATAAAAAAAACAAATCTGACTCTTAAAAACCAAAACTAATGATGCATTTTGTGGTCATTACCAAACCACCTATAATTTCAGCTATGGCAGCAAAAATAAGGAGAGGTTAAAAGTTTGCCTTGCATTTACACAAATGCCTTCATTTGATGTTTAGTATTCAATAATACAAAAGGTTTATATGTTTAAGTTTACATGCTAGTCACAATACAACACACACCATTGCTATATAATACAATGAACCATTTTTAATATGTATATGCTCAAAAAACTATTACACTTAAACAAGTTCTTCCAGTTATTTGTCGGAGGTCAATACTTAAACAGTGAAGTTAACAAGACAGCAAACTAATGTCTTCAACCTAGCATCTAACAGGAATTTCTTTTAAAACATTCTTGAAGATCTTAATAGGAGTACTGCAACTGTTCTACTGACTAATCTACTTCTGGCTTCTCTGTGATGATAATGATAATAATAACTATACCACTTCACTACATCTCATCACCATTTTGGCCATCAGCTGAAAATGATGCATCCACTTTGGTGTAGATACTTTGTTTTATTTCTTAACAAATATACACAAGTTATATTTTACACAGACACACAGAGACAGTTTGCTCATGATAACCAATAAAAACATCTCACTTAAATGCAGAATAAACAGAATAAATAAGTATATATGCACACTTTATTCATACATTAAAAAAAGCATTTATTATATATTATTTAAAGAAAAGCTGGAACTGCAGTAACAGGGTTAAATCTTACATTCACACACAGTCAACATCTCAGCAGACTGAAAAAGAAGCACGGTGCATAGTTCAACACAGAAGGCTCAAGTGGTCCTTAGGAATAGTGTTTGTGTTTTGGTGCAAAGTGTAACATCACAACTGCACAGTTTAAGGTGGAACTGAAAAATTCTAACAAAGCCAACATCAGTCTCACCTAAAACAAGTAACAAACTGAACATTATAGAGAGCTTATTAATAAAGAGAATGATCTTGCAGTCAGACATGTGAAACCAAGAGCATGAGCTGGGTTTTTTGTGCGATCACAAAAAAAGGCATAAAGTCAGATGCTGGAGCATGGTTTAAGCTAGCTGTACAGTGCGTTGTATTTGGGATCTAAATAAGCATTTGGACCCAGAAATGCTGTTGCATCACATGTGCCATCAGACATAAAAGCTAACTCTCATGCTAATATGACAACTTGGCTACCACACTTAACACAGGTCACACTGTGTATCAGATCATATTCCTCTGATATACAATCCAGCATTCTGTGCCAGTATCTGCCCAATACTGATGCCACGGATCAGATCATGACATTGGAACAATAAAGCATTGTGTACAGAGCACATTTCATACATCCAGTAGCACAATGTTAAATCCCAGTGTTACAGTTCAGTTTGATGAACATTATTCTGCACTGATGTGGTCAACAAACCAGAACCCAAATGACGTATTGTTTGTCGTGTGTGTCAGTGGTTTACGAGTGGAGTTTAAGAACTGTTCTGGTTCCACCCGGTAGATTCCCCCAGAGGTTCTGATTACTGATGAAATCAGAACTAAAACATCTGGGTCATCCTCAGCACTGAATCACACACTAGGGCTGCAAGGAATCAACATTACTAATACAAAAATAAAACCCTGGACCAGAATTTTCATAAAAATTCTACTTTACGAATTTCAGCCTGACTACGATTTTACTATTAATGTTCATTTTGATCAGATTGATATTTCGATGAAACTGATTGCATTCCAGAGTTTACAACAGGCAGTTTACATACAGTAACAGCCACCAAGATTTGACAGCCTATTTTAGCAACGTTCATTTATTTATATTTAACTTTACATCTATTTTTATGCATTTATTTTGTATTTTTATTCACTCAACCACATGGAAGAACACTTCCGGTAGGCAGAACACTGGTGGTGGTTCATCAGTTAAACAGGAGCACAACAACACTTGTGCAAATAAGGATCAGCAAGAACATTACAGTTTACATTTATATAACATTAAGTGTTATATACCAGAGGGGCTAGCGCTCACTCTCCGTGCTGGTTAATGAGCTTTGTTTGTCCATCACCTTGTCACTGGTTTTCCTTCCTTGGGAACTTTTTGATAGGTATAACCACTGCATACTGGAACACCCCACAAGACCTGGTGGGTCAGAGATGATCTGACACGGTCATGTAGCAATCACATGTTGGCCCTTGTCAAAACTACAACCCCAATTCCAAAAGAGTTAGGACACGGTTTCAAATATTTGGGACAGAGGCAGTGTTTACCACTATGTAGAATCCCCTCTTCTTTCAACAACAGTCTGCACATGTTTGGGAACAGAGGAGACCAGCTGCTGGACTTTTGGGAAAGGAATCTTCTGTTAGTGCATTGTTGTTGTTTTTTTTTCCATTTCATGATGTACCAAATGTTTTCAGTTGATGAAAGGTCTGGAGTGCTGGCAGGTCAATTTAGCATCCAGACTCTTCGACTACAAAGCCACAGTGCTGTAATACATGCAGTATGAGGGGTAGGAAGGTCTTGTGGAAATATAAAACCTGTATATACATCTTTCAGCATTGATGTTTCCTTTTTAAACTCAGTGGTGATAAGCCAGATGGTCCCTCTCCTCTTTAGTCCGGAGGACTTTGCATCCATGTTTTTCAAAAAAGAATTTCAGATTTTGTTTCCTATGAAAATAGAACAGTTTTTATTTTGCCTCAGTCAATTTTAAAAGAGCTTTGGCCCGAAGACAGCTACTGCATTTCTGGATCATG
>JBBPDA010000152.1:11397756-11409240 GCA_037974385.1 Arnoldichthys spilopterus | reverse complement strand
TGGCAGGTCAATTTAGCATCCAGACTCTTCGACTACAAAGCCACAGTGCTGTAATACATGCAGTATGAGGGGTAGGATGGTCTTGTGGAAATATAAAACCTGTATATACATCTTTCAGCATTGATGTTTCCTTTTTAAACTCAGTGGTGATAAGTCAGATGGTCCCTCTCCTCTTTAGTCTGGAGGACTTTGCATCCATGTTTTTCAAAAAAGAATTTCAGATTTTGTTTCCTATGAAAACAGAACAGTTTTTATTTTGCCTCAGTCAATTTTAAAAGAGCTTTGGCCCGAAGACAGCTACTGCATTTCTGGATCATGTTAATGTTAACCTGGATGGCATGGTGAACTCTGTTCACGGACAGTGATTTCTTGAAGTGTTCCTGAGCCCATGTAGCGATTTCCATGACAGAATTATGGCAGTTGTTTTTAATTCAGTCCCATTTGGGGCCCAAAGAGCTCTGGCATCCAGTATTAATTTTCAGCCTTGTCCCTTGTGCACAGAGATTTCTTCAGATTTTTGGAATTACATCCACTCCTGAAGTGCCTTTGGACAAGATGCGTAACCCCCAAGCTGCCCATCTGGCGCAGGTGTGCAGCCCTCTGCTCCTGCACCTGATGTGTGTTTTCATGGATGTCACGGATGGTTTAAATGCACAGGACAAGTTTATTGCTCTCTGTTCAGTGTGCGAGTGCCACATAATCTGACATTTACTTTATTGTTCATTTGCTGCATTAAATATTCCACCCCCTGACAGGTGCCCGTGTAATGTTATTCACCTCTCCCATTTGTGGTTTTAATTGTGTGGCTGCTCAGTGCATGTGAATATGAAGGTTACAAATTTTAAGTTACAAAAAGTTCAGTTTGTCAATAGCTCAATGTGGAGTTAAGACACAAACACAAGACAACTAGCCAGTTTATTCGATTCCTACAAGAGCAGCAATAAACCTATATGAATTAAGTATAAAACATTGAATGAAGACAATCATTTGGTGCTAAATCTTGAATGCGATTTAGGTTTGCTTACCAATGTTATTTCACTCTCAATTCCTTTAATTAGCCATGATCTGGGCCAAACACAAAGCCACACATAAGCAAAGCAACAAACTTTGCTTCTATCTTCAAACTTCTAAACAGGATCAACGCAAAACAATAAAACAGGCTAAGTGTAACTGCCCTATATTTTCCTCAAGTCTTTAATTTTACATCAGCTGCAGCTGGCAAGAAAAGTGTTCAGTCATAAAATGAGCCTCAACATGGTGCTAAATCTGGGGCTCAAGAGCGTGCAGTAAGCAGACTGGAGAAGGTGGGTTTGGGTAAAGTGGGCGGATGTTGAGAGCTATAGACTTGCAGAAGGACTCGTCATGGTGACCCACACACCCACAGAGAAGTTCCTCCAAGTCACGAGTCCCTCCAAGCCCAGGACCACTGGCCTTGTGCCAGGTTGGCTCTAGCATCCCACTGAGGCTGCCATGACTGGAAAGAAGGCTGCTAGTGAGTACAGCTTTATGTAAAAGGGAGCACTTTTGTAATGACGGGTTAATTCTGAACATAACTGAAGTATTCAGCGTAAATTAATAGGAACATAATTACTACACTAAACATAAATTAAGAGTCCATAATGTTTTTAAAAATTTAAATGAAATGCACAGAATGTGTATATTTTGAAATTTTAAAAAAGGAAATTTGTTTAAGTTTTTAAAACATTTACTCTTTAATAGCATTTCGTGGTTTTTTTTTTAGCCACTCTGACACAGCTCTGTTCCCACAGAGGCACTGAAAGAGTGATTAACCCCATCAATAACTCTGAAAGACAAACAGGCTACTGAAAATTTTGATAGGCTGTGATTTATACATATTTTAGCTAAAGGAGTAAGGCTGTGGGAAGGCCAGGAGTGCAAGAAATGCATTCACCATAGTTGGAGTTAAAGCACTTTCATGTTTGTTATATTTTTAACGATACATATAATTTCTAGCATCTTTAACATAGAAAAATTATCCTCATTGTTAACAACCGTTTTCAGAAAATACAGCAAATGAATGGGCATGGATGAGACCAGAGGAAATATCAGTGATGCTAGGGATGTAACATTAAACCGTGCAACATTAAATTTTAGTCATGATGATTGGTTGGTGATTCAATATTTTAAAAAGTTGAATTACAAAATATAATGATTATATTTAGTTGTGCCATAAACTTCTAAGGAGTTTCAGGACTTTTCAAACAAACAATGTAGCTGCGTTAGACAGCAATAAACGTTTTGCATGAAAAGAATAAGCTTGCTAAAAGGCTAATAAATCCTAGTTCTTCACATTCTCTCAAACAGCTCTCTCAACAAGATGTATGGTAAGAACATGAAATGCTTCAAGAGGTTCCCTTCAGATTTCTCTCAAATGCCACACGCAGATAGCTTAATTCGACCAGAGACTATGACTACAGCAAAAAGAAAGAAAAAAAAGATAAAACTACAGTCAACTGATGAGTGATGTACCTATAGCAGTTTATCAGCATTGGTGTCACACAAGATTTATTTTTTGTTTTTATTTGCCAGAAAACTAATAATACCTGAAAGGAAATGCTATGCTGTAAGATACTGTGAAAATAGGCTTTGTGTCTATGACAGCAGCACATCAGTGCTGCAATTTATAATTAGGATTTTTATATTTTGAGGCTACATAAGTATCAGAAAAAAAAAGATCACTATCAATAAATGTTATTTGCTCTCCACCAAAAGGCAGCTCTGATAAGACACTGTAGAAACCTATGGATGTATAACTTACACTGGAAACGTAAAGTCTGTACTGTTATTAACGTAGACATCAGCCTGACGCTTCAAAGACGGAAAGAGAGTGTCTGGCAAATATGGAGCCCTGCCACTTGTGTAGCCAGTGTAGACAGCCTGGTTGATTATAGCGCTAGGCTGGCACTAACCGTGGAAATACACACATTAGTGTTGACATTTTATTCTATTAAAAGGCTCCCTCCAGTGAAAATTGAGTTTTTAACCTCATTAGCATGTCCATAAAGTGTTTGTGTGTTACAAGGCATTTCATGTGCAAAATAAACTGTCAGTGTCATGGCTGGGAACTTCTTTCGATTGGTTTTGCAACACTGACCATCTCATTCTAAGGTGGATTCACATATACATAGGCCTTGTGCTTAAAAAGGATGGCATAGGTCTGGTTGGCCAGTTTCTGGTTGTAATACCTCAGGTCCTTACACTGGTTTCCAAATCACATAATGATTTGGGTTTAACATCTCTCTCATAGTTAAAGCCAGTGAATGGTCTGAGCCCTAAATATTTATCTGTAAAGTTGGATGAATATCAGGGCTTTTAGATCATGGTGTCTAAAGCTGCATCTAAACTGGGTGAAATGGCATTTAGTCATTATGCTGCCCACTGTTGGAACCCATTCCACAATGGAGAACAGATCTGCCCCAACTGCTGCCAGCTTTAGATAAGAAGTTACAAACTGCCTTATTTTCCACAGCCTTTAGTTAAAACAGAGGCTCCAGTCTGAACAGCTTTTATCTGAAATAGTCTTAATGTATTTTAAATATTTTATTTCTTGTAATTTGGTTTTATTTCTAACTTCACTGCTTACTTTTCTTCCATTGTCATTTTATCTCTGTAAAGCACATTGAATGACCTCTGTAAATGATTACATACTACATAAATAATCTCGCCTTGCTGGGGTCTGCAGTCAATGCAGTCTGCTACATTTCCATAAACTCGTACATGCAAACAAATTATGTAGGCTTTTTTTTTATTAGAAGGTCAAATACAGCAGTGTAGTTATAAGCCAAAGCAATTTTGTTTATAACTAGACAAAACACTGCACACAGTAAAAGGAAGCACAATTAATCAAGGAATGCATTTTGGTAGATGCATAAATATAGATTTATTGTTACACCCCTATAAAAGGCCAGAAAAAATTCAGCAATTTCCATAGGATAAAGGTGAAACAGGTGTTTCTGTAAGTCATTTTTTAGCATTACCCATTTAGCATTACCTATAAACGGAAGCAAAATGTCTAATGCTGGTTTTTGTGGTGTGAAGAAGCTAAATAAACCTTAAGAGTTTAAGACACAATAACTGCACAACATTGAATGCATTCAGGTGATACAATCTCACATCTTTCAAAACCTTTGATGAATTCAGCATTTTATATATTTGTTTAGTTAACAGTGTTTCTGTGCAAGGTGGTATTTTCTACTGGTATTCAGGATTTTTTTTTAGATCTTTCACCTTTCAGCAACAGTAATCTGCAATGTTAGATCATTAAATGCATGTTTATACTGTGGTTTGATGGTCCAACATCTGTTTCTGAAAGCGCTACTTCACTGGAAGAATACGAACACAAGTCCAGTTAAGGTTAGGATGAATCTGTGTTTGGGAGACCCACGCCAGGCTTGTTCAGCTCATCCAAATATGCAACTAAACATTCAAAGCATGTCCAAGCACAAGAAAGGTCCACAGAAACCAAAATCTTGGTTGCCAAGAATTTCAATACAGTTGCTAGAAGTCAAATACAAACAGTTATACAATGTGTGAACACACAAATCAAGGGGAAAGTGTCTAGGTGTAATTTTGCAAAACAAAATAAAAAAACATCAGTCATTAAATGTTATAAATACAGCATTTCATATCACATTTTCATTTAAAAAAAATTTAGTTCCTATAATGCACATAACAGCTTAGTTTCTGCGACACAAAATGTAATTATCGAAGGGAGACTTTAACCAACAATCTTACAGATACCCAGAATTAAGTCTAACCATGCATTTAACACCTCATTCCAACTAATAACCACTTTTATCTCCCTACATAACCCATCTCCATTATGTCAGGAGATTATCGGCTGTTAAGTAAGACCTTTAAAAAGAAACGCCTGGTGAGAAGCTCTTCAGGCACAGTCACTCAATAGCATAAATTAGACAGAACCACATTCCCAAGTATCAACATAAAGGAAGCTCTGAGGGGGTCACTTTTTAACCAGCTACTTTAGAGACTCTGGCCCACTGACGCAACAGTTTTTCTGTTCCACAGTGCAGCTCCCTGAACCACAAAGAGCTGATCATCCAGAACATTTTTCCTAGAAGTCTGAAAAACATATTTAGAGAGTGCAGCACATTAACAATACAGGCTTTTAGTCTGGGTCACTTCACAATAGTCTCCACCACAGGGATGTAACAATACAAGCTCATTAATTGTATCAAACTGTATTGCAGTTCATCACGTATCAGATCATACTGTTGTACTATGAACAGTATGTAAACTTTGTGAAGAGGGTGGTAAGGCACAAATGTGATGGAGAGACAAACAACAAAGTTTTGGGCCAGTAACAGCATGCTACGAATACGAAGACATGGGAAATTTAGCTTTACAAATATAGTTCCCCAGACACACACAGCGCTGCTCTCACAGTTTTCTCTCTCTAAATGTGGCCTTTATAATACAGTTCAAATTCCCCTTTAGTGAAATTTTATGAGAAGAAAACAGAACAGTCCAAACAAAGCTACTTCTGGTTACTTCAATCTACTTTAGGTTGTGTTTTTGCACTTAAGCATCAGTTTAGAAATTGTATTTTAAAATGTGACATTTAAAAAAAACCACCCAGCAAGACACCATGGTTCCAAAAACGTAGAATGGGTGGTCTTGTGGCAATACTCTGCTCATAATCTCAATGTTCCATTTATTTTCACTCAAAGAACATATACCAGCTCGTGGCCTTCAATGAAATGAGTCACACCAACTGAGCTTACTGCACACAACCATTGTTTGTGTGTGCTTGTGTGTGTATACCACATAATGCCCTCCCACCACTTTATGTTACACATGAATGTTTCCGTTGTGAGCAGTTTTAGGGTGCTGAAAGCAGGTAAAGCAGAAACCTTACTGTAGCCAAAACAAGACTCAACCAAAGTGCTTGTGGTACACCAATTTCTTGGCTGAAACTAGAACCGAAAAAACAGAAAAGTTAACCAAAAACTGAAACGGAAAAAAGGTGGTTCGTTTGGTTTGTTTCTTTGCCAAAAAGTTTGTGACCAAACTTTTAGTCCCTAATAAGAAGAGACAATTAGCATTAAGCAGCATCTGCTGCACATACAGGAAATACCAACGTTCACTTTTAACCTGCACACTAGGCTCTCCTTCACATCATATATTTCACACTTCATTCACAAGCGACACACACACACACACACACACACACACTTTAATGACACGTCATACTTCCGCACAGTGCTGTCGCTTTAACCTTGCTGTACTCAGTACATCCTTTTTGAGTAGGACAAGATACTCTATCAGTAGCCATGCATTTAGTCTGTGAACAGGCAGGCAAGCCGGCTCAAGGACAGTCAGACACTGACAGTAAATTAATGGCAGTAAATGTGTAGTGGTAACAGAAACACAGGTATAATGGGCTTGTACTCAAGTATGATGAATTAAATCAATGCACGAATTTAAGCAATCTGCAAAAATAAAGCTAGATACTTTATCCCATAAAACCAGCAAGTAAAAGACAGTCAGAGCACAGTGACCTTCTCATTTAGTGTTTCTTCTGAAACCAATGGTAGTAATAGGGGAGTTTTATCCCTCCTTTGCTGCAGTAAGAGGGTCTGCTCTCCTGGAAGGGCTTTAAACTAGATATTCAGCCTAGTGATGTCTTGGTTGAAACTGAAACCAACTTTTCAGACCAAAAGTTGCCCGTTTTAATTAATTTGATTTTTTTTTTTTTTTTTTAGGAATCAGAATGAAAAACTAAAGTAAAAACTGCATTTAAAAGTACAATATAAAAGATTTAACAAACTCATAAGGTCTGCTTTCAGTATGACAAACCTAGACTGTACAGCAGACTACAGTATGTACTGATGAAACCAAACATCAAAAACAGAAGATTAAGAATTATATTTCAGGTTTTGCATTTTGGCCCTGCCATTTAAGAGCATGGGCATCCTATTGGGGACGTTCCATTTTCTTTATAAGCTCATAATCTTTAAAATTAGTTGATTTAACTAAAGCACTTAATATATGCTACGGTGAACAAACCAGTCAAACATCTTACTATCCCACAGAAGAAATAAATTCACAGCAAACATATGACAGGGTGAACGTGAGCTATTTCAGGTTCGATTCATATCTGTTAATCACATTGTCTGACAATACCTTGGAAATACATAGCAAAGGAATGCTCACATGCTGGATGTGCAGGATTCACTGTATTGCAATTACCTGCTTCTTCTTTTCCTTTTCCTTATCTTGCATTAAAAGCGGCCATCTGACAACAGCCCACGGCAAAGTTTTTTTTTTTTTATAGCGAGTTCACAGAGGGCAGCAGGCTGCACGTGAGAGTCAGTAGTTTATTGATAGGATCGCAGTTCCGCTCTAAAAAACTAACTTCAGTGCTACACCGTATGTTACTACCTCTGACTTTGAACTCTGAACCGAAAGACACAGACCAAAGTCGCTCATATTAATTACAGGGGTGTAACAATAAACTGATCTGTGTCAATACATCAACCAAAATAGTGCATGATCCAATGTATTGGTGTGACCAATGAAAGTCGATGATTGTGTCCACAGTTAATTTCACTTTATTTTACTGTGAGCAGTGTTTTCTACAAAGAAGTTGCTTTTGCTTATAACTACATTGCTGTATTAAACCTATAAAAGGAAAATGTTCAAATTATTATTGGTTTGTGTGAGTTCACAAAATTGTAGCAAATTGTATGAAAAGTAATCATAATTGATACTAACTGTAGACCCCAGTATTGATCCCAATCACACAGTTGTAAATTTTAAGGTATCGAAAACATATCGGATTACTGTCTAAAATAATAGATGGTAGAGGATCGTATCATGATGAAACTCGTGATTTACATCCTTATTAATTACAGGCCCATAATGAAGGCACCCATCAGCATCAGCAGGCACCCATCAGAAAGGCTGATGAAGGATCATACATTGTATGTCTAAAATTATGTAAACACAAGCACATCCAAGGTTTCTTCCAAAATCAAAAGGTGGTATAATGACTTCTCTTCCCTTTACTCTTCTGGGAAGGCTTTACACTAAATGTTGGAACACTGCAGGGAGGATGTGATTGCATTCGGTCACCAGAGCGTTAGGGACCTCTGATACTAATGTTGATTAGTTCTGGATCACAAATTCATCTCCAACATATGTCAAGAGTACTGGATGGAGTATCACTCCAACAAACAATTCCACTGCTGCCCAGGCCAATGTGAGGGCCCCATTTAGCCAACACTTGGAAGTGGACCTTCAGCTTATGTTTTGCTGTCTGCTCCGGATCATCCTTTTGCATTGGCAATGCTTATGCAAACTGTGCGTGCACAGCTGAACACCTGCATCAGCTGTGAGAGTGCCCTGTGAGCCCCGTGCACACTTTCAGGTTCTGTTTTTAACTTGGGCAGTGTGCTGGAGCCCAAATCACCGTAATGATCCTAAATTCCTCTGTAGCACAACGTCGTGGGAACTTTTTTAATCAGCTCTGTTAACTAAAATTTCGACAGACTCTGCTGATCTACAGTGACCCGGTGAGATCGGAGCAGGAGGTTTTCTCAGTGTTCCTCAAAGCTCCAGAACACCCAAAGTTGAGGTCTCGTCTGAGGGAAAACATTATGCAAATATCGACGGTCGGACACGATTTCCTGATGTGAAGTAAGAGTGACTATTTGTCATTGTGAACACACCCCATCACACAAAGTGCACCAAAACGAAATGGGACCACCCCCGTTTAACCCCATCCACACATGGAGCAGAGAGCAGCGCTATCGACAGCGCTGGGGGAGCAGTGTAGGAGGACGGTACTCAGGTAAGGACCGGAACCTGCGACCCTCCGATTACAAGGACAAGGATAGGATATCACTGCCCATTTTTGGAGAAAAGGGAGAACAAAAATAAATAAAAGTGTGCAGTTTGATTTTAGTGTGAATAAAGACTCCCACGCTGCCGTCGGGGTCTCGGACAACATTTTGGAGCAAACAGCCGCCGTGACCGTAACACAAGCATCCTCTGCCCGGCACCACCGTCTTAAAACTGGGAGCTAATGTGTGAAGCAGGCTAGCTCACTACCGTTTCTCACGCGGGGGGCCAAAGACCCTGCTGCCGCTAGCCGTGCCCACCCCTCTTAACAGGTTGCTCTGAGCGGAACCACGGGCTTCAGTTTGATCCGGAGCCCCACACCCCCTTCCTCTCCCTCCTCTGATATTCGGTACAGAAATAGCGAAATTAGCGCCACGGATGTGGGCAGAAACTCGCAGCCCAGCACAGAGTGAAGTGAAATGTGCTTAAATGTGACCTAGAAGCGCTGAGCAGCCCCGAATGCTAATAACGACAGACGGGTCATCGCGAGCTCACACTGCCTCTGATATTACAGAAGCAAAGTTTCGAGCGTGAAGCGGTGATGATAGAATAACCCCGGCCGCGATGCGGTTAGCTCGCTAGCTGCAGCCGTTTAGCGGAGCGGTGGTGTAAGCCTCCCCCTGTAGCCTCACTGGGCGAGAGCGAAATGTGGGTCACCAGGCCTTCAGCTTCTTCCCCAGCGAGCATAAGAAAAACACACACACACGCTCATACACACAGCGCAGTGTTTCTTTCTTTTATCGTGTGCACAAGTGCGAACGCGGCGCTACGCATAAACACACCGCCTCGTCTTGTCGTAAACTCAACAGCAAAGCCGTGCAGAAACACGCAGTCCTTACCTGGTTTCCTGGCCGTTGCGAGGGATTTCTCTCTCCTTGTTTTGGTTTAGATGGCCGCGTTGGATTGACTGGAGTTAGAAAAACAGCAGGGCCTACCTCGGGCTCCCCCCGCGCATGCGCAATGCGCTCCGAGCGGCAGCCTACACAAGCTGCACAAGCAGCAGAGCTGTCGGGCGCAACACAGACAAGGATGCTTAAATATCCAAAATATGTCGTGTCAGTGACAGCACGGGGGATTAAATGACCGGATAAACAAGTATAAAGAAAAATCACCGCACTGTAACGCGGCTACAGCTGCAAACATATGAAAAAGCACCAAGACGCATCACTTTAGCACCATTGTTTATTTGACTATGAGGAAGTACGCAGTGCTAAAATTTCTCCACTGCTGAGCTGCAAGACGGCCATAAACTAGGCCGTTTAGTAAACAGTCCTGCTGAATGGTCATTAGTGCCACCTTTCTCCTTTCCTTTCTGTTTTCCTGCTCCTTTCGTGTTACACAAACGCTCCAAATCTTTGGCCCTCATCTGTCGCTCGGTGTATTTGGCCGAAAGCCAATTAGGTCAAACGCGCGAGCCAACCAATCTTAACTAAGACCAGAGCGCGCGCGAAAATCTTTGGGGGTGGGGCAGTGTACGTGACGCGGAAAGCGACCAATTAGCGTGCGGTGCGTGTGCAGCGCTTTGCTTTGACTTTATATGACAGTGGGGTTAGGGTGTGATACAATGAGACACATTTTAAGTATTATCTGCTTCTATTATAAAATAGTTATTACCGTGTGCGTCGTGTCAGTGTCTTCCCGGCAGTCAACGCAGGAGAATAAGCAACTATACGTCCGTGTTAGGGATGATATGTACTTAAGTGTTTATTTTTTCTGTGGTCTCTTGTAAATTGTAGACGTTTCCTGTCCTATCAAAAATTAAATCAGTATGTTTAGACTTAGCGACATCTAGTGACCATATGACTTTTATGCTTGTATTGCCTTGCGATTGTCTTTTGTTCAAGGTGATAAGAAACGTATTGCCAATATGCTATTTCACTAATAATCCATTTGGATCTCTACTCCAGGTTTTTCAGCACAGAGTGTTATTTATAGCCTGTACTGTATTATGTACATTTTTACCAGTCATGCTTTATTATTAACACTGACCACTAGATGGCACTATAGGAACACTTTACCTGCACTGGCCCTAGTCTTTCAGCTCTTTATACAGCACAGTATACCTTCAAAATGAACTACGTTTAATTATTCATTAATTTCACTGATAAATAACATTGTCATGGACGTTATTAAAGTTGGCCTATCAAAATAAGGATGTGTTACTTGTGTTATAATAATAATAATAATAATAATAATAATAATAATAATAATAATAATATTGATAATAATAATATAATGATGATAATAATAATAATAATAATAATAACGATAATAATAATGTTACATTTATATAGCACCTTTCTCAAACCCAAGGTCACTTTACACACACACAAAAAAAAATATCCAAATTACTTTAGGTCTAATAAGGTCTACACGGATACACTGATATTATGAACAGTCAGGTGTTGAGGTTAAAGTGATGGAACTGAAAAAATGGGCAAGCCCAAATTTCTTTGACAAGGGCCAAACTGTGATGGCTAGATGACTGCGTCAGAGCATTTTCAAAACAGCAGGTCTTGTGAAGTGAAAGTGACTATTTGTCATTGTGAACATACTCAAGCACCACAACGAAATGCAACCTCTGCATTTAACCCATCA
>JBBPDA010000152.1:11368765-11389212 GCA_037974385.1 Arnoldichthys spilopterus | reverse complement strand
ATATATATATATATATATAACATTAATATTGCTCTCTCACCTTTTCATGATTACTATGTAATGTTCTGCACTCTTTCTACAACGCCTAACACAATGCACCACACTGTAAAATACAAACCTGCAGTATTGACAATGGTGAAGGTCTAGACCTTAATGTCATGAACCTCTTTGCACTTTAAGTCTTCCCTCAGAATATGTCAAGCCTATTCTTATCAAAATAGTTCAGGTTGCTGTGGACATGGTATTTTGGTAGATGATGCCCTTTTACACTGATATGAGATCAATTCTGCTGTTTCATTAAGGAGTGAATTTAGGACTCGGTCGGAGGAGCTGCAGGGTAAAGAGGCTTGTACATCACTGTAAAAGTGTGATTTCTCCACTGGACCCACCGCAGATGATAACATCACTGCTTTCAGAAACAAGATTCAGCACACAAGCTTAGATCAAACCAGCACTTATTTCCTTTTTTCACAGTACATTGAAATGTTGATATGAATTAATTAATATGATTTAGCTGTAGGCCCTTAGTCGGTTTGGCTGATTTAGACCCCAGTAATGATCAAATCACTAGAAAGCCATGATCAGATCCCAAGCCAGATCAGGAGATGAGATGTAATAACAACAGTAACTAGGAGGTTTTTTTTTTCTTCTTACTCCTGAAACAAACAAAGGATAATTTGACAGGATGTGAATATGCATTTCTTCTAATGATTATTCTGTTTAGACAGTTATAAAATTGACCCTTTTGAATTAGTGGACAACAACTAGGTGAAATTTGCATGCACAAAGTGGCCTGACCTTAAGATATTAAATGCATCAATGACTGTATTAGATTGGGAAAACGAGAGACATCTGATTTGAAAAGTCTGCCTTTTATCACAATATTGAGGTAATAGCAATACACATGATTTGTGGTCAGTGTACATCTTGTTTGAATAAAATATAAAATTCTACATTACACAAAGAGCAATAACAAATATGCAAAATGCCAGTTGTCTTAGTTCTGTGAGTCACCCAGAAATAGAGTTCACCCTTAAAAAGGGTTCTTCAAAGGTTCTTCATTAAAGGCAACATTTAGGCATAGAACTATGGCAGCCTATTGCATGTTTAAATGGTTCTTGTCTAAGATGGAACTGCTGTATATGGTTATTTACAGAACCTTTTAAAATTGATCTGCATACCACCAAAAAGGGTTACACAGTTTTTAAAAAGAATCCTTTTGGTACCTTATAGAAGCCTTTATTTCTAGGAGAGTACTGTGTGTGTCAAATGAACTCCTACAGTTCAAATAACTGTCATAATATATCTATACTGTTTATATATGCCCACTGGGTAAATTATACCCTAGTAGAGTTAATCTGGTGCTGTAAGAGTTCAACAGTGTTTAATTCCATGCTGTTTTATTACAGGCACACATTTAAAAAGAAAAGGTGTTTTTTAGTGTAAAGCCATATGAGAACCATTACTGGTTCCCTTCACTGGATGATTCTTTAAAAACCCCTTAAATTGGTAAAGAACGTTTACAGTATGTTTCTTTACACCTTGGAAATGGCTCCTTTAAACACATATGTCAGTTACCAGCATGGCCCTTTGGGATAGTGAAAAGTTTCTTCTATTGTATCATGCCTTGAAATCTTATTGGCTAAAGTGTATCTCATCGTGCTGGTGGTATTGACGATATTTACTCAGCAGCTTTAAGCAAAAGCATAACTTTTTCAAATCTTACAGCTAGATATCAGCCAGATAAGCAAGAACATATTCATAAGCAAGTAGCCGCAAATGTTCTAAAAAATCTCTATTTCTAGCATTGTCTAACATCAAACACATGCAGTACCTCTGAGAGCAGCACAGCACGAAAGCCAAAGTGCCAAACTAGCCAGTGTCACAGTGGTGCCGTGGTCTTAAAAATGTTAATTCATCCACCTAATAATGATCATTCAAACTCCTGATTTCCAAACATTATCCACTGATGCATTAGTCACTCCAACAAGCCTATCAGATCAACTATCAGGCATACACTGCCACAGAGGCAGAGAGAAACACACAAACACACATTTGCAAGTCGACAACCTGTCTGATCTTGCTGTGCAGTGAGTTAATAGTGAAGACTCTTCACAATACTAATGTTAACGCCTTTTCAGTTAAATGTTAAAACCTTATCAGTCACTCAATCATACTGAAAGAAAAGCTCCTGAACCAGAAGCACTATGTATAGCTGGAGTGTTTCTGTATATCTGAGATTTCTACTTAACAATAAGTATCAACCATTTCATACAATAACCATTCTGTTACTCTGTAACGACCCGTCTAATACTGTGTAGGTCCCACTCATACCACCAAAACTGCTCTGACTGTGGGGCACTGTGTGTTCTGAAACCTTTCTATCATAGCCAGCATTCACAGCGCTTCTAATGGATTGGACCACATGGGCCAGACTTCGCTTTCCATGCAAGCAGTCAGCCTTAAGTGCCTGTGACCATGTCACTGGTCCTAGGGTTGTCCTTCCTTTGACCACTTTTGGTAGGTACTAACCACTGCATACTAGGAACACCCCACAAGACCCGTCACTTTGGAGATGCTCTGAGTCTTCTAGCCAACACAATTTGTCCCTTATTAAAGTCATTCAGATCCTTAAGCTCACCCATTTTTCCTGTTTCCAACGCATCAACTTCAATAACAGACATTGCACTTGCTGACTAATAAATCACACCCCTTAGAGTTGTTCATATCGCTATTACATTTTGCTTTAAGGATTAAATTCAGACTGCACTGTCCATTTTTCAATATTTCTGTATAATTTCATTGATAGGATTGACACCATACTAGATCAACTTTCCAGCTCATGTCTAACAGTGGTGATAAAAAGCAGATGTCCAGTGTGTAATGACTGAAAGGTATCTCAATGATAGCAATAGTTTCCTCTCAGAAAGTCTGAGTCTCAGAAATCCTGAATCCTGACACATCGTTTAATGATACTGTGTTTAGTAAAAATAGCACTTATATATATATATATATATATTAAACAGTGGTTGAGCTGAAAAAGTGCTATTTTATAACTCAGAAGACATGAAGATTGGTCAGTAAATAAAATATATTTGTGTTGCCCTTTTTCCATTTAACCCCACTGTGGAAAAACCAAGTTTCTCTACAAATTCACATCATCAAACCTGCAGGATCCCAACGACTGATTTACACAGACATTTTGGAAAATGGGGGAGTTCTCACAGGTAAATAAACAGTTTACGGCTCCACAAACATGCAGACAAGACAAAATACAAAAAAAGGAAGAGAAGCGTAAAAGTAAAGGAGGAGAAAACTTGACTGACTTGTACAGAGCGGCAGGGCTGAGAGCAGCAGCACGGCGAGTGGGAGGCTCGCGCTGTGGACAGGAGAAAGTGCGCTCGTGCTCGCGGTGCTTCTGGAGTTGTAGTCGGAGTTGTAGCTGTAGCTGTAGTTGCTGCTGCTGGGGCTCGCGCTCCGAGCCGCTCGCTGTGGCCACCTGTCGCTCTTCATGTCGCTCAGTGCGCTCTTCTTGGACGCTGCTGCACGCGCGGCGAAGGGGGGATTTGAAGGCGCGCGCGGTCACGAGAAACCGCGTCACGAGCTCAGCGGCGCCGTGCAGGTGTGGTCACCACGGACCTTTTCTCCTAAATAAGGTTAATTCGCAGCTTCCGTCATCACATCAGTTTTTACACACTGTATTATACATGTCTTCGAAGGTATTGTTATGGTATCACACACATGTACAAACACACATTTCTGTTTATCTGAGTTAAATGCTTTGTAAGACATAATGACAGTAATTTTGCATTATAATTATAATTATACAAATACATCAAAATATAAACCCCATTTCCAGAAAAGTTGGGATATTTTCCAAATTGCAGTTAAAACTCAAATGTGTGTTAATTCACATTAACCTATATTTAACTAAAAAACGTACAAAAAGGAGATTTTCAGTTGGTTTACTCACCAACTTGTATTTAAATCTAAATTGTATTTTGCAAATATGCACAAATTTGGAATTTTTTAATGGCTCCAACACACACTAAACTTAGGACAACAAACATTTGTTCCAACATTGGTATGAGAATTGTGGAGAAAACATTTCTCAAAACAAGACTGCAAGATTGATTTAAGTCTTCAAAATCTACAGTACATAATATTGTAAAAAGATTTCGAGACATTTCAGTGTGTAAAGGGCGTGGTCAGAAACCACTGCTAAATGCACGTGATCTTTGATCCTTCAGGCAACACTGCCTATGAAATTGCCATGATACTGTCAACTGGGCTAAGGAGAACTTCTGAAAAACATTTTCATTTAATACAGTCCATGGCTGCATCAAGAATTGTAACTTGAAAATTTATTACACAAGAAGGAAATCATACATCAACTTTATGCAGAAATTCCAACGGGTTCTCTGGGCCTTAGATGGATTTGGTCACATTTCAGCTTATTAAAAAAATAAATAAAACAGACACCAGGTTCCCTCAAACAAAGATGAAAACAACTATCCAGATTGTTATCAGTGAAAGGTGCAAAAGCCAACATCTTTGATTGCATGGGTGTGCATTAGTGTCCACTGCATAGATGAGTTGCATGTATGTGAAGGTACCATTGACTCTGAGGCATATATTAGGATTTTAGAGAGACATATGTTGCCATCAAGATAACGTCTTCTACAGGGGCGTTCATTTCAGCAGGGCAGTGTAGAACCACATTCTGTATAAAATATAACAGTGTGGCTCCATAAACACAGAGTACATATGCTTGACTGGCCTGCTGCCAGTATAGATATATCGCCTATTGAAAATGTATGGTACATCATAAAGATTTTACACTGTACTCTGCATGTAATAAAATACAAGTCATGCAAAATTGGCTTCATCTGATTAGGGCAGTTCATGTGTTGAAGCCTGAATCTCAGAAACTGCAACTAATCAAATAAAAAAAAAGCCTAAATTAATCAGTGGTATGAAGTGTATCTGTATAATAATGAGGTTTGTAAAGGTCCTAAGCCCAGCATGGGATGAGTCTTTCCTTTATATTAATGACTCAGCCCCACTGGCTTTAACCTCCTTGGTGATAATGCAGGAGGCTTTAGACTTCTAAAAATCCTCCAAAACTATTTCACTGCTGATGCACAGATCATCACAGGATGCAACTGACTGTTGAAGTCTATCTTTCACAGTTTGCCTATATTGAAGAGTAACAGTTTTTATGATTTACTCTGGAATGTTTAGTGACAACTGGTTGAGAAGCAGAAGAGTGTAATAAGGACTTAATCACTCGTCTGGGTGCCTTCTACAGTGTGATCTCAGCTGCCTCTGTGGTTCTCACACGTCACAAACACACCCCCTATTTAGAGCTGTATGGCTTCCAGCAATTTGCTTCAGCAGGGTCATTGGTCCTTCTTAATGGGTCACTACCAGAAGTCTCTTGAGAAAAGATGCAAAAGAATATGAGCTCAACAAATCAAATTAAATCACATGTGAAAATGCATTCAACACTTCCACAAGGCACTTAATCATGTTTAATTTCACAGAAAGTAGATAGGGCTTGTAGATAGGGCTTCAGTTTCAGTGCTTCTTATAACATTTTATGTGTGTTGTAAACCATCTGTTTTGAACAAGCCTTCATTGAGAATATGCACAGCATGCCATAATACATTCAAATGAGATTTAAGGAAACATGTCAGAGGTCCAAACATTCACAGACAAAAAAAATATGAAATGAGATTTTTCCAAGCATTTGTTATCAAACATTTCACCCTTTTTAATACAGTGTCTAAAGATAAATATGGTACTTGAACAAACAGAGGAAAAGAAAAGTAGATTTTTAAACCATTTATTGAACAAAATTATCAACACATAGTATATTCTTCTGTGGAGAAGGTAAGTACACTCTTGGCCTCAGAAGCGAGTGTTTCCTACTTTAAAAGAAATAACTTCCTTTAGGTGTTTTGCATAAATGTCCACCAGTCTCTGACATTAGTTGCTGAAATTTTTAAACACTCCAAGCTAAATTCCTTCAGCTGAATTCAAGATCTTTGGGTTCTACAATGCAGAATTTATAACTTAAACAAAAGCTGCATGCTGTCCAGTCACTGAGCAACCTGAAATATAAAATTTCCACCACCATGCTTCACATTTGTTATGGCGGTGTTCTCCTGAAAAGCTATCTTTGATCTACACCGTACACTATACTTTTACTGTGGCCAAACCACTCTATTTTAACTTTACTTTAACTCTTTATCTGAAGGCCTAAAGAGAGTTCTGACCCAAAGTCAAATTGCTTGTTTTGTTGATTTTCTTATAATGAAAATTAGAGCTGTCATAATATGAGATTTGCACTGCACAATTATCGTGGCCAAAAGAATTCACAATAAAAGTATTATCGCAATATATATGTATGTGTGCTGCTGATTACTTTCCACAGTATAACATCACACATATGTGTGATTTTGTATGTTAAACAATGATCTTTCTAAACTTTTGAAGTAACAATTAAAGTTGAAAAGATTACAGCCAGTTACAACCTATATGCCATTAGTTTTTTTACTCAGAGCTTTATTATTTATAGTTTTTCAAATAGGGCATTATTCTGTTAATTGTAATACACAAATTCTTTCAATTTCCTACATTAAACATATTGATAAATATAAACACAAAATATGAAACAAAGTAGATCAAACCAAGAAATGTTAAACAGCCCAAACCATCATTCCTTCTTCACCAAACTTTACAATTGGTACTTGCATTCAAGCAAGTAGTTTTAATCCAATTAGGTGCTTAATTGTATGCACCCAAGTATGGCTGATATAACCAAACACATTAAGTGGGGACATCCACACTTTTGGCCACATAAAGCATTATATGTCCCAACATGCAAAGAACTCAATCGTGTATGTTCTGATAGATTCAGTTTGATTTCAGAAAGGGTTAAAAAAAACTCAATATGCATGAGAAGAAACAAAGACATTCCAAGTAAAATAAGAGTGATCTGAAAGTGTTTGAACACAATATATAGTGGCTAAAACATGTGTGCTCTGTGCATCTGTTCTCATTGTAATGACATTATTAAATAATTTAATTACAGCTTGGTTCAGCAATCACACAGCCCCATATACTCCAACCAGTCGAGCCCTTACCAACAAATTAGACATTTTTTCTCAAGATTGAAGTTCATACAATGGTGAAATCCTGTATTAGCTGGGTCAGATGATGCTCACCAGCCTCTGACAGTAAAATTCACCAGTAGTTTCTGATGTTATGTTCACAGTGTGTGCTTGCTTTATCTGAATGTGCGTCATTTGCTGTTCATAATGCAGAAATACATTAATCGCGAGATGTCTGCAAAGTGCTTTGAACATTTAGCTGCAGGTACTCCCAGTAAAAGCTGTTACATGCAGTATCTTAAAGCAGACTGCATCAGTTGAAAAAGCAGCAATTGCTTTGAAAAATGAAGACTTCAGACCTAGCCATTGCATGTAAAATGCAGACCAGCATGACAACCATAACCATGACATTTGCTTGAAATGAATTGCCTTTTGTCTCTGACTGTCACTCAGTTGATGTGACATGAGATGCAATTTTGATCCCAATACTTGTTTAAAACATTTTTTTCAGAGAATGACAGACCAGGATCAGTCAAAACAAGATCAGTCAGTTAGGTCATTTAAGCCAAATGAGTGTCAGAGCATCTTCATATATGAGAGGCATCTTTCAGTTTTGCTGAAGGAGATACTTATTTTACTACACAAAATGAAAGAGAGAGAACCCTTTCTCTATTGTAGTCATCAATGCTATCATTTACAAAGAACAATAAGAGCTTGTAGAGTTATAGTGGTTGAAAAAATGCATAAAATATGACCATTTGTAAACTGCCTTTCCATTTTTTTAAATCATGTTTTGAAGTGTGACATTAGAAAATTGTTTTATTGAGTTGTATGTACAAACCCCATTTCCAGAAAAGTTAGGATTTTTTCAGAATGCAATAAAAACAAAAGTCTGTGATATGTTAATTCACAAAAAGCCTTTATTTCACTGTCAAAATTTTCAATAATTTTAAAGATTTTAGGATTTCAAGATTTTCAGCACAATTTACTGAACAGTTTAATTGTATTTTGTAAATATACACACCTTTATAATTTGATATATGCAACACACTCAGTAAAAGTTCCATTTTAATTGTTATGAATCTGAGGATACTAATTGTAGTAGTTTTGCAATGAAATGTTATCTATTCTTGCTTGGTATAAGGCTTCAGTTGCTCATTAGTCTATTGTCCCTGTGGTCTGTTTCTGTACTATTAAAGGCCTTGCTTTTGGAAGTTCAAGTTCAAGCTCAAGTTCAAGTTTATTGTCATATACAGGTAACAATGAAACATCATTACCAGCAACTAATTCTTGGACTCAGAGTGATCTTTGTTGGTCAAGCACTCCTGGGGAGGGTAACAATGATCCTGAATTTCTTCCATGTGTACATAATTTGTCTGTGGATTGGTGGAGTTCAAACTCTTTAAAGATGGTTTAAAATGTTTTCCAGAGAACCCTTTTTCTGAGGTACTAAAAATCTTCTTTGTTTGTGTGGAATAAAGGCAAGCAACTTAAAATTTTATATTGATATGTAACACTTTATAATTGCTCATTACAATCTTTAAATTAAATTTGACCGTTCAACTGGAAAGGATGCACAACTTTGTACTTTGTATATAGAATGGTAGATTATTTATGAATCATTCAACTTACACTGTTTTCAAACATTCCACAATTGGTAACAGGTTCAATTGGTAACAGGTGATGGTATCATGACTGGGTTAAACAAACCGTCCATTAAAAGCGTAGCCTTTGTAAGCAAATCACAGCTTAACACTGTGTTAAACATCATGGGAGATCTATGAATCAGTTTAAAAAAGCAAGATTGCAAATAATTTAAGGTCTTAAGCCATCTACAGTACATAAAACTTTGAAAAGATCTAGACAAATCCCAGTCCATATAGGGGATGGCTGGAAACCATTGTTGAATGTGTGTGACCTTTGAGCCCCCAGAACGCACTGCATGAGAAACCGTAATGCTACTGTGATAAATATAGCCACATTAGCTTGAGAGTACTTCAGAAAACACAGTCCAGTGCTGCCTCAATAAATGCAACCTTAAACTCAATTACACAAAAAGAAAACCAGACATAAATTTTGTGCAAAAGTAGAGCTGAGTTCTCTGTGCCCAAGCAAATCTCAGATGGACCGAAAGAGAGTTTCAGCTTGTTTTGTGTAAAAAACTGACATCTCCATACCATAGATGAATGTCCCAACCTTTCTGAATGTGTTGCAGGCATGAAATTCTAAATTTGTTCATATTTTAAAAACAAATTTAATTTGTTTTGTGAAAATACAACATTTGTTTGTATATGTGAGTTAAATAAAGGTTCATGCAAATGAACAAATCACAGATACTTGTTTTTATTGCATTTTACAAAAGGTCCCACCATTTCCAATACTGGGAATTGTGGATGTAGCCTTATAAATAGTGACTTTCAGTAACGTGTTACCATAATTTTTAATGTATTACAAGATGATATATTTAAAAACATGTATGCTCAGTACCCTGTATTTATAAGTTCTTTTGTCCACAGAGTGTTTAACATCTAATTATAAGCTTGTGTATGAGTGCTTCACATAACTCATTCATTAAAGGCATTATTTACAGGATGTAAACAACAAACTGTAAATGCAATTATAATGTATTATGTATACAGCATTTACAGAATATAATTCATACTAGAGAATAATTTTCACCATTGTGTATTTGTGTGCATTTAGTGGTGTAAAGTAGAATGTATTAACAACTATAATAAATAATGAATAGGCTTATTATTTATATATAATTTATTCTTATAAGATTTGAAGTTGATATTGAAGATGTGTGAGGTTAATCCTTGATATTACTTGAAATTACTCTCTCGTTGTCTGTATTCATGCCTTGCACTGCATGCAACACTAATTGTGCAACAAGTTCTCCTGTGTGTGGCAGTGTGTGTTCATGAGCATTTTTGATCGCCATCACTGCCATCGTTCCTAATGACGCACAGGGGGAATGAGATGCTACACACAGACAGACAGCAGGCCACTGGGAAATATCCTCTAAAGCTGAAAATTAATAAATAATCTGACAATATCCCTTATATGAAGGTTACTGCCTGATCAGAAGGGAGTGTTTTTTATGTGATTTGAGTTAGCGGATGACTTTTCTCCACATACATACCTAACTGTGAACAGAGATACATACTACAAAGATTGAACAAATAAATCCTGTGCCTGAGTCGATGCAGGGCTGAAGAAGAGAAAATGCACAAGAGAGAACTAAAATACTAAATGAAAGGATGACTAAAAGAAATGGCATGATGCAAGTAATAGCACGCACACACTGTCAAGCTCTCAAAGAAAGGTGCCAAAAATGTTTCAGTGGGCCTGTCAGTAGATATCAGCATGATTCTCAACCTTTCATAGTCACACATAACTTTAATATACTGCAGATTCTAGCATGTATGCTTTCGGTGTTAATAAGCTGTTAATCGCTGTGCTATGTTCAGAATTGGATAGTTTAAGGTTAGTCTAAGGTTATTTGGAGTGCTCAGCTATTTTAATGCTCTAAACAAACTGTTCATACACTGTCAGTCCTCAAATCTACATTACTATCATTACTATTATTAGCATGATGAAAGTTAATGCCTACATTAAAGAGCCCATATCATAGAAAAACAAATGTTCCTCAATTTTTTAAATGAAGACTTTGATATAGTATGTTAGGTTTCAAAAAGTACCAACCACACCTCAGTCAAAAAAAGTGTTTGTGAAGTCATGAAAACCAACACATTTATGATTATCCTCTTTTTAGCCTACAGTTAATCCGTTTAGCCCTGTTCATGCTATAGTTTTAAAGAGTGTTTTAGTAGGACTACTTTTTGAATGAGGCACAATATATGGCAGCCAAATGAACAGAAGGCATTTACGTATATTAGTCTTAATAGCACAGTAAACAAAAACAGCCTGTTTAATTCTAAGAGGTAACAAGAGGTTGGAAAACATTTGTAAATATAAATAAATAAATCTCTGAGAGCGCAAAAATATTTTTTTAATTTGAAGAATCTTTACATAAAGTTTAGAAATTAAAGTTACAAGGTTATGTAGCAATTTCAGCTTTTCCCTACAAGTGAATGTTTGGGCCAAGAGCCATTTAAGAAACCGTTTTTTTAAAACTTCTAAAAGCCAATGTGGGTAGTTTGTGAGCATCATTCAGAAAAGCCAAGGCAAAAAGTGATTTGAACATCTGCTTACTTAAAATTCAAAGTCATAAATGAAGGAAGCTGAAAGCCTGCTAAACTAAATGTCACAAGCTTAACTAAAAGGTATGTTCTACACAGCAGAAGCCCCCCCACCCCACCCCAAAATGACCTCTCACTGACCTTTGCTTGCCAGTAAAGTCGTGTGGGCGTGCTGTTGTGAGTGGAGCTTCCTGTTTCTAATTGGTCTACACCCTTCCCTCCGCCCCTGTAAGATCATCTCCCTATCTCTGTCCACATCTTTGTGCTACGCAAACAAAGACATTTCACGTCCACCCCCAATGAATGAAGTCAGCACAGACCCTGACACTGCCTCACATCATGATCAGAGAAAAAAAAAACTACCTCTTCATCTCCGCAAGAGATGATGTTAATGATGAGGATGTTGGTGAGGTCGGGGATGATGAGGTTGGTGATGAGGATGATCATCATTTTTGACTTTATTATTATTATTATTATTATTATTATTATTATTATTATTATTGCTTTCATTATCATCATCATTGTCATTATTATTATTTATTTTTTTATTTATTACTTATTTGTCACACATATGTCAATGCTGAGAAACCAGAAATTGTATTAAAACTGAGAACTGTAAACTTTCTATCAGTACACAGCTGTATGTAGAAGAGGTGACATTTAAAATTTAATGAAAAGTTGTGTACAGTCTTGTTTTAAGAAACAAAATATCTTTTTCATTTTGTTCACATTGAAACAATGTTCTAAAGTGCAAAATCATATCTGTCAGTACAGAATGTCTAATTCCTGCAAATAACTATGTAATACACCATATAATTATGTAATTACATTTAACCCTTTCCTGACTGACTGGAATACTCCATTTTCTGATGCTAGTGGTGGCTGACACCTTATTGTGTGATTGTAACACAATATACATATGCACAAATCCAAACATAAGGGGCATGAATACATTAAAAAGTATGTTGTTACAAATATCAAATACTTTGTAATTTGAAAATATGAAAGTACATACAACATTTTCTGTAACACTGTTTGTTCAGATGTAAGCACGGCGTGGTTTTTGCTAGTGTGCATGGTTAAAAAAGCCCGCTAGGTGTTAGCATGGGGCAAAAATGCGACCCTCCCTGGAGCAGCCAGCTCACTTGCTACAAGGAATCACAGGGGGCAGGGGAACGGAACCCCAAGACACCAAAATTGTAAACCCAGCAGACAGCCAAAACGAGCACCGCTCGAGGCCTGTCTGCTACAGACACAAGAAAGAAGAGAAAGGGAGACCCATGGGATTAACACCCATTATCATATTTCCAGGGAGTCCAGTGTGGCCAAAGCAAACATGCCAGCCACACCTGTAAACAGAGACAAGTACTCTGTGCTGCCCAGTTAGACAATTATACTTATAAAGGCTTTGTCCCAGGTGAAACACATAAGCATGATTGACGTAACCATGGCGGCAAACCGCCAAACACCCCCAGCCGGCCTATCATGGCAGTCGCATTGACAGAGCTCTGAAACGCCCGCTGTCTGTCTGGCAGGGTGCTAACCCTTACGATAAGGAAAACAAACAGCTCACAACCCGCACACTGGGTCCAACATCTCCAATGAAAATGTATAATTTTACTTGCATCTAGCCTGTAATAGTCTAGAATGTGTAATATAGTGGGGTCACGCAGCTCCATACAAAGCAATAGTTAAAGGTTTGCATTACGAATAACAGAAACAAATGTATGTTCTTTTCTGTGAAGACTGCAGGAGTAGATATATAAATCAAATAAGTCTCTGTATTGTAATTTGCAAGCCATAAGTTTATTCTAAGAAATGACATAATTTTGAGCAAATATAGCGTTATATTCTTACATTGTGATCTTTAGAAAGTAATACATTGATGCATTTTTCTAGAACAACAATTGATCACACAGCTACACTCAACAAAAGCACAGAGAATGCTTAGTTTCTCCTGGTCAGTTGCCATTGAATGCAGCATTAGTTTCCTAAAATCTGGAAACTGAAATGACAGAAATGAACAGAGGATATCAGAGTGAAAAGAAGTTATAAATGGTAAAAGCTTGGTCTGTCCTTGTGCTCTGGCTTGCGAGTGATAGCAAAACAACTATAAATCCCCTAAATGTCTAATGCTCTTGATCTTATGTTTCCAGTGAAGAGCGTTAGCCACAATTAACTGCAAATTGAAATCCATCATCTGTAATTAAAAGAAGCCATTTTTCAATAACAACTGTACATTTGCCATACATGCTACATTAGTTCAACCATGACGGCATATTGTTTTGCTTCTTTTCATTTTTTTTTGTTACAGTGGAAATGGCTGAGGGAACTAACGCATAAAGATTTTTCCACGATGGCATCAGGTAATCAACTGTAAAGGTGGGGTTTGTGTGGTTCAGTGGAAGTGTGTAATTATGGGTGGGGAGTGCTCTCTGACTTAATTGGCCTATTGGTATCTGGGGGGAGGGGTCTCTGTGACCCAGGAGCACCATGGGGAAAGTAATGACTCAGTAATGACTCAGCCAGGTGATTTTAAGGGAGCTGAGTCAGAAAGAGCTTATCACAGCTTACACAACCATCCAAGACCCCCCCCCCCCTCCACCACACCACAGAGTTGCACAGTTTGAAAAATGTTTTTATAGCACTGCATATAAGTTTGTGTTTCCAAGCCTAAATGTCTATAAGACATTGTACGTAGCTGTGCCAATCTATAACTACATGCTGACTTAAAAACAAGAATGTTAAAGTATTGTGTGTATGTGAACATGTATTTCTCCACCATATAAATACTTTTAAATACTTTTACAGGCCTGTTCCTTTTTCCTCTGCTTCTTATTGCCTTATATGTGTCACGTTTGTTGGTTGGTTGCAGGAAGTAAGTGCGAGCATGTTGCATTTTAAGGATTTATTTAAATAAACTGACTTAAACTTAACACAAACTAAGAAAACAAGTAAACATAGACTAGGAAATAACTAGGGAAACACAGAAACATGGCAGGAAAACGGATACGATTTAACAGGGTCTGAAATGACAATAAACGCCAAAGACTAAACCAAACACTACAGACTAAATAATAACACTAAACAAAGAACACCTGAACAGGGAGGAGACATGAAACAAGGAACAGGTGACAAGGGCGGAGACAAGGCGGGGCTAAGTCTAACAACCACAAGACATGAGGACAGGGAGCACATGTGAACACTAAACATACAAAGATTGATAAATCGCAAGACATGAAATGTAGCAATGACGATAAGACGAGACAAGACGTTACAATATGTGGTTCTGTTCCTGTATTTTTTTATCGTTCAAATGTCTCAAATGTTTTCTTCCTGCATTTAAAGACATCTGCTCCTGCTGCTAAAATTCAACATGTTGGTTTTACCGAAAACATACCGCCACAATACATTTGCTGACAACAAGAACTAAACAGCAATAGTCCTTGGTCATAAAAACAGACAGATGCTTATGATGTGCTGGATGGCAGATCCTGTGGCTGTAATTTAAGAGGCAATAATGATAGTAATTGATGATAATTGGCCACTGTTCAAGCTTCCGGCTTTATGTGCACAAAAAGATCAAGGCTGTTTTTACAACTGATGCACTGTAGACACCAAAGATTTACAGCGCTGTTAAACCCAGGTAACAAGCCACAAGCTATAAACTTTCATTTCACTCTACAGAGCAATCATGTCTTTCTAGTCTATCAAGCAGATCTTAGCTACTCTACATTTGATGTCTGCATGGTGAACACCATGTCTTTACAACTGTTAAAGGAATCCAAAACAAAAAGTCACATACATATCGTTGCTGTCCAACCAAAACCTTCTATCTCCATTTTTGTCATTTTTTATGTTTTTACAGAATTAAAAAAAACTGCTGAAAACATTTACATTGTGTTACAATTTTACATTAAATTGAACAAAAGACATTATACTAAATTGGTTTGAAATCTGCATTTTATATTTCCCTTCATTATAAGTTATATGTGTCTTGTAAAGTTATTTGAGAAGATTTAATAGATTTTTGTCTTGTAGCAATAATATGTTTTACGTACAAGTGAGCAAAGTCACGTCATGGGGTGAATAATGTGTAGTCACATGATATGTAACGGCACATAGGAAAAATAATATGATGTCTGTCAAAACCATACGATATTCATTTCCCACATCTCCTGTAAAGCATTGTCTGATGCAAAATCAACTTACACTTTCCAGACCTTACATTTTGTCAGAAAGGTTAGACATATTTGGTGTTCGAAATTAGCTTCTTTAGACTCACACTGGATCTACAAAACTAAAGTAGTTAACAAGTAATGGAAGCTACACACATTATACAATCTACCATAATCATCACACACTCACCACAAACTACAAAGAGGTAAAAAAGTAGGTTTAGCTAAGATGCTCATCTCACCAGGCATTTTATAAACATGGGACTGAAAACAGTAGCAGCAGTCACCTGTAAGACACATTTTGTACTTTTGTCCATCCCCAAGAATCTACTGCCGTCTCTTTAAACTGAGAACTATTATTATTATATATATATTTATTTTATTTATTCTTTTTTCTTTTCTTTTCTACTGTTTGTTGTTGCTCTCTGGTGTCGAACAGAGGAGGATGGGTTCCCCCTTCTGAGCCTCGGTTCCTCCCGAGGTTTCTTCCTACAGCTTAGGGAGTTTTGCCTTGCCTCTGTCGCCTTTGGCTTGCTCTTTAGGGGCTAGGACCCGGCTTCTGTAAAGCTGCTTTATGACAGTGCCAGGTGTAAAAAGCGCTACAGAAATAAACTTGACTTGACTTGACATTTTTACAAAACGCAGTAATTCAGTAACAGCAGTTTGTGATAATATAGCTATACAATTAATACTGTGTACTAGCTTTATTAGCCTTGCAGAGCCTGTAAAAAACATAAAAAATAATAACTAATAATAATAATAATGACTATTTATATGGCACCTTTCATACAGAATGCAGCTCAAAGTGCTTTACAGGAAGCACAAATATAGAATAAAACAAGTAACACAACATGAAAGTAAATATATGAATACATTTAGCCATACAAAGCAATAAAAACAAAGCCAAGATGTTTTTAGTAATTTTTAAAAAAATAAGGAGCTTGATGAAAATCTAAGAGCAGGTTGTTCCAGATATTTATTGCATAAAATCTAAATGTTTCCCCATATTTCTTTTATTTTACTTTGAATTGTTTAACAAGTCAGTGCTAGATGATCTTAACCTGTATTCTGTCAAACACTCTGAAGTATATGGAGGTTTTTTAAGAAGCAAACTTTGTAGATCAAATATGTTGTGAAAGGAGAAAAATGTGTACATTTGATTCCACGCTGAACTATTCCTTTAAAGACATCAGAAGGATGGAGGGTGGAAACCTCTCCCTGACATCTCCTTCCCTGACGCCCACTGACAGGGCGTAATTAACCTTATCAATATGGCAAGTAACTGACATTATTTCATTTTTGGATCACAATGAACTTGAAAAGATCAATGATCAGGAAGCAGCTGTACACACTGCAGCTGTTTTGCCAGCCAAACCAGACTTGGCCCGTGCAATTAACGTTGCGTTTTGTGGGCTTTCTAAAGCCAGCCCCTCACTGGGAGAGTGAACGCTGGTATTTCAGGGTACTAATTAGCGGCAATGTTTTCTTTCAGAGGGAAAAAGGATTAGCAGGCATTATGGTCTATGGAGAACACTTGTTCTAAGCACTGGCTTATATGAACTATGCCTGTAAAAAAATTGCAATATGTCTTGATCTCACACTAATACTGTCTGACTGACAGACAGTTTAAACAGGATAGAAGTCATACAGCATGAATATGGGGAAGAAATTTGGAGTACTCGATTATTTTTATACTACATACTGGTTTTTAGCCTGAAAAATGCACTTGTGATCTTATAACAAGAGTACACCTCTGTGAGACTTTTGGTACCTCTAAAACCCACCCCTAAACTCTAGTCCCTGTTCTTTCAACATCTGGGGTATGAACAATGGAAAAACACTGAAAAACATCATGGATCCATCATGGAATTCGGCACACGTTGATTAGGCACTGGGGTGCCATGGTAGTGCAGTGGTTAGTGCTGTCATCTCATAGCAAGAAGGTCTTAGGTTTAAACCTTGGGTCGGCCATGGGTGCTTTTCTGTGCGGAGTTTGCAAGCTCTCCCCGTGTTCACATGGGTTTCCTCCAGGTACTCCTCCAACTGTCCAAAGGCTTGCAGTAGGTTGACTGGATGCTCTAAATTGCCCATGGATGTGAGTTTATGTGTGGTTGTCTGTCTATGTGTTGCCCAGCAATTGGTTGTCTTCGTGTCCTGGGTGAACCCTGCCTTCAGCCTGTAGACAGCTGGGATTGGCTCCAGCTTCCCTGCAACCCGAAATGGAAGAAGCCGTTTAGGAAATGGATGGATGGATGGATGGATGATTAGGTACTGTTTGGGTCCTGTAGACAGTTTATTATTTAATTGGGGAGGTGGAGTATGGCCATTTAAACGTCAGCTTTTGTTTCTACCAAGTGTACATTCCTATCAATATTTGATCCAGTCCAGGCATATTGGTCTAATTGGTTTTATTCATACTACAAATATAACGCAGCTCAATGACAGGTTAAATTAGTCTAACAGACAAATGTATTTTTATTCACTTTTGAGCATGTTCCTCCCTGCTTTGTTGTAACCAATCTACCTTAAGCAAAACCATCCAGTGTAATTGGTTCTCACTGAATGATTGGTATAGGCTGCTGCAAAGCTATGTGGTCCTTGCTAGAGGCCACAGTAAGAACACTTAGAGGTCACATCTGGTTTTGCAAGACTAACTGTTTTTATTGCTAACACAGAGTAAGACAATCTAAACAAAAATAACAGCCTCATAGCTCCTGTGCCTAATTAAAAAACAATTATCCACTAAAATATTCTTTTAAAAACGTCAGAGGATGTTTTTAATTCAAAACTTGCCATATTAGCTTCACATAGAGAAACGATGCATTTATGTTATTACAGCAACCATGTACGTAGTGAGAGAATTTTTGACAAAGGCTCCTAAATCAACAACATGCAAAATTGTATTGCTTAAAAACATCTGAAAATATCTCATGGGCAACCCACATGGATGTGCTCTCATCGTTGTGTGCTTTCTATTGCTATAACTTGTACTGCATTTACAGTTTTTGGAAGGTCTACTTTCCTTTAATGTAATAAACAGACTCATTCATCACCAACAATGGCCATAAGCACACACACTAATTATGCAGCGCTCATATTTGACTGTGTAATTTTGCGTTCAGATTTAATTTTATGCTCCACTAATTGCTTATCACCCCCCCACACCCCACTGTCCACCCCCCCACAACCCACACCCCACACAACCCACACCCCCAACCACCCAACTGCTCTCTCTCTCCCTATTTCCCAATGCTAGAATGATGTTTTGGGCCATATTTTCTTTTTTATATATATTCATATAGCTTTCAAGACTTGCACCAATTCTGTTATGTCAGTGATTTGTCTTTTGTTTTACTCTGACATAGCAAAAGGCTTTCTTTAAATGTGCTTATAATTTCTTAGTCAAAGAGGCTGTGGATAAAAGTTGAGTCATTCAGGTCTCACTGCTAAGCCAGAATGAGTGAGAGAGTGAGACAGAGAAATAGTTGCGCAGATGCCTGGGGACTACCAGGCAATTGGAAAGTGACACACAGTGACGTGTCAAACTGATAGGGAATTAGCAGCGTATTATCCCTTGTTCCTCCAGCACTTCCTTTATTTGTCATAGTCTCTGGATACATACACAAACTCAGATCCCCCCAGAAACACTGTTTATAATAGTGTGAGAAAGTAAATCCAATGTCTGCAGCACAAAACACAGGTGTCAGATGGAGGCAAATTAGCTGGGCTTAGTTCTGTTTCATTTCTGGTCTTTTTTTCTGGATTCTGGTGCAATTTACTTGTGAATAAGTGTATAATTTCATTCAGCTGTGGTGCTGTTGTGGCACTTGAATAGTTCCTCTTTCTTTCCTGGTTGCTGACATGTTGCATGAAAAAGGGCAAGCCCTGTTGCACCAAATTTAGAAACCATAGGCTTCACCTTTATCAGCTGCATAAACCACAATACATAATGCATATAAGTATGTAACATAGGCCTCTATTTTGATGATCAATTGTATAGGTAAAGGGCAAAGGGCAGCTAACATTTATGGATGTGTTCAAATCCATCTTGCTGTTTTGACAGTGGAAAAGCAATGCAAAGTGCAAAAGGTTATCCTAGCTCTCTTAATTATTCAGAGGTGTGTTTTAGGTGAAATATGCAATAAACCAATCAGAATGGCACTTTTAAAAGGCAGAGGCACGTTAGGTATGGGGCATTGTTATTTTAATGGCATGTTTACCTGGCAAACCAGAGGGCCACTGGTGCACTTCGAGCATACTATATCTGCATCCATAACAAGCATTGTACCCCTGCATGTTACTAAAACATGCCTCTTAAATATTGTTTAGTAACGTTGACTATAAACATGGCTTTTGTTGGTCAAAAGCACTGTCATTTCACTGCCTTAAAATCGCAAAGCGCCAACCGTGTGCCCAGCCTCACTTAATTTAAGAGCACCACTCTTACAAAGGGGAAACACACACAAACATTTTTTTATTTTGAAAATATGCACACATGCCATGAAATAGAGGAGTTTAGAGAGTTGAAAGGAGGAATGTTATATATCCCAAACTATTAATTAGTAACACCACATATCGTCATATTACATGATAGTATGAGTTCCTTCCAAAGTTTAAAAGAAACCTATGCCGCTGTTATAGGCCTGTACTGTCTCTGTCTGACAAAAATATTTACAATGTACTAATTCAATATGAAGAAATGTTTTGTTACACTAGCTTACAAGGTTTTTTTCTTTCTCCTGTAAATATGCTTCTTGGAAACATGAAGTTTTGTTCCGAAGTGACAATTACTACTAGTACATGACTATGCTACTAATCTACTACTGTAACAGCACTGCTATATGTGTTTGGATATGAGAAGAGCATAAGGTCCCTCCGAAACTGTTGACAATGACATATAATATAGCTAAAGGTAAGGTCATAGCCATGGAGTCATCACTGGGGGT
>JBBPDA010000152.1:11357917-11368665 GCA_037974385.1 Arnoldichthys spilopterus | reverse complement strand
GTCCCTCCGAAACTGTTGACAATGACATATAATATAGCTAAAGGTAAGGTCATAGCCATGGAGTCATCACTGGGGGTACTGTTAGGTGGTGTAAAAACGTTGCTAGTTTTTTTTAAAGTGTAAAATTAGTTAGTTTATTTTTTAAATGAGTAGATTGGGGGTGGACATTTTAAGCATATCTGAACATGGCAAGAAAGGAGGGATGTGTCCCCATTATACACTATAATTATGGCCTATATAACATATATACAATGCTTCTACCAGTTACCACAATAAGGTCTATAATTTGTGTCTATTGGATTTATGTTTATGTCTCAATTGTTTTGTGCTCAATTTATAGGGATTTTTCCCTATAAATTAGTATCCACTGCTGTTTTCAACCAGAGTGACATCAGACTGAAAATCTAACGTATAAAAGAAATGTGTTGGCCAATTTCCAAAGAATCGAACAAATATGGAGAGAACGTCTATGCTGAAATAAGGTTGCGCGCATGCACAGTGCAGTTCACTTCAATTTTAGAAAGCATGGTTTGAAAGCTATAAAGCAGAGTGAAAAGCTCTGCTCCATTTGTTCTTTTGAAAGCTTGAAATATTGGGACACTTGTATTCACGCTGACATTACTGGGGTTATGGACATTGCAGGGAGAATTTCAATGGCTACAGCTAACCAGGTCAGGCCCTTACTCTTTTGTATTGAGACTGTACTGCAGTCATTGACATACAAGACACAGATGAAGTTAAAAATCCCTTAAAGTTACAAAGGCAATGCTCTTTGCTTTGTGGAAAAAACATGCTTGCTATTAGCATTTAGGCTAATACATTGTCATTTGTATCTCATATGACAAAAATGCAAGACAAAGGTGTGGCTATGAAAGCCCAATCTTTGGTAAAAGGGAATGTTCTGAAATGTATACTGGTTTTAACGTGCAGTCAGTGTAACTTTGATATAATGTTACTGATCCTAAGACCTAAATCAACTTTCCATTGCAATCATAAGAATTGTTTTTTCTTCTTTCCTTCACCGCTTTAGATACTTACACCTATGAAGGACGTATTACATTATGATTAATATATTATGAACAGATTAACCTTTCTCTCTCTCTTATAGCTATTTAATGTCATTGTGTTGTATACGTATGTGTATACAGATATGTTTTTCCTTTTTTCACAACCTCCCATACAGGTCTTCGGAATAACTGACCTCACACCCTCACATGAGGGCGACCCTGATTATCCAAATGATCTGACAGCACTCTCCACACACTCTACTTTAACACTGAAATGGCCATTGACTACAAGTGGAATAGGAAGACACTGGTGAGTGGGAATAATATGAGAATGTCACCCAGATGGCACAGTCTTTGGAGGGGCCTAGACTTGACCACCAGTGCAATTACAGTAAAATACATCCCCTCCCCTACCCTAAAACATAGCACTCCCACACAGATAACACATGCACGCACAGATAACACATGTACACTTACACATATGCACACACACACGTACATATACTCAAAGCTACCTCATTTACAACACAGCATCAACAGAATGATCCTTTATTAAAATCCTTAACAAAAATCTAACTTTTATATATAAAACAAAAAACCTCTGGATGAGCTAAAGAGGAAAACCCACAAGCATGGACCTTGCAAACTGAAGGAAAAGGAGAAATTTTGTACAGATTAATTATATTTTGCCATGTTCTCTGGTCTCATTGAGCACAACAGAGAAGACTCAGAACTGTGAAAGGCTGAACATAGGTTTAAATGAAGAGGTGCCAAGAATTATGGCATAGACAAAAGATAAGAAATATTTCATGATGAGATTTTGCTTTTTACTTCTAGTAATATCCAGTCTTCTCTTTTGAATGACTACTATTTGTACAGCCTCTATGTTTTTTGGTGTTGAATTTTCTTTATTATTGTTTAGGCTCACATCTCAGCAAATATCTTGAAATATTCTTGATCCCTAAAGACACGTGACTGTAGTGGCGGCTGTGTTTTCTTCTAAACACCTCAATCACAAAACTCAATTTTATTTTATGTGATACGATGCAGGTGGGTGTTATCCAAAGTATCCGTGATCCAAGATTTATCATTAGTATTAAACCAGCCTACAGCAGTGCTGCAACGTCAACAAACTTATACTTACCAACTGAAACAGCACTTAGCTTGGTGTCATCACAGGTAATAGTGCCTCTGGGTATAGAAGTGGAAGCGACAATATGGCCCTACAGAGAAGTGCCCTTGTGGAAGGGTCTTGTTTGTTTTAGAGTGGGCTACAGATAAAGCATTCATCTGAGAGCCAATTGGCAACTCCGAAAATAAGTCTGATACTCCAAATATGTGAGCTCCTATTATCTTAAAGAATTGTTGCATTACGTTTGATCATGTGAAGAGGATGATATTTGTACTGAATTAAATCCACTTCAGACTCTTTGGTCAAAACAGAAGAACAATATTTATTTATTTATTTATTTATTTATTTATTTAAATAATCAAACTTTGATTATTTGATTATTCATATTTGATCACCAAAAAGACCCCAAACTTCTGTCTGTTTAGCTTCTAAGGCTAACCTTATATGTTTAACCTAATCTCCAAGGTAAAGGAAACTGTAATAGGAAATGGTGTGGCTAAATTTCTATTAAGATTCTCTAGTGTGGTTCATATCTCTTTAAACTATTGTGCTTTGCCAATACTGGCATTACATTATTAGCACCACTTACAAATAAAGTAAATAACATTAACTATCTAGTTATTTCGTTACAATGGCAGTTGCCAGGATTGTGGGATACTATATTAGACAGCAAGTGAACTGTCAGTTCTTGAAGATGATGGAAGCAGGAGAAATGGGTGAGTTTAAGGATCTGAGCAACTTTGACAAGGGCTTTATCAGTGTTGGGGAAGCCTCTTTTAAATGGTACCTTTGCAAGCTGCAAGCTACTCATGATTAAAAGTAGCTAAGCTTCGGTCAAGCTACTGTTATTATATGCAGTAGTAGTTAGAAAGAAAAGTCAAGCCTGGCACTAGAGCAGATAGCAAACTTTGGGAACTAAAGAGCATATAGTCACAGTAACATGCAGTAATTGCATTAGTAGATGGTCTCTCTGTTGTTGAGGGCCTGTTTTGCAGGTCACAGAAGGGTGGGTGCTCATCTTTGATTTCAAACTGAAATAGCACAGCTATAAAGGGATTGTGAATATGCCTAGACAGGACAGGCGGAAAGAGAAATTGCCCTTATAGTGCATTATTCAGGCCCATCACAGAGGCACAGCTAATAACGACAAATGACCAAATTGGCCACTGAATACATTTCAGCATACAGCATTCTCAATACATCCGGTCCCTTAAATTATTCACCAATTAAGTAAGCTAATGAGCTAAAGCAGACTGCACATATACTTTTGTAAAAATGCTTTCATAATCTATAACATAAAGCTAATGACAAAATATTAGCCTTTTCCTAGGCCTAATTACAAAAATGGTCTCAGCGAAAGGCTACATGAGCCACACCAAGACTAATACCCACATAATAAAAAGAAAATAAATAAACGGCTGTGATCTTCTTACAAAACCGCAGACTAAGCCATTGACAGTACGTAAGAGTGAAATAGACTCTCATAAGGCAATGTGATTCTGTGTGATAATGGTAAAGCCCTGTTTATTTATATAAGACATGTTCATTACCGTCACATATCAGCTTCAAACCTACATGTTTCACAGATCTATTCCCCAATTCAAAGGGCTTCATTCCACATCCAAACGCTGAATACAGAATTTACAATGGAATGGCACATGGCGCCTCTTGGTGGTGAAAAGAGGTAAGTAATATTTTTATTATCTGCTTTAAATAATTTAGAGAACGATTCATTAAAGTCATAGTATTAATGTACCATTTGTGTGTTCTTGTATATTAATTAATTAATTAATTAATTTGTTTATATTTAGTAGATAGTATAGTACACATATTGCTATGAAACTGTCACTATATCGCATATGAATATATGTGTACAGTAATATCATTTTCATTTACTTAATTTTCAGTAAAAACTGACAAATACAATTTATGCAATACATTAAAACATGTTTAACATAAAATTACACATCAATAACTGAATATAGTACAAAATGTATTAGGCTTTTCCTTTAATACAGTTTCATACTTTTCATGAGACGTGCTGTCAGCTTTGTCTGTAGCACACATTTGGGATTATGGTGTATTCATGCTCTTATGTGCTCTTGTAAACACCTCCAAAATTGGAGTTCAGTTACATTACATATTATACATATTGTTGTTATCCAGGGAAAAGTACTTATCTGCATTTTTTACTTTTAGATTATTTTTCTTCATCAACACAGCAGAGAGCCTTGACATTGTGTGAAACTCTCATGATGAACAGATGAATAGAAATGTCGCTTGTTATGAATCATTCTTCCACTGACTTGCATTAGACATAAGGAACGTTTTGACTTCTCCTGAATTGCTTTAATTTTGGATACATGTTTTATTTTGGACAGCAATCATATGCAGGTAAATCATTATAAAGACATGTATTTGATGTATTACTAGTATAAACAGTATATTATATAAATAAACTACCAGGTTAAAATGGGCCTCTGCCCAGTCTGTGTACATCAGTGGGGAAGAGGAATTAAGATGCCAGCTATAAAGAGACAACTGTCCGATGCAGCAATGGAGTTGCACAAATAAATGAATGGCCCTTGCGTAAGTCCCCAAAAAACATTCACCACTTTTGAGGTAAAACTGAGGGCATGCTGAATTTAAATGGTAAACAACATAATAAGCATGAAAAAACAAATTCATACTGTGAGTCAGTCCTAGCTGTGTGTAGGTGTGAGGTGCTGCTGAAAGGAAAGGTCACCATCACACTTTTTAGTGTTTGTCTTTTTTCAGGATGCCACGTCTACGCTTCTCCTCTGAAGGCCATTGTGGACCGTCATGACCCTAAGCTGTTGCGGAAACACAGCTGCATGTTTCCACATGTCACTTTTCTTATAGTCTTGTGTTTTGATGAGACTAAACCTTGAAAGACCTCAGTAGGAAACATCTTTGATTCAGAAACTGCCGAGTGCTGCATAGTTCATGGACGGGAATATTACAGCAGATATGTACTGAATAATGTTACTGTGACACGCTTCTACAGAAGGTCTTAACTTACATTCATATATATATTCATATTCATATACATATACATTCAACAGGTCACAATGGTTCCAACGCTATACTATGCATGTACCCTTAGAACTGCTCTCATTGTGGGAAATTTTAGCATTGGCAGAGACTAAGGATACATTTCGGCCTTTTCCAGGTTTTGTGTGTAGGAATATCTATAAATCTTTATAAAATGATATTTTCTTTATTTGTGTTCTATTTCATTCACTGTGGCCCTATATGTTTGAACACTTCATCCTAACTTTTCTCTATCAACCCTTGGATGAAAGAAAGAATATTTGCTTTGAGCCCAGAACACTGGTAGTGGTTTCTAATCTTGAATGACAGTTGCACAGATGTTTCAAAATTTTCTCCATACTTCCATTGTTAACATGTAAACAGAGACCTTCAGAATGGTATGATGTAAAATGCTGCATATTAGAGAAATTTACAAATGTAAAATTATTTACAGTTGTGCTAATGGGAACCAGGGGTTGTAATGTCTACAATGCAAAAGTAGCCAAAATCTGATTTAACATATAGAACAGCAAGTGAACCTGCATATTTTATTTATGTATTGTTGATACTGGCCAAATAGTGGTAGATCTGAAAAATAGATTTTTTAAAATTAGATTTGTTTTAGGCCGTAAAAAAATTCAAAACTATCATAAAACAATATTTTAGGCATCAGTCATCATATTCTTAATGATTAATAAATTCAAATTGAACTCTTTTATGTTATTGGTGTCTGTGAAGCAGAGGCATTTAGTAATCTGAACCGTCCAGTTCCTACCATTACCACTGTGAACATTCCTGAAACTGCTTTCTAATAATATAGCATTTTGCTTTAAAAATCAGAACGACTTGAATTCTGTATTGTTTTCTGAAGGAATACAAAATCCATTTCTGGAAAAGTTGTTTTTTAAGTGTTTCGTATGATTTAATAAAAATGGTGGCTCAACACTTTGTTTCAAACTTCATGAGAAAATTGTCAATGAGTTCAAAAAGAACATTTCACAACACACGTTTACAAAGAAATTAGGGCTTTATGACGAGCTTACTGAGGCTGTAGCCCAGGGCCCTGACTTGTAGGGGCCCCCAAAATAATCGTAATAAGCATTTGTTCATGCAAAAAATAAATAAATAAATGAACGTGTGGTCAGATGACGTTTTTTATTTGTTCAGGTGTACGTCTGTCTGCCTGCTCATTAATGATTGGTTTAGATGTTTGTCAGTGTTGTGTGAGGGTAAGTCTTTCAAGGTTGTCTATAACCATCAGTACTCATGGCAGAGAACAGAACGTATCAGGGTGAGGAAGAGGTGCTGACAGAGACAAGATTAAACCGTCCCCACCCTCCTTAATCCAGCCCTGATCAAGATGCTGTGAATAATAAAGTCACATGGACTGGTACTGCAGAAAACCATCTTCACTTAACACTGCAACTGCAAGAAATGCAACCTGAAACTCTGTTATGCAAGGAAGAAACAATACATCAGTTTAATGCAGAAACACTACTGTGTTCTCTGAGCCTGGGTTCATTTCTGAATGGCTGAAAGACAGTGAAAACATGCTACGGCATCCACATTTCAGCTTGCCTTCAGCAAAAATCTATCTCAAATTTTCTGTGCTAAAGACAAAAATTATCCATGCAGACTGTCTGTCATGGTATAGGGGTGCATCGGTGCCAACAGCATGGGCAACAACCTTTTCCAGGAAGTCCATGGTTAAAGTGAAGTGAAAGTGACTATTTGTCATTGTACACACACAAGCACCACAATAAAATGTGACCTCTGCATTCAACCCATCACATGTGCACACGTGGAGCAGCGGGCAGTTACCAACAGCGCCCGGGGAGCAGTGGGACGGAACCTTGCTCAAGGGTACCTCACTAGTGCCCGGGCCGGGACTCGAACAAAGGCAGTGTCCTAACCACTAGGCCACTACTGCCCACAGCAAGATAATGCCAGGCCACACGTTACATCAACCTGGCTTTGTAGACAGAGAATGCATGTGTTCTTCCTAACCAGCTGCCAGTCCAGATATATCTCCTATAGAAAATGTATGGTGCATTATGAAGAGGGGAATCATACAATGACAATCACAGACTTTTGAGCAGTTGAATTCTTGTGTCAGACAAGAATAGGCTAGAAAGAAATCTACTTGCAAAACTCCATGAATTAGTTTCCTCTGTTCCCAAATTATTAAAAAATGTAATTAAAAGCAAAGGTGATTTAACACAGTTATGAACATGCCCATCCTGACATAATGAGTCTGTTGCAGAGGTCAAATTCTTAATTTGTTTATATTTACGAAATACATTTATGTGGTTCAGTATAAACAGGAAATTTGTCATTTCAAGAGAGGTTCACAAGAGTAAACAAATCCCAGATTCTTGTTTTTGTTGCATTTTACAAAATGCCCTCGCTGCTCTGGAAACAAGGATTGTATAGCCATTTAATTGTGCCGAAAGTGACAGAAGTTTTACATTTGAGATTGTGTAAAATACTTTCCATCCATATGTAATCCCTCTAAATAATTCTTTTTTCACTGTGGCTGAATCAAATGAAATACGACTTTTATGAACAGTAACCGGCCTGCGCACTGTCCATTCCGAGCCAGCAGGGGGAGCTGTGTCCGCTGTCGTAGTGCTCACTCAAACTGAATGAGGGAGCAAACGGAAGTCAAGCTGTTTTGGTGGTGGTGTTGTGTTATATTTTGTCGGGCTGTGGCCGTGAAATGTATATATGGGTAATTTGATGCACACATGTGGATTTAATTGATTATTAAAGGAGAAGACATTGTCATTCAACATCATCTTGACTGTGCTGGTCTGTTTTGAGGTAAGGTCTCGTTACTGTTCGCAGTTAAAACAGAGTCGTCGGAACGGCCTGTCCCATCTCCGCTGTGGAAAGTGTCTTCAGTGTAAAATATTAACCAGACAGATTTTATTAACCTGCACTTCTGAGAAAACTGCCGATTTCGGGCTGAACAGTATTTACTAAGCCTCAAGTCTGTGCCCGAGATGTTCCTTGAAGCAGGCTAGCTTGCCTCGGCCTTTTTGACACCTGTCATGTGCATTTTCCTCATGGGTGACTGTAAATGTAAATCTACTACGCTACATGTAAATGATTTTATCCCGGTAAACTGACCGGACGGACTACATTTGGAACTGACCAATCCAAACCCACCACTAGCTCTGCACCGTTTTGGGTTTTCCCTAGAGATCCGTCGATCTGACATGTTAAGTCCCGATACCGATCCTTGGGCTTTGGGTAAAAAAACAGAATTACAGTTTAACATAGAATAACTCTCTCTCTCTCTCTCTCTGTCTCTCTCTCTCTGTGTCTCTGTGTCTCTTTCTGTCTCGGTGTCTCTCTCTTTGTTTCTGTGTGTCTCTCTCTCTCTGTCTCTGTATCTCTTTCTCTCTCTCTCTCTCTGTCTGTCTCTGTATCTCTCTCTGTCTGTCTCTGTATCTCTCTGTCTCTGTATCTCTCTCTCTGTCTGTCTCTGTATCTCTCTCTCTGTCTGTCTCTGTATCTCTCTCTCTCTCTGTCTCTGTATCTCTCTCTGTCTCTGTATCTCTCTCTCTGTCTGTCTCTGTATCTCTCCCTCTGTCTCTCTCTCCCTTTGTCTCTCTCTGTCTCTGTCTCTCTCTGTCTCTGTCTCTCTCTGTCTCTGTCTCTCTCTCTCTCTCTCGCTCTCTCTGTCTCTCTCTCTCTCTCTCTCGCTCTCTCTGGCTCTCTCTCTGTCTCTCTTTCTGTCTCTCTCTCTTTGTCTCTTTCTCTGTCTCTCTCTTTCACCAACTGACCTAATCGTATTGTATATCCTTTCTTCTGTACTCTTCTCTCTAAATCTTTTCATTGATCAGAGAGAATTTAGTTTGAGAATATAATGGCCCCATGGATTGGCCCATTGTTACTGATAAACAATCCTGTTTTAACCGGTATCTAACTAATATCAGATATCACCACCAGAGTGGTGTATCCCTAGTTTTCCTGAGTCACAACACTGGATATGTCTTTTATCTGCTGACTCAGGGCTTTTGGAAATTGTGCAGCGCTGTGCAGTTTGAATACAGGACTAGATAACAAGGATGCCGTGCCATGCCTGTGCTGGTTCTGGGAGTCTCCCTCCCATTGCTTATGGATTATTATATTTAGCACAGTTTCACCAGTGAATATATTTATAAACTAAATGGCATTTATCTCTTTTCCTGTCATTCAGGTTTTATGTTCATGAAGTCTGTAACCTAAATGTACTGTTTCCAGGAGGCAGGATGACTGCCATAAAGCATGCTCTCCAAAGGGACATTTTTACTCCCAATGATGAGCGCTTGCTCAGCATCGTCAATGTCTGCAAGGCAGGGAAGAAGAAGAAGAACTGTTTCCTGTGTGCCACAGGTACCAAATGAAACTAGCTTGATATCAGCTGATTAAAACTGATCAGTCAAATCAGATCTTTATTTAGTGTACAGGTCTGAGTTTGGATCCTGCCAATAGAAGTTTTTTCGATGCATAACTAAATTTTGAAGAAAAAAAACAGTTTGCTAACACAATATTGTTTCTGTTTAGTGACCACAGAGCGTCCCGTGCAGGTCAAGGTGGTGAAAGTGAAGAAGTCAGACAAAGGAGACTTCTATAAGAGACAAATGGCCTGGGAGCTTCGTGACTTGACAGAGGTTGATGCCAAAGATGCTAACAAGGTGAGCTCTTATATGTGTAAAGTCAGTCAAGTGTGTATCAGGATTGCTCATTGAAGTGGACTATGCTAGTGAGTAAAAGAAAGTTACATTGACCCTAATCTGTCCTAAAATTTAGTATGTGTTTTATGTATGTCCTTTTCTTTCTGTTTTTGTCTTACTGCTGTTATCCAAAGTTCTCTTGATAAAGCTTTTTAATAAATGCATAAATAACCAAAAGCCATTAGACTTTTTAAGCATTTATTTTATATACTTGGAATTGTCCGAAGAATTCTGCATACTGGTTTACATATTCTCTGTGTTCTCTTCTCATATCATCCTTATCTCTTCTCTACTTTGTGCCCTGTAGGAGAATCCAGAGTTTGATCTGCACTTTGAAAAAGTGTATCGCTGGGTTGCCAGCAGCACAGCTGAGAAGAATTCCTTCATTTCCTGCATTTGGAAGCTAAACCAGCGCTATCTGAGGAAGAAAGTGGAGTTTGTCAATGTCAGCTCCCAGCTGCTTGAAGGTAAAACTTACTACTGCCTCAGTAGTGCAGTGGAGTAATGGCATGTGAATTTTGTTCCACTAATGACTTTCTGCAGGATGCATGTACCCTGATAGTAAGTATAGGCTAGTGCTCTTAGAGATCTTATGATGTGACTAATAGCTGCATGTAGTGTAACTGTTGTTCTTTTTAAAATAATACAAATATAGTCAAGTAAGTAATGATATTAAACTTGATTAATATCCTGACATATCCTTCTGTCTCTCTCTGTCTCTCTCTCTCTGTCTCTCTCTCTCTGTCTCTCTCTCTCTCTGTCTCTGTCTCTCTCTCTCTCTCTCTGTCTCTCTCTCTCTATCTCTATCTCTCTCTCTCTCTCTCTCTCTCT
>JBBPDA010000152.1:11319473-11357378 GCA_037974385.1 Arnoldichthys spilopterus | reverse complement strand
TGTGTGTGTGTGTGTGTGTGTGTGTGTGTGTGTGTGTGTGTGTGTGTGTGTGTGTGTGTGTGTGTGTGTGTGAGATGTTGGAAGTGAAGAAGTGACTTTGATATCCCACATTATTCATGACTCGAATCACATTACTTCCTCAGAGTCAGTACCCAGTGGTGAGAGCCAGAGTGTTGCTGGGGGTGATGAGGATACTCTGGATGACTATCAGGAGCTAAATGCTCGGGAGGAGCAAGACATTGAGAATATGATGGAAGTGTGTGAATATGCGATCTCCAATGCTGAGGCCTTTGCTGAGAAACTCTCCCGAGAACTGCAGGTCCTGGATGGGGTGAGTGCTCAGACAGTGGTGGCCGTTATAAAGAACTTTATAAAGCCATGTGATCAAGATCAAATCTTTGTCCTCCAGGCAAACATCCAGTCAATCATGGCATCGGAGAAGCAGGTAAACATCCTGATGCAGCTGCTGGATGAGGCTCTGACTGAAGTGGACTCCATTGAAGGCAAACTGTTGAGTTATGAGGAAATGCTGCAGAGTGTCAAAGAGCAGATGGATCAGATCTCACAGAGCAACCGCCTCATTCAGATCAGCAACACCAACAATGGAAAACTGCTGGATGAGATCCAATTCCTGGTGGTGAGGAGCACTGGGAGGCCTCCTGTTGAGGGTCTGGGGAGGGTGGCTAAACAGTGCTGAACACTGACTTAAAAAGAAGCCTGCCCTAAGCTTTACATTAGTAGTGATGATTGCAGATTCAGATGATTTCATCACCCAGCACTTGCTACATTAGTGTGGCATTAGCCTGCATTTTTGGCTGACCAGCTGTTATATGGAATAAGGGGAAAATTGTGTCAATTATTTTTTTATTTAATTTTTATTGAAGTTTTCTTTTAACTGTCTGTGTCTGTCTTTCGTTCATGGCTGTCTCTGCAGAACTACATGGATTTGTCGAAAGGCCATATCCGAGCACTGCAGGAAGGAGACTTGTCCTCTCCTAAAGGCATAGAGGCTTGTATCAATGCCTCAGAGGCTCTGCTGCAGTGCATGAATGTAGCACTCCGCCCAGGTGTGTGAGACGATGTGCAGTCTAGTGTACAGAAATCGTATTTGCTGAAAACAAAGGATGTAGATAAAATTTGTGATGGCTTTGTTCATTGACTTTAATGTATTTTAAAGTGGCGAAATATGTCTTGAAATTGACTATCTGCATGTCTGAGAGAAGTGTTCAGAGCCTTAACTGAAATTAAATGCAAGAGTCCTTAATAGCTGAATTATGCTTATGATGATTTCTGATAACTGTTTGATGGCAGTAAAGCAGACGGTGTTCATATGTTTGTGTTAGGCCATGACAGGCTGATGGCTGTGAAGCAGCAGCAGCATCTGTTTGCTGAGCTCAGAGATGTTTTCGCCAGACGCCTCACCAATCACCTCAACAATGTATTTGTGCACCAGGTAACACACAACGCATGCAAATGCTGCCATTTTATATATGTGGCTGTTACCAAATTCATCTTAAAGGGCACATGTTTCCCCTAGGTTTCTCTTGCTTAGCCACTGTTTTCCTTTTTTCTTTTCCTGTATCTTGAGTGTGATCGCGATTCTGTTCAGTTCATGATTCTTGTTCAGATTGGCCTAATCTGTTCAGTGATTGATCTCCTCCTGTTCTGATTGGTCTTTTCTGTTCTGTGATTAGTCTGCTGTTGCTCTTGTTCTGATTGGTCACCTGTCCTGTCTTTCTGTGCCACCTTGCTTCATTCTTCTCTCTGTCAGTTCAACCACTTCAGTCACTTCAAAATGACCATCCCTCAATTCTATAGGTCGTCCTGTCTGTCACTCCCTGTGAGTACTCCCTCCCTAGCACCCCTCTTTGAACCAGCCATGCTAGTCAAACATGTGTCTTTCACTTACTTCACTAACAGTCTTCTACCATTGAATGCCCTTGTTTCCACGGAAGCATGTCTGTTGTGTGTTCTTCATCTCAGGATCCCTAGAGACCCATGAACTTAATTTTGCCACCAGCAGACTCTGCTTGAATTTAACTCTCGATCTCGCCACCTTGTGGTGTGGAGGGAGAGTATGCTGTTTTGCTAAGTGTGGACTGTTTTTAAATGCCTCTTGGCAATTTTGTAGTGCGGTATTAAAATGGCTGTTAAGATATTGGTCTGCATGCTATAACTGTAGCCATTTCATACGAAATTTGAAGTAGAGGCCTCAAGGTAAGAAGTGTTGGCTGGAGAAATTCTGAAAGCACGCCATTGGATTGGGAAAAGAAGCACGTGTGCAAGCCTTTTGAGTTGAGTGCCTTACAAGGCTGAAAGGCTGACTGTAAGTGAATGTTAGTTTAGACTAACTACTGCTTGGGCTTTAGCCTGTCTGAAAATCATCATAACGGCATCCCTCTGAGTTTGTATGATTCATTGACCTGCTTATTTCTTACAGAGGTGACTTTGGATACTGTGTGAGGGTTTGTGCTTCACCTGCATAGCATATTTGACACTTTGCATCCATGGACAATGTGCTTAGAGTTGAAGTGTTTGTGTTTGTGTGTTTGTGTGTGTGTATACGTGTGTAGGGTCATGATCAGAGCTCTACACTGTCTCAGCACACAGCTGAGCTAACCCTGCCTAAGCACAGCCCGCTGCACCGAGATCTGCTCAGATATGCCAAGCTGATGGAATGGCTCAAGAACACACAGAGAGAGAAGTATGAAGGCCTGTCCAGGGTGAGCGTTTTTCCCTGACCATTCATCACAACTAAAAGAGCAATAACTTGATCATTAACTTGTGTGTTGAATCTTGTATGTTTAAGCATGAAAATCAATCAGTGCTGTTCTCCAGTACAGGCATTGGGGCTCCCTGCAATACAGTATTCACTGTTTAGGAGTTTTCTTCCATATCAGAATGTGAAACATTTATAACTATGCAGACACCTTCAAACAAGTAAACATAAAACCAACCACCAGTCATTTACACCATACTTCTGATTTCAGACCTATGTTGACTACATGACTCGATTATACGAGAGGGAAATCAAAGATTTTTTTGAAGTTGCAAAAATCAAAATGGCTGGAACTACAAAAGAAGGGAAGGGAAAGTTTGGTAAGAACCTTTTCTGTTCTAGGTAAACTGTGTGAGTGTGTGTGTGAAAGCAAGAGAGGATTTTGTGGAATTTACTTCACCATTTGTCTTTTGTTTGCAGTGTGTTTTTGGTAGCATGCTGTTCAGTTGCATTTGTCTGACTGTTTTTGCAGTAAATGGAATTAAAGAGCTTTGTCAATGCTTTCTCTAATATTGCTTTTCATGGCAAACACAATTTATGGCAATGATGTCCGAAGTGTCATACAAGATGGACTGACTGAATTGGAAATGACTCCCTAATGAGCACATTAATAGTGCATTATAACTGTAATAGGGTAACTTTTTAAAATTCAGTCATCTCTGGTGAATACCATGATATTTGTGTAATGGTGCATTTATGTCATTTAACTTCACCTGGTCTGTTGCTATAGTAGTGTCCTGACATGTGCTGTGTGGTCTCACAGGCTGTGGGCCAAAGTAGCATAATTTTACAGTTCCTCTGGTTGTAGTTGATTACCCAAAACATGCCGGATGTTTAAATATTGCTACATATATAAAAACATCCAAACCTCCTCTTAGGTTGTTCAAGCACATGTTCATTAAGGTGGCACAGAGTCGTGTATGTGGCTTAGGACACAGTATAACTTGATGTGAGGAAATTGCTCAAAACACAAACAAGGTCTGTGTTCACAAATCACACCAGAAGTAGGAGTGCTGATCTAGAACTGGCTTTTTCTGTATAACAAATCCACCCCTGGTCTTGTCTGGATGTGCAGCCCTCTGTGGGTTAGCTTGAAATGACTGTACATAGCAGAACACTTACTTACAGATAGTAAGTAATACTGTGTCCCAAACCACATTAACAATCTGCTCCCCCTTAATGTAGAGCTGGATGTGTTTTGAGTGCATTGAGAGGAATGTTGGGCATGTATTTGGGTGACTATTGATATGTACAGTTTTACGACATAATCTTCATAGCGCTAAACTGGAATTTGGAAAACAAACATGTCTTGTCTGATCAGCTACATCTGGTGTAAGTGAAAAATCATGTAAATTAGATTTTTTTGGCCAAATTGTTCCTTCATTAATGATCAAACCAGAAGGTCTGACCCAAGCAGGAGTCTGAAGTGACCATAATCTATCATTGGAAATCAAAAAAAGCACAAATGGCTGTGCTGCTCTCTGGGTGGACAGGATGGACTAGGTCTTCCTAGTTGTGAGCATCTGCCAGCTCATGTACACTGAGCTGGGCAATCCGCACCCCTCCTCCAAGTAGCACCCAGCAGCTATGAAGTTGCATGAGCAGCGTTTCAAAAAGATGCACTGGCTGGTTTGTCATGGAGGAGGCTTTTGTTTTATTTTTGTTTTATGTTTTTAATCCTAGTGTAAGATTAAGTTAAGGTTACAGAAATGCAGCAACATATTTCTGAAGCCCTTAATGAATGGATGATGGTTTGGTGATGCATTTGGTATGATTAATATGTGTATGGTTGCACTAAACTGTACACAGCCACAAGACGCTCTCAGAATCCTTTCTCTGCACAGTCTTTATGACTTTAATTTCATATTGGCTTTCCTTAATATTATACTGCGATTCCAAACCATAGTAGCAAAAAATATAGCACTTCCACAATCCCAGCGTTTGCTTTCTTAGTTTGCTAGTGCATTTTGTTTTTAGGCAGCCAATTAGCCTGCAAGCCCCAACTCAGCCACAGTGCATGTCAGTATCTGACCTCTAACCCCTAACCCCTGAGCTCCCCTGCATGTTGTGAGCCTAACGTGTCTCTGTCTCTGATGCCTGCCTTTCTAACCGGCCTGCAGCCACGCTTCCTCGGAAAGAGAGCGCTCTCAAACAGGAGACCGAAAGTAAGTATTACCTCCTCACCAACGCATATCCCACAATGCCTCAATTGCTTTGTGGAAAGCACCAAACTGTACATTACAGTACAACACATCTTCTGACTGGATTTAATGTTCATCCAAACAAAAATCACATATCACAAACCCATTTTCCTTTTCTATTCACTAATCTTGAAATAGTTGCAGCATAATTCACCAAACACACAAGCATATACACACACGCACACACACATATTCAGCTTCTTCAGATCTTAGACAACAAATTGTCTGTCACATATGTTGCTTATTGTGTGTTTCACTAGACATTTGTGTGTGCACATCCTCATGAAATGGTTGGATGGTGAGACTAACCTCAGATATGTCTTGTTTGTCACCAGCTTTTTGAAGTTTTGTGTGTGTTTTAAGCTGGCTACCAAAAACATTTCATATTCAGCTTTTAACTGAAATAAACTGTCACTATTCTAAGGCTGTTTTTCTAATATAGAATGACAGACATATTTCATTAAGAGTCCCTTCTAATCTTAAGGGACCCCCAGATGGTCCACATTTTCCTCTTAACTATATGTGAGGAGGAATAATGTGGAGCATCTGGTCCCTTAGGACCGGTTTGGAAACTCAAAAAATAAAATAGTGTTGAGAAAATAGCAATTGCATTATAAATACTAACTTTTAGAGTAAGTGCAATGTAAAATTTGGGCCTTTATATTAAAATCTGAAACACATTAACCGTATTTATGATCAGAATAATTGTGCGTAATTGCTATTTCTGTCTGGCAAAAATGTAAGTGCAGTTGTGTTTTTAATAAATACATAATCGTAAACAGTAACAAGACATGGCAGCTTTTGAACGCAGTAGGGCAGTTATGACAAAACATTTTTTACTGTTTATTATAAATTGCACTGACCGCTAAAAGACGTGAGTAGAAGGCCTCTAGGTTGAGTGTCTGTATAATTGTAAATTCTCCAAGTTTTCTCATTCCCTCTTGCTGCTGCCTCAGGCCTGCATGGGAGCTCTGGGAAACTGACTGGTTCCACTTCCAGTCTCAACAAGTTGGCGGTCAGCAGCTCTAATAGCCGCCGCTCACAGTCCTCCTCTCTGCTGGACATGGGCAACATGTCTGCCTCTGACCTAGATGTAGCAGACAGGACCAAGTTTGACAAGGTACAGCTTAATTATAAAGCAGAAATACTGTGTGATGTAACCTGTATATGTGGTAGATCTGTAAATCACAAATGTCCAACAGGATAAGTGCAGTGTATGTTTCTGACCAGGTAGTTCTTTTAGTTATATTACGGTGTGTAATACACATTTTGTTTGTGTGTTTGTCTTTAGATCTTCGAGCAAGTCCTCAGTGAATTAGAGCCTCTGTGTCTTGCTGAGCAGGACTTCATCAGCAAGTTCTTTAAGCTGCAGCAGCAGCCAGCACTGGCTCAGGTGTGTGTGTGTGCACCATCACTTTTGAAAGGTGGTATTTATGCTGCTTATGTGTCTAAAACAAATATTGTGGGTCTTTTAAAGGGAGAGAATACAGATGATGCTGATGGCATGGTTCACTCCAGAACAGTCAGCGAACACAGACATTCCATATCATCAGAGTAAGTGAAAAGAAATGGTCATAATTTAGTACACAACCATTTGATGTTGAATGACTTCCCTTAAAAACTGTATTTTGTGTTTATTCAGGTTTATCTCATCATACATTTCAGTGATTGTGCACACAAAACTCAATCAGCCAATAAACCAAATTTAGTTGATAACTGGAATCAGTTAGACTAGAAACATCCAGACTTGATTACTGCCAGCCCTGTTGAAGCTAAACATGACTTGAATAGAAACCTATGATATAAGAGAAGCACCTATTACATCGGTCGTTAAGCAAACACAGCAATCCACAATAAGGAAATCTTAGGAAAAGTTCAACTTAGTGGTGGTAGTGTGACTGTGTACTGCTTCAAGGCCTGTGGGCTTGCCTTAATTGACAGTCAAATTTAGGTGCAACTACTTTTTCTTACTGCTGTTATTGGTGTTGCAAAAAAATTAAACTTGTTCAAATATATTACATTTAATTAATTTTAATCATTTAGTTTAAATATTCAAAAGTACAGGAAATCAGTTACTTTGTTACATTGTATTGATTTTTTTCTTTCATTAGTCAACAAATATTAATTATTAAGGCCTTCCAGTGTATCTCCCCCTGCACCATCACCATTTAAAGTTCCATCTCTTTGATCCCTATCTCTGGCAATAGAAATTGTATTACCCAACACTTTGTACAGTGTGCTGCTGTCGATCTGTAAGACCTTATAGAGTATTGCAGTATTGAAACATACCCCAGTGTTCTCTTATCAAATACTAACATTCTTCTAGTATATATTTGCTTTCATTTCTATACATAAATGTCTCAATGTTCCTTTCTCTTCTTTTACTTTATTCAGGAAGGACATGGTCCGTCAAATGATGAATAAGATCTTTCAGAGCATCGAGACAGAGCTGAACAGCCTTATAGCTCTTGGTGACAAGATTGACAGCTTCAACTCTCTCTACATGCTGGTGAAGATGAGCCACCATGTGTGGACTGCAGAAAATGTGGACCCTGCCTCATATCTCAGCACCACACTAGGCAATGTGCTTGTCACCATCAAGAGGAACTTCGACAAGTGCATTGTGAGTGAGCATAGTGAATACATACAGTATTTAATCTCAGGCTCACAGTGCAAGCGGTTAGGGATTATTATTGTACAACTATATTCCTGGGTGCTGTCTAAAGAGGCTGATTGTGTTCAAACAGTTTAACTGAGGCTCATTTGTGATTCATGTATTTTATCAACCTCAGTTTGGTCAGATGAAGCAGATGGAGGAAGTAAAGATCTCTAAGAAAAGTAAAGTAGGGATCTTGCCCTTCGTCACTGGCTTTGAAGAGTTTGCCGAACTGGCTGAGACCATTTTCCGTAACGCAGAACGCCGGGGTGACCTGGATAAAGCCTATGTCAAACTCATCAGAGCTGTCTTCATGAATGGTAAGATGTCTGTTTAAAATAAATATTAAGGATATTAAATGTATATTAAAGAGAATTTAACTGTAAGTGACCAATGATTTACACTGTATTTACAGCATATTTGTTTGTAAAAGTGTGTTTAGCTTTGTGTAACAGTAGATCTGTCTGCTTTCATATGTCTGAATGCAGACTAGTATCTGACGGTCTGTCTGTCTGTCTCTGTCTGTCTGTTTGGGAGCAGTGGAGAAAGTGGCCAGTGAGAGTCAAAAAACTCCACGTGATGTGGTGATGATGGAGAATTTCCACCATATCTTCTCCACTTTGTCACGTCTCAAGATCTCGTGCCTGGAGGCAGAGAGAAAGGAAGCCAAGCACAAATACACAGACCATCTGCAGTGTTACGTCATCAACTCACTGGGGCAACCACTAGAAAAACTCAATGTAAGGAGCTCTAGGGATGCTCTCAACAGCATTACAAGAAAACACCACTCATGAACAAAGTAGTTAAATAAAACTGCCTATAAATGAATAGATGCTGGTAAAAAACAGTTTAAGTGGACTTTTCTACACTGGCAGACAAATCCCTTTTTACCTTAGTTTTTGTAATGATCACTGATAAGCACACACAACCTTAGAGTAAACATAATAATTGGATAACTACAAGTGCTTCTCAGTATTTTAGGTTTTCCTCTAGCCTTAATTATTGTCTCATTCCACTTTATCATACTATACAGCTTCCCACTCATTCTTCATTGTTGTCCACAGACCATCTATAGTGGTTGCCTTTTTCTCCTTCACATATTTTCCTACCACCAGTTCTCAGTGGAATTTAAATTTCCTTCCTCTCAAACTATTTTTTCACTTGAGCTGTATGGCAGATTTTATTGTCTTGGAATAGCCAATCATGTTTTAAAATGAAAATGAGATGGATCACATTTGTGCATCTGAACATTTTTGACTAATTAAAGTTAATTAATCTAACTGGTCTGTACTGCATTTCATTCATTATTTTAAGAGGTTACACATTTCACAAATGGACTAATCTCAAAAGAGAAATGACATTTTCTTGGAGCAAGACGTTTGGGGAAAAGATATTAAGCATATAAAGTATACTGTACTTGTATTTCACTGTTCTCCATTTGTGTCTCTCACAGCACTTCTTTGAGGGGGTCGAAGCACGAGTGGCTCAGGGTGTGCGAGAAGAGGAGGTGAGCTACCAGCTGGCCTTCAACAAACAAGAGCTGAGGAAGGTGATTAAAGAATATCCTGGAAAAGAGGTGAAGAAAGGCCTGGACAACCTGTACAAGAAAGTGGATAAGCACCTATGTGAAGAAGAGAGTCTTCTACAGGTAAGAAACATTTTACATTCTCTAACCCAGTGATTTCCAACCCTGGTCCATGAGCCCCTCTGCCCTACACATTCAGTTTGTTCCTTACTTCCAACACACCTGATCTAACTAATCAGGCAGTTTTCAAGCCTTTACTAGGTTGTAATGGCGGTGTAAGAACTGAGAAAGCTGAAAAAAGTGCAGGGCAAGAGGTCTTCAAAAACAAGTTTGGGAACCACTGCTCTAACCATCATAATTCTTGTTCTTGTTGACCTTGATTATTCTGATCCTATCTCAATAGAATAGAATAGAATAGAATAGAATAGAATAGACCTTTATTGATCCCCTACTGGGAAAATTTACTTGTTACTGCTTGTTACTATTGTGGACTGACATTCAGGTAATTATATTTATGGGGCAGCTTTGTTCTACAGTGTAGAGAAAAATGTCTTGCATGCCAACTGTGTTCAGAATCCGAGACCATGTCCACAAAGCATATCATTAAGAATGTGAATGAATAGTAATGGTAATTCCTACTGTCCACTAGGTGGTGTGGCACTCCATGCAGGATGAGTTCATCCGGCAGTATAAGCACTTTGAAGGGCTGATAAACCGCTGCTATCCTGGCTCTGGCATAACCATGGACTTTACAATTCAGGACATGCTTGAGTACTTCTCCAGTATTGCTCAGTCCCACTAGAACCTGGGAAATAGGGAATGTGTGTGTGGGTCGCAGACAGTAAGTAAAAGCTTGTATGCAAGTGCCGAGAGAAAGACCGAGCGAGAGATTGCGTGTTTATCATTAAAAGTATATGCAGCTCTGTGTGTGAATGTTAAAATGATTTTCATGTATGGAATCAACTTCTTTCGTTGTTAATGTGGCTCAGTAACCTGCATTACTCAACAAACACTACATAGTTCCACCCACAGTAAATTTACAGCAAAATAGGGTGTGGTTATTCATGTGAATTGTGTCTAAGAGAACTCTCAATGCTTTTTTGATTTTTTTTTTTTTTTGTCCCTCTACAATAGAAGAGTGAAACTACTTGAAAAGTACACTGGTAGTAAATTTCATGTTACAATGACTGAAATTATTAATCGTTTTGCAAAGCCACTTACACTTTAAATTGCTTTCGCTCTCAGTGGATATTTATCTTCTGCCATTTGCACTTGTACTAAGTTACCAATGCCAAATGTAAAATAAAAAGGCTTCATATGTCCACCTAATTTTGTCTGCTGGATTTATAAAATGGAAATATCTTTCTGACTTCTCTGTTCTTTTAAACAAAACAGGTAGGGTTCAGGTATTCGGTATTTTCACTTTCTTCATGCCAGGTTGAGGCCACATAGCTCTTCGGGGTGTATCATCATATAGTAGTTTTTTCTTTGTCTAGGGATGACAAGTGCATACTTGGTGATGCACATCGGCAAGTGCAGGTCACAATGCTTACTGCTTTAACTCAACATCAACTCCGAGAGACAAAGCTCAGTGCATCATCAGCAGGAAAACTATGCCCTTTGTGGGGTGAGAACATTCTGTGAAGTTGAACAGTAGAGAATGGGACAGCTTTTACATCAAATGTCATCATCGACCTATTTAAGCCATTTAGTCGCAGCAAGCATGAAGACTGACCATAGACTTGAGTGTTTTAGTCACTAGCTATCTAATCTAGCAAGCTACTGTAGCTGGATAGCTAACTGGCTATATCAATGTTATGGGGACTTGAAATCAATCAAAAATACGTTTTAACAACAAACACTTAAATAGTGAATTAATTCACTATTTGACCATCCTGACACAGTTTCTGCTGTGCACATAGATGTGTGAGGTCCAGTGGCAAGGGAACCCTCCTGTTAATGGCTTTAGACAACTACTGACAACTTGTTGGCTAGGATGTGCGTCTTGGAATTCAGTAAAAGCTAAAATTGGGATTAGTACAGGGTTTAGGCATGGTTGAAATTTTAGTTTAAAGGTTTAATACACTGTACATTTCTTACAATCTGTATAAACTGCTCTTCATAGTTAATAACACTGTACATACTGAAACACAACTACTTATACTCCACTTTTCGGTAATTTATACTGTTCTTTGCACTTCTGGTTGGATAGTAACTGCATTTCATTGGCTTTGTACTCTGCACAATGACAAAGTTGAACCTAATCTAATAAAGACATCGGCATCAATAGAAAGTGCAGCTTTATTTACCTACACATCGTGGGCGTGGCCTAAACGCGTTTTGTCCTCAGCTCCTAATATCTAGCTTCCTTGTTTCTCCGCCCCCCGTTTGAAACCACTACATTTCCCATCATGCAAAACTCCCCAATACTTTTTTGGAAGAGCTGAGAACTTGTGTGAACAGCAGAGGGAATGGGTATGCGTTAACACTACTGCGCTCGAGTGTTGGCGAGGACAAAGAAACCAGAAAACAAAACCGTTATCACACAAACACCTTCAAGACGGAGGACAGGGAGCGAGTTCGCCATGCCGCCTCGGAAGCCGGATAGCGGGTTGAAGCGGGTTAGCGTGTCTCGGAGCCGCTCGATGCTGAGCTCCAGTCGGCACTCGGCCGTACTGCCCTCCGTGCTCACTTTCGCCGTGATCGTGGCGTCCGGCGGCCTGCTGCTGCTAATCGAAAAAGGCATGCTGAATGGAGTGGACACACCGCCGCCGCTCGCCAACGGCAAGAAGCCGGACTTCTTTTCCAGTAAGCAGCAGGAGCCCGCTGTGGACGTGGAATCGCAGGTAATCCGAGCTTAAACCCCCCTCCTCCCTTCCACCCCCTCCTCCGTACCCCGAGCCACAGCACACACAGCGCTGTGTTGAACCTCCAGAAGCAGGTTTTATTCCGTACAGTACTTTCATCTGCTACTTCAGTATAATTTATTTTACACTATATAATAATACTCACTACATTCTACCTTCCAGGTAGCCCACAGTATTCAATCATCAACCTCTGGGAAGCAGTTTAGTTCAGGAGTCTTTCACTCTTCAAAATCTACTGTGTTTTTAATAATCAGTTAAAGAACTAAGTCAGCTTGCTGACAAGGACCTTTAAAATGCAGGGCAGGTTTTGCAGGAGTAGTGGCAGTGGATGGTTGCAGTAAGTCTCTTTCGAACACGTGTGTTAACATGGAAAGTTAGTAAAACCGCTGTCCAGATGAAATATCCCACAGTGATCTCTCATATTTATTCTAATTCTATACTATATTTTAAGATTTTAAAATGTGATTTTACAGCACTGTAGGATACAAGAAATGTTCAGTTCATAAAAACTTAGAATAAATAAACCAGCCTTTTAAATTTAGCTCCTTTTATGTATGGCTGTTTGGTCTGGCAATCGTAGCATCTCAGAAAATCTGATGAGGGCAGGATTATTTAGTTCTCCAGTCCTGTAGTCCAACTCTACTGCATGGTTTCCTAATTGACTGGCTCTGAGGCACCCTATTCAGCTCAAATGCAGAAAAACCAGGTGATCTACATGGCCAAACCTTATTTTTTCAAAACTGCTGAACAGGTTGACTGCTAGGGAGGAGAGATATTGATATTTGATCACTGTGAAGAATGATATAATACACTTTTCTGAGTGTACTGTTAGTCTTTCTGAGTATACAGGTAGGACTGTAATGATTACTAGTTAAAAATTCAGAAATCAGTTTAAATAATTAATGGATTTAAAATGTACATTTTCAGCACATAGTTCAAGTGTTAAAAATAATGCCATTATAAAGCCTGTAGATTCATCACAGGGGAAGCTAAAAACCATGCATTGACCATGATTGGAATTCTGGGTCTTTTCAAGTGAGTCAGATCAATTTGGCTCCCAAATGGCTCTTTATTTGGAAGCCTTGCCAGTGTTTTTCTCCAAATTAGCAGTTAGTGATATTTTTATTCTTTTATTTTCAGATCAACTGTAATGCCTTCTAATTAATTAGTAATCAAAATTACATTGTCATAAAAAATATATAGATAATATTTATGAAACCTTTACTTTGCTGCAGCCCATGTAAAACAAAAACACCTGAGCAGTTTTGCTAGATTTGGATATGCATCTAATGCTGGGAAGTAGTTTGAGCAAACCCACACCAGCAGAATATTATGAATCTATATACGTGTTGAAAACATCAGATCCTTCTCTAAATGACAATAAAATTGCATACAATGCATGATGTTACATTTACTAATACATGCAGATCCCACAGTACTGCATAAAGTTGTTGAACTGATTTCTCTTACAGTAAGAAACAAGCCTGATATGCACACTTTAGTTTTTTTTGTCACGGTGGTGTATTCATGTGGGAACAATTTTCCAAGGGCTGCTTTTCACCTTTTTCAGTAAAATAATTAGCAATAATTGGACTTTGTTGTCCTTGTCCTGTTAGCTTTAAAACCAAAACAGATTCCTGAATCATTCAAATAAATGGCTCAGTTACTCATATAATCACATAGTGACCGCCGTTGGGTACATCAGTACATTAGTATCCTTGGAAACAGAGCATAATTATGTAATTAGATTTAGTAAAGCACAGTATGTGAGATGTTAGATTAACAGCACAGTATTATCCAAATACAGAACAAACGTATTATGATATATATGTTGTGTATCAGTAAAGTATTGGGATGTTATATTTTTTCTGTCTCATCCATCCCTATCTCTCACTAACCTATGGAAATACCACTTGGCATTTTTCCATTGCCTGTACTGTGATGAGTGGTCTTGCTTTGTGATGACTTGGAGTCTTTACTCTTATAGGGAAATAACATATAAGGACTGTTTATGTTTTGTAGTCACCTTTGTAATTAAAGCCTTACAACTGCTTTACATTACTGGTGCAAGAGGAAAAAGTTTATCGAACAATTTACAGCCTCTGTCCCCCACTTAGTTTGCATGTGGTCCTCTAGCATAACTCTGCTAATCCAAACATCTCTCCATCATGTGGGTCATTCGGTGCAAACTCACCCAGAGTTCAGATGAAGCTTTCTTGAAAGAATGTATGAAAAACTTCATTGGAATTCATTGGACCTTGCAGAATCCCACAGCGCTGTTCCAGATATTTTTCAGTCATGAATTTTTGAAGTTCAGCCTTCAGAGCTAAATTAAAATTTGTGCTGAATAATTTAAACATGTATTGATGTTAATAGCTGCTGAATGGAATATATATGGGATGGCCCACATGTCAAACTGATGTGAATTAGTGTGCCAAATTCAGTCAAATCATGAGTTTTGTTTTTTTATAGGCAGCGAAATCTTGCTCTATTTAAAACTGCCCAAACTTTTGTAGCAGGAATGGTTTATCTGAAAAAAAACCTGTAACAAATTCCCTGCATTTTTCCAGTGATACACTTGTTAGAGACTACTTCACATTAGCTAATACTTAATGCATTATGCATAAATTTCCAAAAATATCACATTTTTCATGTTAGTCTCCAGAAAAAAATGACACTAATGTTTTTTGCAATACACTGTAAAATTATGGTATTTGTAGGCAGATGCTGATATTTAATGTACATACCTGCCAATGCTAATACCCATGCAGATACACAAAAACATTTAACAAATATGCAGAACATGGGAGTACCTCAACCTGGATTAGAAAAAAATAACTAGCGCTGATCGACCACAGCATTAAAACCACTGACAGGTTAAGTGAATAAGACTGATTATCTTGTTACAGTGGGACCTGTCAGGGGGTGGGATATATTGGACAGCAAGTGAACAGTTAGTTTTTGAAGATGTGTTCTAAGCAGAGAAAATGGGCAAGTGTTAGAATCTGGGTGACTTTGACCAAAGGCCAAATTTTGATGGCTATCTGACTGGGTCAGAGCATCACCAAAATGGGAGGTCTACCAGAGGATAATTTCTCTATCTAATAGCTTTTGTAGCACATATTGCTGAAAAGGTTCATGATCAAAAGTTGTCTACAATAGTAAGGTGTCTGAACACACAAGGCATCGCAGCTTGCTGTATGTGGGGCTGCATAGCCGGAGACCACCACTCAGAGTGCCTATGTTGACCTGTCAGACACTGAAAGCTTGTGAGCATGTAAGCATCAAAACTGGACCATGGAACAGCGGAAAAGGTGGTCTAGTGTGGTTATCACATTTTCTTTTACATTATGTGGATGGGGAATAGATGGCAAGCTGGTTTAGGGACTGTGATGCTCTGGGCAGTGATCTGCTGGGAAAACCTGGTTTCTGACATGAAGTTCAACCCTCCTTAACATTGTTGCAAACTATGTACGTACTTTATGGCAATGATATACCCTAATGGCAGTGGCCTCATTCAGCAGAATAATGCTGCATAAATTGTTCAGCAATGGTATGAGGAACATGAACATGAAGAAAATCTGTTCTTTGTACTTACGTCAGTTAAATAAAGGTGCATGTTAATATATCACACATTTTTGTTTTCATTGCATTTCGAAAAATATGCCAACTTTTCTTCATGGTGTTGACCAGGCCTCCAAATTACCTAAATCTCAATTTGATTGTGCATCTGTGGGGTTTTCTGAATAAACTAGTCCAATCTATGTATTTCCTACTTCACAGCTTACAGAACTAAAAGGATTTGCTGCTAAAGTCTTGCTCAAGATACCATATCTTCAGAGGTTTTGTGGAGTCCAAGCTTTAATGAGTCAGAGCTGTTTAGGCTGTTTTGATTGGACTTACATAATATTAGACAAATGGTTTTAATGTTTTGGATGATAGGGTTATGTTATTTCTTGTGCCCCCTCCCTTCCTCAAAGGCTTCAACAGAGAACGTGTTATGTATGAATATTTTAACATTTTCACACAGTCTTTAACTTAAAATTAGTTATTGATACTTTATTACTTGTATCAGATTTTATAGCTGATCCAGCCTCTATGTTCCTCCAGCTGTAGCATTAAAATAGTCCCAGACAATGACTATATAATGCAGCTAGTAGCTAACTCAAATCTTGAAGCATTTAAAATAGGATCTACATGACTCTACATGACTTAAGCTACTTTGTGTGACTTTAACAACAGTTTGTGATGATGTAGACCAAGTCACCCATATATCATTTAATCATAGACATGTTTTCATACAGCATGGGACCTTTAGTTGCTGCTGGCTAAAGGGAAGAAGAGGGTGGGCCTAAATAATGTGTAGGTGTGGCCTGATTTTCGCTCTTGATCTTTTTATAGTCATTGGTCCCAGATGAGCATATTAGTTTTTTTTCCGCAGTGGCGGTGATTGGAGTGTTCTCAAAGTGGAACAGTTTAGTTGTTTTGGTGGGTTAGGGTGGGTGATTGTATCCTGTAACTGTTTTAAATTTAAAGCCCTCAACTTTTTTAACAACTTTTCTAACCATAGCTTTTATGAAGCTGGACTTCTTAAATCAGCATTTGAGCAAAGAGTTAAAGTTGCACAATAATTATGTATGTATTAATATTCAAAGCGTTTATTTAATTCAGAAACTCATATGGCTGAATGCAAAATTAATACTGAACACAAGCGAACATTTCAGTAATTCAGGCAATTTTCACACAGTATTTTCTGAGAAGAGTGTTGCATCATTTCTGGGGGGGAAAAAATGACCTAAGAGACTTGCCAGTAACACTTCCTGCATATAGTTTAATAGATGGCTTGTGCAGAGCTGAGAGATCTAAAGCATCTTTCATGCATGTTTTGGAAAAGATGACCTCTAGGTCTGCTAGTGGAATGCTGAGTGTAAATATTTACTTGTCTGTTTATGTAGTTTTTGGTCTATTTCATCCCTTTTTGCTATAAAAACAGAAGCTTTAATCAACATTTCTACATCATTTCTCAAGCTTAAACCTTGAACAAAAGTCCATGTGGCCAATTTGGTGGTTTGGAACACTGGACACCTACAATACATGCATCAACTTTCCTGTGCATCAGAAACTCTGATCCAGTGTCTAATCAGTATTTCCGGCTCAGGCCAGAAGTTTAGTTTTTTTGCATTTAAGCACATTGTGTAAAAGATTCAGCAGATTTGATACGAAACAAACATCCTCTGTGTGAGCTGTCTAACATTACACTAGAGGAAGCCACAAGTGTGTCTTCTGATAAAGAACATAGGTCGATTCTTAATAGAGGGTATGCATGTGATGTCACAGTAGGCAGAGGTCTCACCCACTAAGTGGTAATTTTTTTTACTGAGTGGCAGCATTAGTGTTAAGTGCCACAAAACACACAAACACTAAATGGGAACCAGCTTCTGGGTGATTTACTGCACAAATAGATTTAATAAGCATGCTGAACACATGATGTGGAAAAATGTATAAGAAGACTGAAACCACCTCAGCATGCTAGTGGTGTTGAGTCAACAGGAATAGTGGAAAATGTGAATGCTTTAAACTAGATGAAATTATCTGAAACTGGATTACCCATTTACTAACATGCCAGTAAACATTCATTAAACATTTTCCAGCTTGTTTAATTTTACATCAATATATTAAGAAAAATATTAATGGGGGGCCAGGGGGTCATCAAGGCCAGTAAATCTGTCCATTTAAGGAGCTTGAATGAATTCTATGATTGCTCATTACAGATAAAAGTGATCCTTTGCTTAACAATCATCAGTACTGCAGATAGTGTAGTCTACTAGTGTCACCTCATGAGAAATCTTTAACATATTATGAAAAACCAATGTACCTTGGAAATGCAGCTCAGTCTCTCTTTCTCTGTACTATACTCACACTGGAGAGACTTGTGCCAGGACTGGAGCTGAATAATTAATCGCTTGAAATGTTAATTGTATCATATATTAACCAGCATTGAGTTTTAATTGGGGGATTTAATAATAATAATCTAATGACCCTAAGCTTAAGAAAATACAGCAATTGAGCCCCAAGTTTAAAAAAAGACTCTTGGTGACAAGGCCTTGGATGAAATTATTTTAAAGATAATTGCAAATAAAAGGCAAACAGAATAATGATTTATAATGATCCAAATCATAGTCTAATCTGACCTGTTGGTGGTACACAGGGCCCATGTGAAGTCTGACCATGCTGACCCTGACTCTGGTTGGGAGTTCAAGTACAAAAATGAGTTTATGGAATTCTCCTAAATGTTATCTTGCTGAACACTGATTGCTGATCTACAATCATGGCCAAATGTTTTGAGAATGCCACAGGTATTGGATTTGACAAAGTTTGCTTATTCTGTGTTTTTAGATCTTTTTGTCAGATGTTTCTATGATAACTAAAGTATAATTACAAGCATTTCATAAGTTTCAAAGGCTTTTACTGACAATTACATTAAGTTTATGCTGGGATTTTACTGGCCATGGACCGTAAACTTCGTGTTCCCCTATGTTTTGAAGATGTGGCTGTCAGAGGATGTTTTGATACCATTCTTTATTCATGGCAAAATTGTGAGTGAGCCCACTCCCTTGGCTCAGAAAAAAACCCTCACATGAATGCTCTCAGAATGGTTTATCGTTGCCATGATGCTGGACTGATGGTAGCGCTCACCCTTTCTTCTCCGGGCAATATTTTTTCTGCTCCAAACAATCAGAAAAGGGGTTCACCCGAGACAATGGCTTTACCCCAGTCCTCAGCCTCCAACACCTGTACCTTTTCCAGAATATCAGTCTGTCCCTGATGTTAATCTTATAGAGAAGTGGCTTTTTTGCTGCCCTTCTTGACACCAGGCCATCCTCCAAAAGTCTTTGCCTCACTGTTCATGCAGATGCACTCACACCTTCCTGCTGTCATTTTTGAGCAAGGTCTGCACTGGTGATGCCCCGATCCTGCAGTTGAATCAACTTTAGGAGATGGTCCCGGCGCTTGCTGGACTGTCCTGGGTGCCCTGAAGCCTTCTTTACAACAACTGAACCTGCAGTTCCACTAGCAGCAATATCCTTGTCTGTGAAGACCTTTTTGTGCAAAGCAACGATGACTGGATGTTGGCTTGCAGGTAACCATGGTTAACTATGATTTTCAAGGAAGAACAATGATTTCAAGCATCCAGTCTACTTTTCTCACTCATTCAGCATGAGAGCATGATCTCCAGCCTTGTCCTCATCAACACTTTGACCTGTGTTAACGGGAGGATCACTGAAATGATGTCAGCAGGTCCTTTTGTATTAGGGCTGAAATGCAGTGGAAATGGGATTTTTGGGATTAAGTTCATGGCAAAGAGGCACTTTCATCTTTATATCATTCGGTAGTATTTGCAAACTGACATCATAAAAACTGATGCAGCAAACTGTGTGAAAAATTAATATTATAATTCTCAAAACATTTGGCCATGACTATAGTTACCGCACATTATGTAAACACTTATACATTACATGTATAGCATGGGCAGGGGTGGCCTAGTGGTTAGGACCTTGCTTTTGGGACCTGAAGGTTGCAGGTTGCAAGTCCCGGCCCGGGCACCACTGAAGTACCCTTGAGCAAAGTACTGTCCTGCTACACTGCAAATAGTCACTTTCACTTCACTATTTTGAGCACAGACATAAACACATTGTTCAGCTAAACTGGGAACCAATCTGATAACTGTCTTTTATGGAGCCAAAATGCAGTTATGCATGCTCACAACTACTCAAGCTTTATGAATATTGTTCAGGAAACTTAAACCCAATTATCACCTTAAAACTTCTCAAATGGTGCTTTTGTTGCAGGTCTGCCATGTCAGGCACTTCCGTGACTCATGAGCTGTGTAAATATTGGCTGCATCTCAAACTGCATAATTCCACACTAAATGGTATGTAAAATCAGTTAACAACCATTAGAAATACATTCAGTAATATATGTAAACTGTAGAAGTGTGTGGTTTAGGACACAGCCAATCTCTTTTCCTTATCCTCAAATTTAAAAAAGGTGCTGCTGGATGTCAACGTAAACCAAGAGGCGAAATAAGATGCCACCAGTGATAGTGAATTAAATTTTAGGGTGGCATCTGGATGGGGTGAATAAGTTATCAGGGGTGTCCAGTGCCAACCCTCTGGTTCTGCCGCTGTTAAGCACAGTTACACACAATAATACTATCACCACCTGCCTGATATTAGGTATTAGCTCTGACTAGCGTAATGTGTTCTGACCCCTTTCTATCAGAGTCAGCATTCACTTTTTAAACCATAGTAGCTCTTCTGTGGGATCATATGAGCTAGCCTTCAATCCCCACATGTTTCAGTAAGCCTTGGGTGCCCATGACCCTGTTATGGATTTACCAGTCCTCCTTCGTTGGGTCATTTTCAATAGGTATGTAGTACTGCATTACTGGAACTCTCCAAAAGACCTGCTGTTTTCGTGATGTTTTGGGCCTTTGCTTTCGTGATACGCTTACCCATTTTCTTGCTTCCAGCACATCAGTTTCAATTACTGACTGTTTGCATGTAGCCTAATATACTGCACCCACCTTGAATATACCCCACCCACCCTGACAGATGCCACATATATACACACATGCATATAAATCCTCATCATGTCTTTTTCCACAGATTCTGCAGGAGATCCGCAACCGCACCATACGGGCCATGTGCGGCCAAAGGAACACACCCCACAGCGTGTGGTCACTCAGCCCTCTGCAAAGGAAGACCCTGCTGCAGCACATCCTGGTGAATGACGAGCACCGCTTCCTCTACTGCTATGTGCCTAAAGTGGCCTGCTCCAACTGGAAGCGGGTGCTGAAGGTGATGAGTGGCAATCTGGCAAACGTGGACGTCAAGCTGAAGATGGACCATCGTGCTGACCTTCTCTTTCTCTCCAACTTCCCGCCGGAGGAGATCCGCCACCGGCTGCGTCATTACTTCAAGTTCATGTTCGTGCGGGATCCCATGGCGCGCCTACTTTCTGCCTACCGCAACAAGTTTGGGGAGATCGAAGCTTACCAGCGCAAGTATGGTGCCGAGATTGTGCGCAGGTACCGCAAGGGGAGCTCAAACGCCAGGAGGACGGTAACGGGAGATGATGTGACGTTCACGGAGTTTGTGCGCTACCTGCTGGACGAGGACGTGGAGCGGATGAACGAGCACTGGATGCCCATGTACAACCTCTGCCAGCCGTGCGCCGTGGAGTACGACTTCATAGGCTCGTACGAGCAGCTGGAGAGCGATGCAGCGTACGTTCTGGAACGCGTCAAGGCGCCGGCACACGTGCGCTTTCCAGAACGGCAAACATGGTACAAGCCTGTTACCAAAGAAACTCTGCATTACTACCTGTGCAGCGTGCCTCAGAAGCTGCTGCGAGAACTGCTGCCAAAGTACATTTTAGACTTCTCCCTTTTTGGCTACTCACTGCCCAACATAACCACTGAGTACTGTCGACACTAGCACAGACTTCACACCTGGGATTTATTTCCATTGTACAGCTACGTATGAAACCCTTTTTCTCTGTATTCTGTGGACGTTACTACATTTTAGCAGTTGGATTTTTATTCCTGGTGTCTTTTTCTGTTTTTATTGTACATAATGGGGAATATGGTTGATTACCACACTTGAGAGCTATTTAAGTTGTAACCACTATTTAGAACTGGAAATACTGCACATCTGTAGAAAAAGGCAAGGTTACTAACAAATGAAATTTATTTTTATGGGCAAGTAATAATATTGCCACATATGGGAAATAGGTGTACAATATATTGTGCTGGGCACAAAACTGTGATTTTTTTTACAAGCACAACATCAGCCCTGTGTTTCAACACTGTTTTTAACATGTCCTTGTTGACTAAAGGCGGTTACACTCAGAACGAGTTCATTTGCTTTACTGGAATCTCACCATGTTGTTGGTGGCCTGTTTTCAAGTGCAAAAACACATCCATTGCTCCTCACAGAACAGGCCAGTGGCGACATTGGGCAGGCGCCTCTCTACATAGCTTAACACACCTCAGTAGCTCAAACACAGCCGATTACGATGCCAATGGCAGAGATAAGGGGTCAAGTGAGCTTATGATGCCTGCTATATTACAATGGGCACATCAAACACATTTTCATTGTCCAAAAACTCAGATTTGGCTTGCAAGATATTATCAGCTATACACTTATTAATTACCATATAATGTTTTAACATATGAATAAAGTGTATAGCACTGTTGTTACACGAGGCCACTTGCAGGACAAGGGAACGCAGAGACATTATGAAGTGTATTTTTCAGTAGGAATGTGCTTGCTATCAGCAATAATAAACACTAGAACTGCATCCAGGCGAAAGGTTTTTCTTGATGGCGTGAACACGAAGTCCAGTCTCCAGATTGCGATTAAGGCTAGTCCTGAACTGCATAGCCTTCTACACAGATCCTTTATTGAAAGGAAAATGTAGTGCAGGACTTGGCGTTTTAGCAAAAATTACATTTACACAATTTCCCATTTTTCCCATCAAAGATACGTTTAGTCTAAATTATTGTACTAAAGTCAGAAGACTCCTGTGTAGGAGAATAGGATGTGATGTGAAATTGGTGGTGGTTTTTACAGAGCTGATTAGAAATGTTTTGAAACCTTAATGCTGTGCTGGCACATATTTGAATGTACAGTGCAGTGGGACAGGTTGATCAAGCTCTTCCACTGAAAGGTGAATGTTAACTATGATAATAATGCTGAACTCCTCTTCTGTAAGACCTTTAGATATCCATCAATGTTAAAGTTTCTAGTTCATAAAAGAATGCAAAAAAACAGCAGCGGTGGCCTCATCTGTAAGGCTGAGTTTGGATAGCCATCAAAAATACATTGATCCATTCAGTGTTGCTAGTTTTGAACTTGAAAGCTCTTTGTTCTTTTTTTTCCAAGTTCACTTGCGCATAATTAAAAAAAAACACATTTTGTCTACCATTTGAAAAGGATGGAGTCAGATTCCTGGGCAAGTTTGGCTTTTAAAGTGTACATGTATGCAGGCAGTACGTTTTTTTATAAGTTGAGCAGCCCTTAAGAGGACCTCAGGGGTCCCTCAAAGATGAACCAGAAAACTGTTGAAAGCAGTATTGAAATGGAAGGTCAGATATTTCTGATGTTAAAGTTTCCACACTGTCAAGTCTTGTGATTTTTGTTTTGATTCTTATCAGAGGGTCCTGCAAGTTTTACATTCTTGTGGTCAATTTCTTTTATCTCTCTTATTAATTGATACATTTTGGTACTGTGCTTTTGAGACTAATCTATATAAATGACCTCTTTTCTGACTGTATGACCTGTGTGGTTCCTCAATCAAAAAGCAGCTGGTCTGGAACATTCATTATGACTTCAGTGTGAACGGTGCATCTAAACCTTTTATCGTGAAATGTCTTTGAATTAGAGAAGCTGCCGTACTAATGTTCCTTAAGCCAGTAGAAAAGCATGAGCAGTCAATATGCTTATCCATAAATGCAACACGACACACAAAACCAGTTCACTGCCCTATTTAGGGAAAAAACAGTCCATTCCTAAAACAGGATTAAGAATGAGAAATTCCTTAACAAGGCTAAGAATGCAGTTTGATATCCAAAAAAAGAAGTGTACTAGTAGGAGGAAATGAGACAAAGGCTCTAATTTATGGGTGTCAGACACCTATTCCACACCATTGTGACTATAGATTAGTCTATTCAGAAATAAAGAGCCGACTTGCAGACAGACTGTAACTATAAACAGAAACTAAACTAAAAAGGAACTGTTTGTCAGAGCCCAAATTAACACCCCAGTTACTCTGCATTGTGGTCTAGATAAGTGAGTTATGAAAGCTTGGTGTGCATTTTGAGTCTCAAATAAACACGTTTTTTTAAAAACATGGTTGATGATGGATGCTAGTTGATGATAGTTTTAGTTTAGCATTTTTGGTTTTATGATAATGAAACTTCCCATTGCATACCTTAATACCAAAAAAGTCTTAACGTCTTTGTCTTGGTTGGAAAAGCTCATACTTTCTAAAACGTCTTTTTCTGTGTGTAATAAACATTTTACTATTGTTCAGAAACAACTGCTGTTGAAAACTTTGTATGTTTATTTAAACAAATAAGTTAATAATTCAAGTAAACAATGTAATCCACAACAGACAGAACATTAACATGTTTGGATGTTTAGAGCAGTGGATCTCTGTCTAACATTGACAGGCCTGAGCATGATGATCATATCCCAGTTTTACAGTTTTTATCATGTTCACAACTAGTTCAAATAAACCTCTCTAGTATCTTCTACAAGGAACAAAAACACTGCAATTTAAAAAGGTCACAAGAGATAAATACTACAAATGTTATAAAATGCCTCTTTACGTACAAAAGCATAAGTTAAAAACCCAAATAAAAAACATTCAGATCTAAAAACACTGAAGTTTCAACACAGCTTCAAGTTATAAAGAAAAATCATAATTACACAGACTGTGCTTTCCTGTTTGGCTCTGGTGGCATGATTACATGTGTGCCTGTAACTAAATGTCAGTTCAAGAGTTAAGCAGGGAACCTTCTAGAATCTAAGAAGGATGTGGTTTGCTTTTGGTCCAAGTAAAACTGTATGGGAATTCCTTCCCAAAGGCAAAAGCAAAGTTATGTTGGTTAATTTGGTTTTGTAACTGAGACCTCGGCACAAGAGAGAATCAGGTACATGAAGACAGAACACTGATATAACGGCTGCTCAAATGTGCATATATATTTGTTTCATTCAAGATGATTGATTCCCTGGAATAACTGCCATAGACGTCCAGCTTTCCCGGTCTTTCAAGCCTTATTTCTTTTCTAGTCCTTGAAGCTCACACTTCTGAAATGAAGCACAGTTAAGAAAAGGTGTAATGAGCAAATGAATGTACAGAGGCAGACCATTTTCCTGCATAATTTGCCCAACCATGTTGTTACAGGTTTAATGAACCACCTCCTTCTTTATGTTGTATTTCATTTTAGTCATCACTCACTGAACATTAATACCTGAACAGAACGGTCACTTCCTTGCCAAATAAATACCAAAATTTGCCAATGATATGTGGAGGTGCTGTGCATAAAATGGTTGTCAATGTAAATAAACTAGTGCTAGCTAGTGATGGTAGAAGATGATGATGGTCGTGCTGTATACTTTTTACTTTTTTCTACATGGTAAACAAGAACACATTTGCTTACTTGGGCCATGTTCACAGAACTTTTTCATATCTATTCTCTAGCTATTCAATAAAAATTGTGGACAAGACAGCAACACATGGTAGCACCTGATAATTATTTTCTGTTGTCCACTGAAAAAGGCTGTGTTTGCTATGCATAAGGACATAACAGATTGTATTGAGTCAGGTCAGTTTTTAACAAGATCTAGAAAGATTTTTTCGGCCAACTTACAATCAGAGCTGTACATCTAAACATATAGTGCATCAGTGACTGGTGAAAGTGACTCATTTGTCATTGTAAACACAGTCACACAAAGTGCACCACAACAAAATACGACCTCTGCATTTAACCCATCACACACGTGGAGCGGGGGGCAGCTATCAACAGCGTCTGGGGAACAGTGTAGTGGGACAGTACCTGGGCCAGGACTGTGACCTTCAGTTTACAAGGGCAAGGTCCTAACTACTAGACCACCGCTGCTGTTTTCTTTCTTTCTTTTATGAAAAAGAAAATCAACTGCCATCAGTTTTCTGTAAAGAGGTTTCAAAACTAGCAACTTGAACGTTGATGGATATCCAAAGGTATGGAAAGCGCAGTCTTACAGAAGAGGAATTCAGCATTATTATCATAGTTAACATTCATCTTTTAGTGGAAGAACTTGATCTCACTGTCCCACTGCACTGTACATTTAAACATGTCAGCACAGCATTGAGGTTTCAAAACATTTCTATTCAGCTCTGTGAAAACCACCAACTACATGTTACATCATAATCTCAGAACAACAGTTTGTGTGTTTTAACCCATTTCTATCAAGTCAGCATATTCACTTTTTAAACCACAGCTCTTATATGGGATCGCACAAAGTGGGCTAACCTTTTTAACCTCTTACTAATCAATAAGCCAAGGGTGCCCAACACACTGTGGCTGGGCCGATTGGTTTACATTTCTAAGACTAATATTCAAATGTACAGAATATGAATACTCCAGGTTAACTATTATAGCCATATAAATAATTACATGAGCAGATTTTTGCCATCTAAAATCATGCATAAACTGAAAAAACTCACTTCTCTGATGATTTGTCTATTAAGCGTTCTGGTGTGCGCAGGATAGACCGCTCAGGAGAGAGTGGACGGGGGCTGACAGAGGTATTGAGAGGTGAAGAGCTTCGCAACGAGGAGAATGATATACCCTGTCTACGCATCTCTTGAATGGCCCGCTCCCTGAGAAAAAGAAAGAGAGAGAGAGAGGCAGAGAGAGAGAGAGAGAGAGAGAGGCAGAGAGAAAGAGGGGCAGAGAGAGAGAGAGAGAGAGAGAGGGGCAGAGAGAGAGAGAGAGAGAGAGAGAGACTGGGGAAATGACCTTAAAAGGAACTTTTACTGATGTTTCAAAATTTCTGTTTGACTAAGATGACTGATTTCATTTGAAATGTTCTGTTTTAAAGAAACTTTAGTCATATATGCCTGAGACATTGATTTACAATTTAGCTTTAGCATAATTTTTGGGTTAATATATTTTTATATACACACACACCATTTTGTTCAGAATAATAGCAGTGTGTTTAAAAAAGCAAATAAAGCTCAAATACTTAATAGCTTTTATTTCTATACACACAAATTCGTTGGGAACACTGCACATTCTATTCCAAATTAAAACATGAAGAAAAATGTATCTTACAGTCGTTATCGTACGGTCTTTACAGAAAGTAAAGAAAAGGGAATATTAGGTGGTTCAAAAAAAGTTCTTTACAAACTCATTCACTGTATAAACGGAAAAATATTTAAGATTTTGCTTTTCTTTGAATCACTGAACTAATCTGCACTTCTTTATATGTTTTACCTCTGCAATCAATTTTTTAATAATACTGTTCTTCTGAACGAACCATTTTACTCAGGTTTTTAGAGAGAAAAGTACTATAACCAGCATGTACAACATTTACTGGCTTCCTTCCTTAAAAAGAGGCACCTGTTTTTTCACAGAATGAATGACCTCACTAATTGAACTCCACACTGCTGTTATTTTGACCAAGCCCTTACAATTAATGATTCCTTTGGTTTTCTATTATTTTACTACACATACTACAGTTTACTTATTTTACTAGTAAATTATTTGCCATGGACAAATATAATAAATGTAATAAATGATTGATCAGGTAAGTGATGTTGGACTGCTATTATTCTGAACACAACTGTACGTATGTGTGTGAGTGTGTTTTTACACACACACGCACAGTGCTGATACAATGACAAATAGTCACTTTCACATGTAACAATGTGCTGATGGTTTGGAATAGTACATTAAAAAAATTTTTTAATGCTGTTTTGCAGAAATCACAACTCCAAGTTCATATTACCACAACTGTATAGAAATCGGAGTTGCTAAGTTTCTCTACAATGCACAAAAATGCCCCTTTAAGTTGTTGCCTTGTCTCACCTCTCAAAGCGTTCAGTTGTTAGCTGCCTCTTCAGCACGTCCATCTCTGTCTGAAGTTGAGAGACTTTCCCACGAAGCTGTGAAACTTCTTTAGCATGACCCACTCTAAATAAACCCAAACATATATTTATAACAAGCTGCAGTCACTTTTAAAAAGATCTTACCAAAAGCCCAAAACGCTAACTACACAAGGGCCCAAACCTGGTCCTGAAGGGTGAGTGTCCAGTACAGTTTGGTAGTTCCCCGCCTTAAACTATCTCACTAAACCTGGCAATTAACGGGTCAGTTTTTATTAAACCAGGAGTGCTTGAGAAGGGAAATCATCTATCCTGGAGACCCTCCCTCCAGATGGGACCTCTTAGACATTAGGCTGGTCCCTAGCTACAAACACAAGTGTGAACAAAGGCATAAACAAGATCATCTGTACGTATTCATTTGAAACTCTCCATCTTCCACTCGGTCTCCCCCTCCTTGCCTCTTACATTTTGCTGTCTGCAAGGGCCAGGCGATCTTTTAGCACTTTTAGCTCAGATTCCTTCTCGCTGACACTGAGATGGCTCTGGAACTCCTTCTGCCTGTTAGTGGACAGCAATGTCTCCAGGTTTCGCACAGTCGCCTTCTCGCAGGACAGCTGCTTTTTCAAAAGCTCTGTTTCTGAGCGTACATCCTCCAACTCCCCAGTCATCTGAAGGTAATCATGACAGAATACACAGAGTCAAGGGCAATTTCCTTTAAGCGTCTGCACTCATTTGATTGGTCTAGGTTGTACAGCTTGAAAACTTTGGAATACTCAGTTTTGCTTTGCAATAGGTGATAAAATTGCTTGCTCTGCATGTTTAGCTTCTGCTCTGGGATATTCTACTGTTTAAGTGTTGTTGGCTTTTTCTTTGCAGGGACTAGAGTAAATAGACATACTGAGAGAAGTACATGTGTATATATACACTGCTTCTTCCTCACCCTCTCCAGCTCCATGCTCTTTGCAGTTAACTGCCGTGAATTCAGCTCTTTGTTGGAGTCCAGTTTAACACACAGCTCTCGCACGGAGGCCAGATCAGCCAACACAGAGGCTTTCTCTGCCCGAGCTGTCTGCAGTTCCTCTTCCAGTCGAGACATTGCCCGTGCCAGTGAGGATACCTGAGCCTCATATGCCTGCAGTGCATTCATGTGCTGTGCATAAAAACAAAGACAGAGCAGTGAGATCTGCAATAGTGAAGATCCTATTCAATAGTGCAAGATTATGTTTAAGGTCTACAAAGAGCAATCTTACTTAAATCTACTGACATCTGATTTAGTTTTAACTCATTGTCTTTGTACTGTTATTACTTTGTCTCCTATCGAAGACTCTTAAGTGTAGTGGGGCACTTTCCTGCATGTTAAATGTGGCATATCGATAATTTAATAAATTTTAAAACTGTTTAAAATTAGAAGATTTTAATCAAACATCGTATTTAATCTGCCTTTTCCTAACCATACCTCCTGTATCTCTCGGTCCTGCAGTGAAACTCTTTCTCTGAGGTGTCTGCGCTCGGTGTCAGAGGAGAGCAGCTCTAATCTAATAGAGTTGTTGAGGCCCTCAGCATGCTGCAGTTTCAGCTCACGCTCCTCTGCATCCGAGTGTGCCATGCGGAAGCGATCCAGCATCTCCCTGTTCTCCTGTTCCTGTAGCACAACCAGCAGATCATCAAGACTTGTATGTGCACAACACAGTGTTGTTAATGTTAATGATGTCATAACTTTGTCACTTTAATTATGTTGTATGAATGCAGTACCTGTGTTTGTACGGTGCATTTAAGTGCATTTAATTATGCCACAAACCTAGTTTCATATGGATTTACTGTTAAATTGTAAAGCTAGTGTGAAAAGCTTTGGTCAATCAGCTGAAAAGACAGCAACAGTACAGTGGAATACAAGTTTTCTAGCTTTCTAGCTTTTTTACCTTAGCGGCCATAACTTTTTCTATCTTGGCCACTTCAGAGATGTAGGAGTGAACTCTCATCTTCAGCTCATCTCTCTCTCTGAAAGCCTCTTCCATCTCTGCATGCACTGCCTGTACACAGCAGCACAAAAAAACAGATAAGTGTGTATACCCAGCTGGTCATCCATTCCTGGTGCATACGTGTGTGTGTGTGTGTACCTGGTTTTCTTTGGTCATGGTGACCAGGTCGTCCTGTAGTCGTCGGTTTTCTCTCAGTGCTATTTCTCGGTCACGGCTGACTGACGAGAGCTCCTCTTGTGACTGGTCTAGCTGTCTGCGCAGACTACCAATCTCCCGCTCACGACTGCTCAGCACCCCTTTCAGCTGGCTACACACACCAATTTGTAAGCATATTGCAGACACACAAAAGGCCACAAAAACTGTGAGTATAAAATGAATGATTAAAGAGCTCTGAACAATTGTTCTAAATTGTTCTGGACAGAAACATACTCTAAAGAGGTTTCCATTTCTGTTATGGTGAGTCGAACTTCTGTCAGCATCTTCTCCTACAGAAGGTTTAACAGTCAAAAAGAAGATTACAAGAGAACCTCAACTTCCAAACCATCTTATTCAGTTCTGTACGTTGCAAATAATTTGATTTCAAACAGATGCTCTTGCTTTTAACACCATCTTAGAATTTGAACTAGCAAAAACATCTGCACTTTTGAGAAACTGGCTTCACTGGCAGTGCCTTTACTGCAGGACCATCTGATATTAACTACCTTACTACGAAGTTGGTCCTGTAGCAGGACCATGCTCTCTGCCTTTTGGTCCACAGCCTCCTGCAGAGTGTCCTTCTCACGGTCCAGAGATGCAATGGCACTCTGCAGCACTGCTACCTCATCACTCTGAGAGGAGCCATGTCTACTTAGCTCAGCTACACACACACACACACACACACACACACACACACACAAACACACACAAACAAACCAACCAACAAACTCAGGTGTGCCATTGATGACATCAACAGCTTGACAAATGGTTATAAGACAAATGGTTATACTGTATTAACTGAAGAATGTAGGTCAGATATTAGTTTTGTGATATGAGTAATGCCAGAACTGCAGTGAGTGGGCCTGATAAATTTCCCTAGAAATAATTGTGATAAATTATGATATTGTAATTTAAAGAATGTGTTCGGTTAAATAATGTGTTCTTTTTGGGCTTTAAATTTATGTTTTTGGACACTGGTCAGCTCTTACTTTGCTGCTTGTTTTTCATTTTTTTTAATTTTGGTGATGAAAACTAAATTCAGAGGACCAAAAAATATAGACTTTGAAGCAAACAACTGGCTGCAGTGTTGGGGGCTGTAAGGTCCCGGTGTCACTCCAGTCAGGACTTTGCAGTTACCTCTTTGTCTAGCTATTGTGTCAGGCCTACAAACAGGTGCATTCATTCTTAGGTAAACACAGTTTGCCAATATTGAGGTCAGAAAACATTACTGAGGCAATGTAGGTGTATTATTGTACATATAATATTGTAATTAGACTCATCTCACTGCTAGGCCTATGATACTCATTTTTGAACAGTATAACAGCATAGACAATGTTTAGGCAGATTAATGGTAGTGCGTACAGAAGAAAGTGACCTACTAATTTTGTCTTCTAGCTTGTCTATTTGTTGGTGAGCTGCCTGTAACTCACTGGCCTTCACAGACAATCTGTGCTGAATGTCAGAAAGAGAATTTTCCATCTGCTCCTGAAGTAGCCTTAAACACACACAAACACACACACACACAAAAAGGGAATTCTGAACATTTGCACAGTTATCCCTGCTATTTCTGAACAATATTTGAAAGCATAAAAAGAGATTTACACCCCCCACCCCCGACACACACACACACACACTCATTACATAACACGATGCCCAACAGTACCGAAGTGCACTGTTCTCTGCTCTCTGCTGTGCCATCTCCTCTGCATTCTGAAGTAGAACTGCAGAGCGAGTCTTCAGCTCCTCTTCAACAGCCACACGGCTTTCCTTCAACACGGCCACCTGAGTGCGCAAGTCTGCTCGCTCTCTCTCCAGCTAAAGTCAACATAAATATCACACACACACTAGGTGTCATTGTACAGTATTTATGCATATCGACAGTAAATTAAAAATCACTGGGCGATCCATAACACATCAATCGAAGTTCATTAAAACTCTCAACACAGTGCACATGCACAACCGCACACACACACAACAATGTTAGTGACAGTAATATCAACTGTATGATTAATAAGAGAACAGCACCATCTGAACAGAGGTCTCCAGCTCCAGTAGTTTAGTCTCCTCTTGCTCTCTGTCCGTCAGGGCTGAAGTGTGAGCCACCTGTACAAATCACACCGATAAAGTGGTTCAATAGTTGGCAACCTCCTTTATGCAACTTAAACCTCAGTTTTGTATGTTACAATCTGTGTCACAGCCATTGCTTTGTTATGGTTCCCACCCTACAGATTTATCTTTGCAGGCGAAACAAGCTGGTAAGCATGCCAACTTTAGAAGCTGAACCAGACACGCTAACCAATTTAACATTTTTTAATTTTATAAAAAGGAAAACAGAAAGAAAACAATATTTATCTATAAACCTAATTTTTCGAGTTTCAACCAAAACTTCTATCCGACATGCATGTGCTACCATACGACATGACGTGGTGTGCTCACCCCACTGCCCCAACATAACCAAGAGCAGCCTAAACAAAATTCCATGGTCCTTAAACTACATTTAACATGATCATGAACATAACTTAGCCCTTGGAGATGGCAGGGTGATCTATTTTGTGGAACTCTGATATGTAGCCTAGTAGTTTATTATGAGGTAAAACAAGCTAAGGAGAATGTTGAAATCCAGGACATTCTACTTTTTCTCTTATTTTTCATGTTGTCCAGGTTTTCCAGAACATGTGGAAACCCTGTCTGTGGTTTTGCATGTACATATATTTCTTTCACCACAAACACACACCTTGAGTCTCTCACGGAGAACATCTCTTTCTGTGGTCACCTTGTGAAGTTCAGCATCTGTCTGCTCTCTTTCTTGTCTCATTCTCTGCTGTAGCTCAGGAGAAAATATCACCTCCCTATGAACACTTTTCAGCTCCTCCTGGACCTAGATACACACACACACACACACACACACACACACACAGTAAACAGACACTTGACAAGTTATGCCCATATTTAGAAGCATATCTTCAGTCTCTTTAAGAACGTATGTTGATATGCACAGTGTTAATGTGTTTGCTATACTATGTAAGTGGTGAATGATCTTTACCTGCTGATAATGAGCACTGAGCTGGTCTCTCTCAGCTGTAAGAAGTTTTACTTTAGACTGGATGTCCTCCATGTTTTTCTCAAAGTTCAGAAGCATAGCTTGCAGCTCATCTCTCTCCCTGACAGCACGTGACAGCTCGGTATCTGTACTGTCTCTCTGCACATAAACAGTTTAGACAGACAGGGCAGACAATGTATGAGCTATAGTGTCAGTGAATGGAATTCCAAATATCTTAAACTCATGATGCGCTTATATGTGCTAATATAATGGGCTTTGTCATACAATGGAATAACTGGCTGGGGAAGTTCTTCAGGTTTTGAATTATGCCCTTTGGTTCCAGTGAAAGTGAAAGTGACTACTTGTCATTGTGAGCACCACAACAAAATGCAACCTCTGCATTTAACCCATCACACGTGCACACGTGGAAAAGCGGGCAGCTACCAACAGCACCCGGGGAGCAGTGTAGTGGGACAGCACCTTGCTCAAGGGTACCTCAGTAGTGCCCAGGTCGGGACTGGAACCTGCGACCTTCAGGTCTCAAATGCAGCATCCTAACCACTAGGCCACCACTGCCCGCCTGAGTAATATTCATGCAACAACAAGACAAATTTAGACAATCAAATGCTTCCAACTTTGTGGCAACACTTTGCATCTTTCATGTTCCAGCATGACCATGCCCCTGTGGACGAAGCAAGGTCCATAAAGACAAGGTTTGTTGAGTAACTCTGCTGGCCTACACTGAGCCCTCTCCTCAACCAAATAAACAACTTTGAGATTAACTGGAACATCAAATGCAGGCAGGCCTTCCCATCCATCAGTGCCAAACCTCACAAATGCCCCTTTGATTGAATAAGCAGACATTCCGAGAGAAACAACCCACATTTTTGTGAAAAGCCTTTTAAGGCAGTTTAAAAATAAATTCTAAAAAAAATTAAAGGCCAATTAATGACCACGGTTTTGGAATGGGACGTTTAAACAAGTGCATATTTGATAGTGTGCAAAACTCTTAGGCACATAATAGAATATAAAAACAACACTTTTATTACAATAAACATAAATAACATTAATATAGTAAATGGGGATTTTATTTGTCAGTGTTTTTTTTTTTTTTATCATTGCCTCTCCAGGCCTCTCTATCTGAAAGGCCAGTATTAGTTACCATCAAACCTGATATGACTAGACCAATACCTAATTAACTTAATTTAAGTGCTGTTAATTCTCATAATTTCCCAAATCCAAGCAATGGCGGGAGTCATCGAGGAGAATTCTATACCCAAACTTGTTCTTTTAACCAACTTACAAATTATCAACTACTTTTTGGAAACAAAAATAAAATTGTGATGTTTTACTGCTTTGTTGTCTGCAGTGGTGGCCTAGTGGTAAGGACATTGCCCTTGGGACTCGAAGGTCGCAGGTTCAAGCCCTACTGAGGTACCCTTGAGCAAGGTACTCTACGCTCCATTTCTTAGAAGTCGCTTTGGATAAAAGCGTCAGCCAAATGAATAAATGTATATGTATTTATTTGAATGTTAACTAGAAGAAAGACACTACTTCCATATGTGCCAAATTTTGCACAGAGCTTTTTCATACACTTCTGGCCATATATTGTATATCTGAACAAAACTAAGGCTGTATATTTCTGTGTGTGTGTGTGTGTGTCTCACCCTTACCTGCCAACTTCCTCTGCCTTTGGGACTCCTGCCTCTCGAAGGACTTAGGATGAGACTTCTCTCTGACCCTCCTCTGGTCTTGCGGTATTTCTCTGCCTCTTGCCTGTAGTGATCTCTTTCTTCCTCCAAACTCTTCACAAAAGCATCTAGTCGAGATGGAGAGCGCTCTTTGCTGCATATTCCATGTCGAACACGCATACGCTCCAACTCCAGAATAATTTCCTTATCTAAGATAAATATAGTGCATAACTTTAGTAACGAAGGAGCAAAATAAAGAATCTGTATTACCTCCATCTACTGCCTGTCTAATGCCTGCACAATTCATTACATTAAGATTCAATTCATAGTGCATAGTTCATGGGCAGTGGTGGCCTAGTGGTTAGGACATTGTCCTAGGGACCTGAAGGTTGCTGGTTCAAGTCCCGGCCCAGGCACTACTGAGGTACCCTTGAGCAAGGTACTGTCCCACTAAACTGCTCCACGTCTTGGAAGTCGCTTTGGATAAAAGCGTCAGCCAAATGAATAAATGTAAATGTAAATGTAGTGATGGTACTAATGATATTGTGTCATTTCTACTGTTGCCTCAGGCATCAGGCTCACTATACAAACAATCAAAGAAAGAAAAAGAAGAAAGAATTGCGTTTTACCAGCTTGTGTCATTTTTTCTACTTTGTCCTGTAATCTTCTTTTTTCCTCCTCCAGGAAGTTCAACAATCCCTCCATTTTCACATTCTGCTCCTGTACATCTGCCAGCTGATCCCTCAGACTGTTCTTTTCATGATCCCCTTCTGCCATGTCCTAGAACAGCCAATCAAAAGTTGTGATGTTCAGATACCAATCAAGTCAAAGTAAAGATCTAGATATCAAATGATGCCACGGCCAGAAAATAAGACCAGTAACTGCAAACAGAACTTTCAGGAGGTTAGGCCAAGTAATTCTCTCCAAAATGCAAGAAGACGTACAGTATTGCCAATAGAGGGCAGTATAAACAAAGACTTGTTATAAATTAAAACCTGGCTTTTGACAAAGAGAATAAACCAGCTTAAAAAAAAAATCTGTTACTGCACAAAGACTCTTATCCTTTATTTTTCCTTTATCTCTCTTTATATTTGGGGCAGTCATGTCGGGCTGGTTGATACATGTGAAAAATGCAGAATAAGGTAATCTCAGCTAAAATAACCATTGATTTGGACCCAAATATAATAAAAAATTAATAAAAATGTCATAGTTTTTTTTAGCAGAGTAATCCACTCTATTTCTCTATTTTCAACACATGTATGATGCACAAATGCACATGTAAATTCCACATCCATTGCACCTACAAATTGTGAAGATCAGAGAAGTATTTATTAATCAATCCATATTTTGTGAAGATCTGTACCGCTAGCATGCAATACAGCAGCAGATGGCTAATTTCACAGCCCATTTCACATGACAGTGTTGTAGGCAGCAGAAAGCTACAGGAGCTTTGTGTTACGTACCCGTCTTAATTTAGAGATGACCCCCTCCAGGTCTTCTGTTTGTCTGTGTAGCTGCTGGATCTCCTTCTGAGAGTAGAGGCATGAGCAGTGTAAGGAGAACTAAAACAAGCTAACTGCAGTCTAACCTTCAATTACTTCCCAACTCAATCTGTAGTATGAGATAAAATTAGCCTGATTTAACAAACTAAACATTTATGAAATTTTTGCTTTTCTTGCCCCAGCTGTTGAAGAACCTGGTGTTTGGCCTGAATTCAGACACTCAGCTTTAAAACTCTAAGAATATTTGACCAAACTTTAGGTCATCTTGACCGACTTCAAACGGAGATGATTTCAAAATACACGTCTTTTCTGTGCCTAATTATCAATCAAGGCCAGAATAATTTACGTCAACGGCTTTATGACTCACAAAGCTGAAATGATTTGCGCACACACACATAATGATGATAAACATGCACGTACCGCATTAGCCCAACTTTGCTTAATCTCTTATCAAGGATACTTCCTTCCGAATCCAGGCATTTGGCTACTGAGGTCACAACTGGTTGAAACTGGTTCCACCTAAATCTGCTATAAGATGAGCTTTCTGAGATTCATTCAGAGGTTCAGACTTACTCTGAGGCCTGTGAATCTGCCTGCTTTCCTTTTTTTCTCTCTCTCTCTCTCTCTCTCTCTCTCTCTCTCTCTCTCGCTCACTCGCTCTCACTCCCTTGCTCACTTTGTCTTACTTTGCTTTTCTCTGAGTCTTTGGGATCCCAAATCTTTGGGGGACACTTTGTTTCTAGATAAACACCTCTCTCTCTCTCTGTTAAATAAAACTTTTTAAATTACTTTACAGTGTAATTCTGACCTCTCCTTGAAGACACATCGACACTCGCCAACATCAAACCATTCCCTTCATACATTCGTACCAAATAGTCACAGTTGCTACAAGATCTAGATATAAAAAACACAATCTAGACCAGGGGTGTACCAATAAATCAGTCTGTATTGATGTATCAACAAAAATAGCGAACAATCCAATGTATCAATGTGACATATAAAAATGTATCCGTGTTCATTCCACTGTATTACTTCATTTTACTTCAGTGTTTTGTACTAAGAAGCTGCTTTTACTTATGACTACACTGCTGTATTTGACCTTTAATAACACAAATAAATTCACATTATAATCCACTTCAAAAAATGGAATACATTCGTTCTCCTTTATCTCCTCACCTTGGCCTCCTGGAGCTCCATGTCAGCTGTCTCCAACACCATCTCTTTGTCTCTTTCTAATTGGTGTGCTAGTTGGTCTATCTGGGTGAGCTCATGGCATAGCTCCTGGTTCCTGGCACTCAGGTCTGCCACCTCACTTGAAACGGTCTTCTTCCTCTGCTGCAGCCCCTCCACCTTCTGATCTAGAGCCCTGTTTGTCTCCTGCAGGTACTCAATCTGACAGAATAGGTTACAGCTGGTGAGCTTTCAAGATATGGTGACAATCAATAATGTCCTTTTCAGAAGAGGGACACCATTTCCTTGTCAGATATTTTCATAGCTGCTGTTCACCTGTAGGTTCAAGTGAGCAATGAGTTTTTCATTGCTGCTGTTCTGAGCCTCCAAAGAGATGACATCAAATGGTCGACCTCCATCCAGAGCCCGATTCAGACGGTCAATTTCTTTGTCTCGCTCCTCCACCTGGAAAAACAGCAGAGTAAATTAGGGGGTGGGCGATATGGCAAAAAATATTTTATCATGATTTTTTTGAGAAATTTCATTCATATGCGATATGTCATAATACACACATGGACAAAATTGTTGGTACCCTTCAGTCAATGAAAGAAAAACTCAAAATGGTCACAAAAATAACTTT
>JBBPDA010000152.1:11267363-11284522 GCA_037974385.1 Arnoldichthys spilopterus | reverse complement strand
TGTGCACGTGTGATGGGTTAAATGCAGAGGTTGCATTTCGTTGTGGTGCTTGAGTGTGTTCACAATGACAAAGTCACCTTCACTTACTTCTCACCATTCACATACTCTGTCCCAAATATTGGAGACTGTACTTCATTCACTTTTCATGTTGCAAGTTTAATGAAACCAAAAATTCTGGTAAAAAATGCATTACAAGACAAAAATCACAAAAAAGACAAAAAAGACAAAAAAGTCGGTGATAACTGAAAACATAATGTAAATTGTATTGTATAACTACATTGTCTTTAATTTCAGATTTTTTTAAAGGAAGCAAGTTGGAGATATTTCTTCAAATAATGGAAAGAAAATAGAAAATTAAAAGTTAAATGCAATGTACCAGAAAAAAATAAGCAAGCAAGTATACAGACATATGTCTTCAGCGTCTCCAGAGGGCAAATGATTGTTGACACATTTGTTTTAAGCTTTAAGCTAATTTGAGGGACAGTAAGGTAAACACATTTTGATCTTGATCTTGATAGGGACACGGTTGCAAAGCTTAAGAGCTGCCACTGAAAGAGCCCATTCACCCTTGAATGGGCTCTTTTCAGTCAGAGGATCCCAGAGCTCTTAGTGGTATGTGAAACTGAATTCTAAATTCAGTCAATTAAGAGATGCTAAAATTGGTGTAATGTGATCATGCTTTTTGTGGCTAACTGTAAAAAGTGAGCATTTTACAATTATTTAATTTCAGACTTGTTTATTGACCTGTTCATATTGACCTCATCATATTATACAATATAACTGATTATTTTCTGTTTTAAATCAGGTCTTCTCTGATGCTCATGATGTGGTTCAACACAAGACCCCTGTAAAATCCCCCCGCACCAAGCGTCCACCTCCTCCTGGCACGATTGAGTCAATTAACCTGGATGCTGTTCCACAATCAGGCCCACGCTTAGATAACACTGCTGCCAAACACAAACTGTCTGTCAAACCCAAAAACCAGAGAGTTTCTCGCAAGCACCGTAGGTTTACACAGGTAAAGAAAAGCAGCTTTTTTCATATGCAATTGTGGCTATTAACATAGCTTAGAACACCTTTTAAACACAAAATTGATGTTATTTCATATGTATTTTAGGATCTTTTAGAGGTGGATATTTCAGAAGTACTGCAGGAAGAGACAGATGCACAGAAAGATATGGATGAATCAGAAGTCTGGAGAGATGAGTATGAAAGAAGCCACAGAGCAAGAGATGATCATGAGCCCCCTGAAAAATCCAAGAAGCAGCGACTTCAGGAGGAGGAAGAGGAACGACTGTATTCTCAAAGAAAGCGAGAGCAAGAAGAACAAAGAAGAAGAAGAGAGGAAGAGAGGAGAGCTGAGGAACTGAGGTTGGAAGAAGAGAGAAGACGCAGGTTACAAGAAGAAGAACGCTTGAGAAGGGAGGAAGAGGAGAGAAGATGGTGGGAGGAAGAGAGGAGAAAGAAGGAAGAAGAAGAAAGAAGAAGGAGGGAGGAGGAGCAACGATTAAGAGAAGAGGAAGAGAAGATTATGCATGAGAAAGAAGAAAAAAAGAGGAGAGAAGAAGAGGCTAGAAGGAGAGCAGATGAGGACAGAAGGAAGCAGGAACTTGAAGCAGAGCGCCTTCATATGGAGGAGGAAAAGAGAATTAGAGAGGCAGAGGAAGAGAGAAAGAAAAAGGAGGAAGAGGAGGCAGAAAAACAAAGGCTTCAGAAGTTAGAGGAGAAACGTCGTAGAGAAGAGGAAGAGTGTCTTCTTGAGGAAAAAAGAAGAAGACAAGAAGAGGAGGATAGAAAGAGACAACAAGAGGAAGAGAGAGCTGCTGAAGAACAGGCCAAAGCTTCAGATCCAGAGTGGAAGAGAAAAGCAGAGGAACTGCGATGGAGGGAGATGGAAGAGAGGCAAAGGCCCTTCACTTTCAAAGTATCCTCAGGTGAGAAGCAAATTCTCTTTCAGAAAGTCAACCTCTCCCCTGTTACCCTAGTACCTGGCCAGCAAGGTGAAACAACTGCTGAAATAAAAGAAGGCACTCCAGGAGGTGCTGATTCACCAACTTTATCTTCATCCCTCTATGTCCCTCACACTGCTATCTTAGTGACTGGTGCACAGCTGTGTGGAACTGCAGTAAATCTCGATCAGATAAAGGATTCAGCCTGTAAGTCTCTGCTTGGTCTTTCTGAGGACAAAAAAGCCATAGACATACTACCAGTGAAGAGCAAGATATCACCAGATCGCAAATCTGGGAAAACAAAATCTCTGAATGAATCTTCTTTATCTGCAGACCAGTCCAGTGCTGCTGTACTCGCAGAATGGGCCAATATCCGTTCCAAGATTTTTAAAGGTGCTGAGGATGGGAAATACCAAGAATATCCAGATCAGAACCATAAGCAGGCACCAAATCGGGCAGCAAATGAGGACCTAAATCAGCCACCATTCTCTCACGCCAGTCTCAGGAAGACCATGTCAGCAAGCGCCAAATTTTCCATCACCCCAGCCAGAAAGAAGTTTGCTGATTCCAATAGGAATTCTGAGGTCTTAAGTCAAGATGACAGAGAAGGAGGGAAGATGGATTCACCGTCTACAGATTCAGTACCGAGCCAGCTTCTTATTTCACCTTCTTCAGCTGCCAAGGCTCAAAACAAAGGAGGAAAGACAGTCCGCATGTCAGACAGTGCAGAAGAATGCAAGTTTGCCAAAGACCTCCCTTCTTTCTTAGTTCCGAGTCCACCACATGGATCTCCCAAATCCCAGAGATCTGAAACAGTGCCCACCAGCCAGAAGAAACTGGAGATCATGGACACAAACAGTGATGGGGATCAGAGAGACCAGAGTGGTGATGAGAGACCCTCACCATTTGGCATTAAGCTTAGGAGGACCAATTATTCTCTTCGTTTCCATAGTGAGCAATCTACTGAGAAGAGGAAGAAAAGGTACAGTGCAGGTGACAGTTTTGAAGGGGTCCCAGTGCCCCTTACTTCCACTGACCAAGATTCAGACTCCTCTGCATTCTCTGAGAAGACCAGTCCTACGTCTCCACTTCGAGAGACTGATAGTGTTAAACTCGAAGCAATTTCCAGTGCAGAGGCACTGTCCAAGACCAGCAGAAATAGCATAGTATATAATGAATGTGACAAGCTTGTCAGACCACCACTTTACCAGAAACCTACCACATGTCCTAGACAATCTGATGGTGCCACACCGCCACCATCTCCATTACCTAAACCTGGTAGAAGGACTTCCGGGGACATGCTTTCCCAGAGGACAGGAGGGCCCGAATTATCAGCTGAAGAACGCACTGATCGTAAGGAAGACCCCTCAGAATCTGTGAAGAGCCCCAGGAATGGGCAAGGGGATGATGAGCCAAAAGAGAAAAGGTCTTTCTTTCCATCCATCAGCATCCCCTGGAGGGAGAAAACAGATCGGAGGACTGAACTCATCAAGAGAGGTGGGTGATCACTCATAAATATACAAACCACAATTCCAGATGTTTTCCTATATGCAGCAAAACCAAAAATGTGTCATATGTTAATTCACTTTAACCTTAATTTAACTGACAAAAGTACAAAGAAATGATTTTTAATAGTTTTACTGACCAACTTAATTGTATTTTGTAAATATACACACATTTAGATTTTGATGACTACAACATACTCAACAAAAGTTGAATCACAGTAAAAATAAAATTAAAAAGTGCACAGAAAATTCAAGTTACACTGGTCTGAAAGACTCTACATTAAGCAGGGATCATGATTGGGTAAAAAAGTAGCATCCAGGTTGGGGCTCATGTCTTTGTGCTGAAATTCATGAAAGAAATGTTTGTCAGTTCAAAAGGAATGTTTCTCAGCGCAAGTTTATTTAATTGCAGACAATTTAGGTCTTTCGACATTTACAGTATGTAATACTGTGAAAGGATTCAGAGAAGTCAGAGACATCTTCTTGCGCTTTAGGCGGCACTGCATAAGAAGCTACTAAGACAAATCTAGCCTGGGCTTGGGAGTACTTTGGAAATCCATTGTCACTTAACACTGTTCGTTGCCTAATCAAGAAATGCAACTTGAAACTGTAATACGCAAGGAGGAAGTCTTAACATTACCTCAAAAATAGTGGCAAGTTAATTGGGCCGAAGCTCATCTCAGAGGGACCAAGAGAATTGTGTGCTGGAGTTCTTTGGAAAAAACAGGCATCAAGTACTTATTTCAGCAGGACAATGCCAGAGCGCATTCTCCACGGGCCACAACAGAGTGGCTTCATAGACATAGAGTATGTATGCTTGACTGGCCTGCTGCCAGTTCAGATCTAGCTCCTATTGAAAATGTATGGTGCATCATGAAAAGGAGAATCAGACCACAGCAACCACAGAACGTTGAGCAGCTGAAGTATTGTTTAGCTTGTTTGAAGCTTGTTTATAGATCATATATACAAAAACTAGAAGCTTTGCTACACCCAGGTAACAGTCACTGTGACCCTGTGGATGCACAACCACTTGCCAATGAGCAGCACAAATGGTTATAGCTAGGCATAATGATTATAATGCTTTTAAAGATTTGCTGCATGTTTCCTGTTGAAAGTTTCAGATGCCAGGTTTAGTAAATGTAAGGCATTGCTGAAATTCATTTTAAATCCATTTGAGAGAAAACATTTTTTTCTCTTCTGTTTAAATAAAAGAACAGCTCTGGTAAATATCTCCAACATTACCACTCTGGTAAGGTTTTTTTCTGTGTAATTCTAGTTGTTATAATCATTCAGCAGGCTAAACGGGCTAAAAACGTTCTCTTTGGCACTCAGGTAACTTTGTGTGCTTAAGTAGAATTCAGAAACATTCATAAAGAATAGTTTAATTTTATATAAAGAACATTTATTTCATCAGGTGTTGGATGGACAAAACGTTGCATGGATGCTATGGAAGAGGGGAATTTAGTGTCAAAGGCAGTATATGAATAAGGAAAGGCAGAAGAGTCCAGTATGTGTCTGGGCCATTGTTGATTAATAAAGGCTCTGCCCTCCCACCTGGGAAAACTATGCCATGCCACTGACAATGCAAAATTACTCAGACAAATAAAATATTATTTTATTTAATTATGAAAAACTATCACCTTGCATTCTAGAAAAACACAGTAGTGTATGGTGTTTCATGTCTACATTTGGCCAGACACCAGTCATCATTAACGTAATCAAATTCTTGTTCTATGTCTCTATTGCTCCCATAGTGGCTTCATCATGTGTTTGTGCTTCTGTTTCCTACAGAAAAGCCCTCGCTTCAGAGCAGGCATTCCCTGGACAGCTCACGAGCACAAGAGAAGGAGGCAGGACCACTGTGGATCACTCTGGCTTTGCAGAAACAGAAAGGTTTCAGAGAACAGCAGCAGAGCAGAGAGGAAAGGCGGAACCAGAGAGAGGCAAAGTTGGCTGAGAAACAGGCCAGAGACAGGGAGAGTGTATGTAAAAAAATCCATGCCAAACAGTAGAAAATAGATATTCGTTTTCTTCTTATATGCAACCTAAGAAAATTAGAATTTGCAAGTTTGTGTTTTTGTAAGGAAAATTTCTAAGGATTGTTTGTCCTACAGGTGGGATTAGTCAGCCCTACAGAGGGTAAAGGGAATGGAAACTCCAGTTCTCCTAAAACACAGACCCCAGAGGAGAATAAGAGACCAGACACTTTACTGGCCCGTTTTGAACGTCGAGATTTAAAGAAAGCCAACACCCTGCCCAGTTCTGTCACAGGTGCATTTTCCTTATTTATTACAATACATTAAACCTGTTAAATCTTTTAAAAAACTTTTATATATATATATATATATTTAAAACTAATGGAAAGTCTTGCTTTATTTTCCTTCATTAGCCTCTATATTTTCCTGCATAATAAACATATACATACAAAAATAAAGGAGAAATGTCTTACCTATGATGTAAATGGTGTATTTTTCTTTTTCTTCACTTGAGAAAGTACATCTGCATTTCCCTGCTGTTTGTCTTTTCTAGTTGAGATAGCAGACTCTACACCATCGCCCCCAGCAGCAAAGGACCAGACAAAACGCTTCCCACCAGGTGACACTCCACAGGTTTCCACTGAACCTGCTTGGCTTGCTCTTGCCAAGCGTAAGGCCAAAGCATGGAGCGACTGCCCGCAGATCATCAAGTGACATTTCCTCTCTGACTTCTAGAAAAGAGCAAACAGTCCTCTCTGGCATTCAGTAAGCACCACTTCATCTCACACATGAACCTTCACAGAGCACCTTGGTACCTGGAATAGTCCATTCACAAACCTTTACCTCAACTGTTGTCATTGCACAGAAAGGGTAAGAAGATGCATGCATTTCCAGAGAATTGCATTTTTTTTCTATGGTTTCTATGGTTTACAGCCATAGTGATGCAACTTTGCCTGTATTCATAGTGTGGATTCTGTCTGGTTTTGGATTTGAGAGATATCATGAAATGTAAAATCTTCTCCCGAAGGCCATTCCTCCTCATCTTCTTCAAACACATTTTATCAATTAAAAACCCAGCAGACCTGTTGATAGCAAATCACCTGTGAGGGGACATGACGCATGCCTAGTTCACATTACAATAAGTGGTTCACATGTAATCTGTTTGACTGCTCTTTGGGGAATAGTTTGGGGTGAGACAAGGGCTACAATGTAAGCAGTAAGTGACACCATAAACTTATTTTTTCACCCTAGATATCTATCACACACAGGAACAGCAGAACTGGTCCTCATGTATTTGACATTCACATAAATTCAGTTTAAATTGTCTTAATACCACTTGTCTGCTATGGGCAAGTTTAATTCACCTTTTTCTGACTTGATTTGATATCTTGGCAAAGTGTGGAGATTTTCACTGTGTCCGTGACAACTGTGACTGCTATCGTTTTAAGACATTGTTGAAAATCACTATGATAACTTAGTCACTGTGTTTACTTATGTAAATAACTAACATTGTCATTAATGGTGTTTCCATTGCACCACCATGTTAAGTCAATGCACTGAAAACCATGCTACCGGTCGGTGAACGATCTGCTTCTTGCACAGTGTCTATTGCCTCCAGTTTCCTTGGAAATAGTTCCCTGGGAAAACAAACTGCCTGCTTGCTGTAATATAAACACTGTTATCCTCTCGTACCGTGTGCTAGCTGTTCTTGTACTGCAAATCAAGAAAATCTGAAACTTGGCAAGACAATGGGAGATCAGTGTTTAAAATTAAACCCCACTAGGGGGAGTCTAACCTATGACATAGCTCTGCAGTGGAAAGGATACTCTTTCTTGATTCTGTGTTATTTTCATAACGCGCAACAGCTTTGGACTAATGTGAAGCCTTGATCTCCCAGAGAAAGTCCAACCCCACTACTTACGTAACATTTTGTATGTATGTAATGTATGTAGGTATGTATGTATGTACAGAGGTGAAATGAAATGGACTGTGTTCCTTTGGAGGCCCCTGAACTGCAGACGCTTCATCACTGTTTTTAATTTGGTCTTGTGCAATAGTGTAGCGTAAACAGTGTTGTATGTAACATTAAATAAAAGCAGTTTGTTGGTACTTGCACTTTTTTGTTCCACTTAGCAGTACTCATGAGAAAAATCTTAAGGTACTGAAAATGTTATAAATTATGTAGAAAAAAGCATTAAAATGTGGATATTTGAACTCTTGTAGTTGACATGTCTTATTGTTGCCAAGAAACATGAGCAAGTAAATCTTTACAGCTGAGTAGTAAAAAAAAAAAACGACACAATGCACTACCTTTGCATAACACCAGCAATTATGGTTCATTCTTTACTGATATTCCAGTAATTTTTTTCTTAAAACATTTTAGCTTAACTAACACAGTTTAGTTAGTAAACATATTTCAACAATCAGATACAGGGATTTTCTCTGTTGTGAGTTCCAGGCAGTACACATAGTCATTCCGACAACCCAGCACTATGGTGTGGCCCCACACAATGGGAGAAGAGAAAAGCTCTCCTGGCAAGGAGAGAGAAGCCTTCAGTGTTCCCTGTGCTGCATCTAGGACCCACACTGTCCCATCAGTTGAAGCCACAGCCACCAGCATTCTCATCCCCCAAGGAATACCATCAAAAACAAATGGACTGGAGTATACTTTGCCTGTAGTTTGGAAACGCCATACTAACGATCCATCATAAGCATTTATGCCATACACAGAGCAGTCATGTGACCCACAAACAACCACTTGAAATGCACTTGTGCCTCTTTCACATGCTCCAGATTCTCCTGTTCTCTGGTTGGTTGTAGAGTGCACTGGAGCTAAGCAAGGTGATGAGAAGACAGGTCCATCCGTGCAAAAGTTCCATAGCTAATGAGAGGGAAATAAGATAAAAAAAGAATTAGAATATTATAATATATTTACTGATCCACCATAGTATTACAACCACTGATGGATGATATAAATAACACTGATTATCTTGTTATCTCATTACAGTGGCACTGTAATGTGGTACAGTTCAGTAAGGATCCACATTTCTATAGTTAAATCTTACCACTTTTCCATCGTGGCTTAATGCACTGATGTGTCTGTTCACTGAGCCAATGCATACACAGGAGTCAGAACAGGAAGGAGAGGAGAAAAATGGAACATCACTGGTATACTTCCATAAGAGAATTCCACTGTCCTGAACAAAATATAATCGAAATATACACGTTAACAACTTTTAATTCAATGTCTTTTTTATCAGAGCTGTGGTGAGACTAGACATAAAGACAACTCATTCAAATTACTAACACATTTGTAAAAGCCTAAATATCATCACCCATTACATAAAAGTCAATTCTTTAACCCCACAAGAGTGAGAATGCCCTGTACTCACTGGACTGAGACAGTGGAGCTGCCCTCCTAGTGTGGCAGAGTAGAGTCGCCTGGGAGAGGAGTGGACGCAGGGGGATGAAAACACAGCACCACTCCCACAGTGGTGTTTCCACACACAGTGTTTTCCCTGAAACAGACATGCATAACCTTGTGTTTGTCAAAATTCAACACACCCTATCTTACTGCACTTACGTATAGGGTTTAAAAATTATTTTTGTACGTTTGTTTGTTTTACTCCGGGTTCATCAAAGATAACCACAAAATATTCTGAGGATGTTCATATTTGAGAACCTTAATATTTCCTGGCCAGCACCTAAGTAGATATTAATAGTATTCTTACCAGTGGGTCCAATGTATAGATATGTCCATCATGGGAACCAATGGCAACCAGACCACTCTGAGGGTCTACAGTGGGGGAGCTCTTCACAGCATCTCCAGTCTCAAACACCCACCATGTCTCCCCTGAATCCACACGCAGGAAATACACTTGCCCATCATAACTACCTGAAAACAGAGGATTGGCATTTGAGGGCTGCCATTTGAAAAAGCACCTTGCTGCTTTTCTCACATGCAGCTATGAGGTTAATGCAGTTAACAAGTAATAGAAGCATACAGTTACCTAGAAGCCATGTTGGAGCCTGAATTGCATTTTTCATTTTTAATAGAATTATTGATACAGAGTAAGAAACAAGCTAAACTGAGATTTTTCAAAATCCGCAAGATTTGACACTTATTAGTTGTAAGAAAAGTGGACTATTGTGCTGAATGGCTTCTGATGCTGTATTTTTCCTTCAATTAATTTTTTATAATTTTGCCGAACAGCTCCTACAAACAGTATGGTTATTTGCCCTGCACACTGGAGATGTGGGTCACCCAGCTGCCTTTATAGTCTCATGTGTTCCTGCTATCCACTGCACAAGAACCCAATGAATAACTAATCCCTTTAAATTCACCTGGTATTTCATTAAGCTGTACCTGGGTCTGGCTTCTACATACTGTCAGTGCCTTAAACCATATTGTTTCCACTTCCTAATAAAGCACACAGAACTTCAGCCTTGCATTTCATTACGAGTGACTGCATAAACCTACTTCTATACTTACCGATGGCTACCAGGGTTCCACACTTCGAGACAGCCGCAGAAGATTCCAGTCTGTCCCCCAACACTCGCTCCCAGATTACTTCTCCACTGGTCAGGTCCAGAGCCTGCAGTCTATGGGAGTGAGAGCCTATAAATACAGTAGCTTGGTGAGGACCCACCAGGAGCACAGGCGAAGCATCCACACATCTACCGGTGTCTGAACTCCACAGGACCTGGAGGCTCAGAGGTTGGGCATCTGATAGAGCACATGACCATGAAATATCTCTGCTTGCTTTATTAGTGTGCTGGTCTTCCTCTTCTCCAGATGGAGTGTCTTTGTTAAGGTGATTAGTGTCAGCTTGTTTGGGAAGGTACATATTGATTGGTCTTACAGAGGGGCCCTGTTCGTCTGCATCACTACCTTTGGTAACAAATGAGGAGTTGAATTTAGTCATCAGATGACTCTCTGGAAATTTCTCTTTAATTGTGCAATTGTTAGCGTCTTTGGTTTCTGTTGAGTTGTCAAGGAAGTTTTGCAATCTGCTTTGAGAGTAATCCCACTCTAGAACCTCTCCAGCTCTTCTCACGACTACAAATCCCCTTTGTCTTCTTCCTGATGAATCCACACGTGCCATGACCTTTCCTAAACTTTCACTGTCAGTTTCATCTATGTGGTGTCTCTTGAATGGGACAACAAAGGCATACTCTTCATGCCGTCTCTTGGCTGTTGCTGGAAAAATGCTGTGCTGTGTTTTTGTGATATGCTTAAGTACATCTGAGAAAGAGCCGTCTAGAAGAACTTCCAGCAGACCTGGTGAGGTTGTTCCCATAGTAACAGTTATGTAATCGAAGAGGTGCAGGGCCTGCAGGGAGTCCCCACCACTTAACATGAAGTGGGCATCCTCTGTAACTGTTGCGTCATCAGCAAGACCCAGACATTCCTGCCACACACACATACACACGAACACACAAATAACCAATAATATAACAAATTAGTTTCATTCTGCTTCAAGTCTGCACATTCTCCACTGAAAAGAGCATGTATTCCAGGACTAGTCTAAACACCTTATTGTGAAAATTCATCATTCACCATTCATCAACTAGTGTTTTAGAATTTAACATCCAAAACCTACTTAGATTTGCAAGTTTTACATTATCTGTGAAAGCACCCAGGTTTCCATCTAGGTGTCAATTTAAACTTGAATGTATAAGTAAAATGTCAAAATATAATCAATCTCAGGCTGAAATTCCATCAGCTTTGCACAAGAGAATAAAACCCAATGTCCATAAAATACTTATGAAATACGTATCTTTGAGAAAATCTTTAATGTTGACAAACACAATGTTGCTGTTTTTGTTCATTTTTTGGCTATATCGTACATCATAAGAACATAGAGACAAAATGCATTGGCAATTCAATGCATTTTTATCAGCAAAAATGCATCCATATTTAGCCTACCCCAAACACCAAATACTACAGCATGAACTCCATACCTTCCATAGAGTCTGCAGTCTTTCTCTCACTGTCTCAGTTTCTCCCAATGCAATGTGGTCACCACTGACCTGTCTCTGTCTCTCATACATTCTCATCAGCTTCTCCATATTCACCTTCCCTGTATGGATACATACATCAAGACTATGTCAAAAGGAAAGAGCAGAGAACCACATGCAGAAAACAAGCCCAAAAGGTGACCGATTTCTCCAGCTGTACACTATAGTGCCTTTAGCATGTCTAATAGTGTTAGCTTTTTACAGCCAATGTTCATGTTGATCTGACTGTCTGGTGTGTGACTGAATGTGCACACAATATATAGCTATCAGTTTTTAATGCATACAATAAAGGGATACAGTACCATGATTAGTGAGTGGCAGGACAGGAACCACTAATATTGTATCTGGAATACAGTGACTGGGTAAAAATTGAGACAGTCCTTGAAGCACTTCCTTCTCTATAGATCTGGAGGAAATTGTGGAGTCTTCCGAGATATCTTTGTGGACATCAGGAGGGACACCAGTGGAGCTAGAGCCCTGTTGCACATCATTTTCAGCTGAAGATATGGTCTGTTTTCTGTTTGTTGTGTCTGTGGCTTGTATAGCTGTGGGTACTATAAAAGCCACCAGTCTGCTGCCCTCATGTAGACACACCACACAAGCTTCAACCTGAGGCAAGCTCTCTGCAACCTTAAAGCAGAAGAAAAGAAATATGTAGTGAAAGAGAAGACAAAACAACACATGAGTTACAGATAAATCGCAACATTTAACCATTATTCATTCTTCTTTTCCTCGCTACATGTGTCCACTATACTTGTGAAACAAGTGATTTTTCTGTTCTATAGTGCAATGACACAGTAAAAACTTTGTTACCAAGACAACAGTCTCACAATTTTGCAAAAATGTTGGAATAACTGCATGCATCATATAAACATTGTAAACCATTAGTAGATTTTTATGTGAATGACAAGTTAACAGTAAAAGAACATAAAAATCAACACCCGTCACTAATGATCAACTTTATCGACAAATATTGGTATCATTACATTCAAGCAACCAGCCCAGGAAAGCTGGCATAAAGTAAAAAGGCCTACCTGTTGCACAGCATCAAGGTGTACCCGCTGCCCATAGCGTTTCACTAGTCGATCCCTCCTGCCCAGGTAATAGAGATGTGAGTCCTTCACAGTCACCCAGTCTCCTGTAGCACGCATTGTACCTTTGGTAGCAGCAGTGTCATCATCTAGCAGACATACCCTGTCCTGGCCCCCTAACAAGCACACACATAGATTTAAATAATCCACTCAAGTCTTCCAGTCTGTATAGAGGGTGAAGAGTAGGAACATGTGTCAGGTCAGTTGCAAAGCTATTGTGAGGTCAGGTAATGTTGATAATTCTGCCTTTTTAAATGTACAATACAAAGTTAACACCACATCAGTAAACCAAAATTCCAGCAGTTGTTTAATGCACTCCATTTATGCAGAAAAATATAATAATCTGAATAACACAGCCTACTAAACCAAGTAAGTTTTCTGATTCAAAATGGAAGAAAAGGATGTCAATGAAAAAGATAAATTAAGCAACAAAAACAAAGTCACTTTGGGCCTCAATTCTTACCACATTTCCAGTGCATACATCTACTTCGAACTTAAACACAATGTATTTTGATTTACTGACGTGACCACACAAGAATTTCATTAATCATCATTAAAAATGATATGCTTAAAATGAAATTAACTGGGGAAAAAGGGGATTCAAACATATATTTAATTAAAATATTAAAGGACCATGACAAAAGGATCACTATTGCCTCACAAGAACTTTTCATTTTCTTGCAAATGTTTCACATTCCCTCGCAGCAATTTTGCATTTCCTTGTCATTGTCATTGTGAACACAAAGAAATCTGACCTCTGCATTTAACCCATCACACTTGCACACGTAGAGCAGTGGGCAGCAGTCAACAGCACCTGGGTAGCATTGTAGCAGGACGGTACCCTGCTCAAGGGTACCTCAGTGGTGCCCGGGCCAGAACTTGAACCTGCGACCTTCAGGTCCCAAGGGCAATGTCCTAACCACTAGGCCAGGACAGAATATTTTATGTAGACCTTATTAAGCCCTGTTTTAAACTCCCTATATGTGGACTGTTAATAATTCTGCATTAGAAGCTAATAATACTATAAAATATAGTGCAGACCACCGCTGGAGGTACCTCTTTCCTAAAATTACATTAAACCTTGTTACAGCTGTGGTAGCATAGAAATCTAGAAAGCTCAGGTATGACGACCGTTCTAGTAACTTCAGCTACTTCAGTGATTTTCACTCATGATAGCTGCTATTCCTGTATTATGCTGGTCAATGTAATGCAGAGCATTTCATACACAGTGTAAGAGAAAACTAAATTTGATTTAGATTTTTCAAAATTTAATCATGCAGTAGATTTATCAGAATTTTATCAGAAAAAAAAGAGGTTAACTGTTAGACATATTCATCAGATTTTCACATCAAAAGGGAAAAAAAGAGTCTTTAAAAATACCTATGAAGACCTGGCCCTCTCCTTCAGTGACAAGACATCCACTTTCATCTCTCACTTCCACAGCAGTGTCCATCAGAGGCCCTCCCAGAGGCACAGATGTCTCAGCCCTTTCAAATACAAAGCCCAACATTACCCACAATGCACTAATTGCAAGTAATGTGTCTGATGCGCAATATCACTACTACAATTTAATAACAGGATTTTGTCTATAACGTATAGCTCTAATCCATGTGAACAATGCTCAAAAGGGAATTTAGAGGTTTACTCACTTTAGCACTACACAACCAAGTGATCATCTGAACATAATAGGCCAAACTATTAGGAACACTTTAAACCCATAAAAAAACCCCCAAGTTATAAAAATAATATAATGCTGCAGGGATTTAGTAAAGATCAGAGCATGAGGGACACTCACATTTTGTCTAGGGGGAGAAGGCTGTTTGGTAGCTCAAAGCAACACGCCCAACAAGAAACTTCTGTTGTGCCATAGAGGTTATAAATGTGTGTCTTATTGCCCTCCTGTCTCCAGCTCCTGAGGACAGAAAGTGAAGGACACACCTCTCCTCCTAAAGCCAACACCCTCAAGGAGGAGCCTGCACTAAGCACTGCCTCCTGTAAGACCCGCCCACCAAAGCGGCGCACTAGAGAGGGTGTCGCCTGCCGAACAAAAAGAAACAAGATTATCTAACATTATCATAATCAAAACCAGTGGAAGCCAAAGATGCTACATGAAACAAACGAAAATCTGTTGAATCTGTCACAGCTGATGACCATAGGAACTGAAGCTTTTGTGTGTGATTCAGTCGGCTCAGTCATTGTTCACCATCTGCTCTATGCACCTGTGCTGTTGTAATGCTCAGTCACATCTGAAAGGCCACTTAACAGTTAGAGCAGGCATGAAAAATGTAACGTACTGAAATACAGGTAGATGCCACTCAGATTTCTACATTAAAAAAAAACTTCAGCAGGGGTAGATATGTACATGAAGAATAACAGACATCAGAACCAACCCACAATTTCCTAATCACTTCATTTCCATTATCGGGTCTTTCACTTGTATATATAAGGTCCTGTCCACACTGGCATTCAAATCTTGCATAAATGAATGTGCTCTGAGCAATCTAGGTGTGCAAGTTCCGTTTTGTAATGGTGTTTGATCAACTTCAATATGACATTATATTCATGTTTGTTAGGCTTTGTTCAATCCCAACCTGCAGCCAAGACTGTAATTCTGTGTATTTACCTGTGGGGGGCAGTAATTAGGCAGTTCAGAGTGTTTTTAATCTCTGGGGTAAGGGTTATTCTTCATTCCATTCACGAAATACTGATCAGTTGGCTTTAATAGATCTAAACCTTGACCTCCTTCTGTTAAAATCCTCCTTATGCGTGATATAGGCAAAGAAACACTGACGCTGCTATTGGGTTCAAATTTTAACTGAGACAGGTCTAATGCTCCACAGCATTAAATTAATGTTGTATTACATTACATTAATGAATGTTTTCTTCACATTCATCAGGATTTTGGCAGAAATGAATGGCATGAAAAAGCTTCAGGCAATATTTTTTGACACCACCCGAATGCACATCCAACTGAATGCAAGTCATGGAGGCCTGTGTGCATGGTTTGATTTGCTACAATGAGCAGAAAAAATGCTGCTGTTTGATCTTGATCTTTGATCTGAAACATATCCAAAAAAAGATTACTCTTATGCAAATTTTAAACAAGAATAAATCAAGGCTCTCGCTCAAAAACCCACACTGTGGCATTCAAAAGTCAATTACACATAGTGCGTCTACCATCTGTAAACAGTCACTATAAAATTCAGTAGTCAAGGGATGGTCAGTACAATCTAAAGTGAGGCTCATGTTCACACAATCACTGCAGACAGAGCAGTTTTTTGTATTGAACACTGAGAGCAATTGGTTTTAAAAGAAATACATGGTGAGACCATTATCAGGTGCTGTACAATAACAGCCATTTAAATTAGCTTAGCTCTCACAGCTCAGGGCCAGCTAGCAATAAACATTAGGATAATTGTTTATTGAGACATCTTGTTAAATGTTTCTTTACTACTAAAAAGGGAGCAAATCCAACATCTGTCCAGGTTAATGTTTTAGCCTTTAAGCCTAACAAACTGAAACATGTTGATATGAATAGAATTGATTCAGTGGGAAACAACCACTTTACCATGTTAAGATCAATATAGATCTAGATTTCTGACAGCACTAAGGTAGTGTTATCATTGCTGGTCTCAAAATACACCATTATATATCAACTGGTATACATGCACTCAATTGTGAGCGTGCATGTGAGAAACTGATTTATGTTACCAGTATTCTCTATTGCCAGTACAAACACCGCATTTAAATGCCAATATTGAGAGAACTCTTGTGAGTAGGAATTGACTGTCTGCCAATACATGGGTCAATTTTGTTATTTTTATGGGTTCAATCCTGCATAATTACAACTGATAACTGTCAGCTGTATGAGATTTTCAAAGGACAACATGCAATTTGCAACAACAAGGTACAACAAGGACTAAATGCACAATTAATGCTTTGAAATATCGATTACCAACAAATAACTGAAATGTGATTATTCCAGTGATCATTATTCTAAGTCAAAAGGATGTGGTGGGAGCTGGGGAGGCTTTAAAATGTATAAGGACGGAATATATCTCTTATAGGATTGAGAACTACTGGCCTAAATATGAGTATGAGGCAGGGAGCACTGGCAGCTAGAATCTTTAGAGATTTAATCATGAGAATCTATTCAGATCTGTTCTTTGTTCTATGTTTGTGTACATGTGTGTACTAACTGATGCACGCTTCTTGTTAATTTTTTTCTACCAATATGCTGGTGCAGGATTACTGTTTTAATAATAAGTTATTAATAGTTTATTAATATGTTTATAGGAATGGGTTACATTTTGTTTTACAAAGTTAGGAAAGCAATGTTTAAGTCAAGTCTCATGTTGCCTTACACATAAAAAATTATCCCAGTCTCTTCCACACAGTGAGACATATGGCTTAATAATTAAACACTGGGATCAGACCACCAATACTCAGTATTGGCCAATACCCAAAGCCCAGGTATCAGAACCTGTTTTGGTTGCTGAAAGGGTCAGAAAGTTGCATCCCTAATTACATCCAGTGCACTTACTACAGGGAGTGCAGAATTATTAGGCAAATGAGTATTTTGTCCACATCATCCTCTTTATGCATGTTGTCTTACTC
>JBBPDA010000152.1:11255826-11267263 GCA_037974385.1 Arnoldichthys spilopterus | reverse complement strand
GAACATGGTTGTTGTTCAATAATAAAATTATTCCTCAAAAATACAACTTGCCTAATAATTCTGCACTCCCTGTATAAACTTAACTTAAAAAATCTAAACTAAATCGAAACTAAAATTTATCAATTATAGATATGGTTATTGGACAGAACCAGATGTTAGCGGTAACTGTAACTGGCCCAGAAATCCCATATCCATGCATCTGTATCCCTACCTGTAAGACAGTGGTTTTGTTTTGTTTGAACAGTATGCGAGCCAGCCTGCCAGGCATCTTTTTCATTGTCGAGGGAATCATCAGAATACATGCTCCAGAAGTCAAAGCCAAAAACATCTCCACCACTGATGGGTCAAAGGTTAACGGTGATGCCAGGAACACAACATCCTCTGGGGTCATCTGAAACAGAGATCTGTAAAAAGATGATTAAAGTCAGTCATGATTGCATTACTCATGTAGAAAATAGAGTCAAATATGTTGTGTGTATTGTACATGTATATGTTGTGCCAATGTTATTAGGTTACAACAGTGGTTCATTTGGGCATAACATTAGAACATAAATGCTTAATTAAAATATTGCCTATTTTCAACATCAGATGAATGATATCAATGAACACATGTAATCTCACCTGAGATCTAGTATATTAGGCACAATACACTTGTGTGGAACTCTCACTATTTTAGGAAGCCCAGTGGTTCCAGATGTGTGCAGGACATAAGCTAATTGCGCCCTCTCTGGGATGTTTGTAGGAACAGCCACATGCTGCTTTGCTTTATTATGTTCCTGGAATGCTAGACCATCCACAATCTTTGTCCCAATGTTTGCTTGAGAAGAGATCACTGCATTTCTCTGCATATTTACTACAGAAAGATTATATGTGGGCCATGTTGTGCACACTTCTATGGAAAGTAAACTGGAAAAGTGACTCTGGAACTCCTGAAAGACATAAAAAATGGAAATAACTGAAAAAGCGCACACATGCAAAAATCTTTCAGTAAGATTCCTAACATTTGGGAAAACACTTGAAACTTTAAATCAGCATTTATTCAAAGTAATAAATCGACCAGAGACAAGTAGCTTTCTGATTATTTTAGCAAGCTCAGTCTATCACAGGGCTAGGCAACTCTGGTCATGGAGGACTGGTGTCCAGCACAGTTGGTAGTTCCTCTCCTTAAAATCACTCACCAAACCGCATGTCTGAGCAGGGAAATCACCAAACTGTGTTAGACACCGGCCCAGCTGGACTGGAATTGCCCACTTATGGTGGATCAGAACTATTGTGCATGTTACACAGCTTAGAACTAGATCTGACAGCAGATTTTTGCACCTTAATTTGAATTGAATAATATTTTCTTAATCCAGCTTTATTTGAGTATAGAAAATGGGAAATATTGTACTGTATAAATCTTTAGATATTAACTGATTTTAGATGTGGACTGTATTAGGTAAACATTTTATCCCGGAGTACAACAATGTAATGAGTCTTCATGCAGCAGGGTTGTTAAGAGAGCCGTTTTGCCAAGTAATCGGTTGAGCGTTGTTAGACAAAGATTGTGTACCAATTAGAGAGTTTCAATAAGCATCAAAACTCCAAATCTAGTAAGTAAGCACTTACAAACACAGACATAATAAGCTCTTACTATCTACACACACAGTTGTATTTACCTGCAGCAAACTGCTCTGTATTAAGCAGAACCTCAAATTACATTTTTCCATCATTCTGAAGGTATGTAGTGGTGGCGAACTTGGATCAAGAGGAACATAGGCTGCAGGCAGCTGCAAAACACTGATCAGTGAAGAGAGATTATGAATTGGTGACAAATGTTAGACCATTCATGTGGCAAGAGGAAAGTATACATTTAGGGATAGAGCCTGATGTTGGCGAGTGCCGACATGTCTTCAAGGAGAGGTCAGAATTACACCATAAAGTATTTTTAAAAGTTTTATTTAACAGAGAGAGAGAGAGGTCTATCTGGAGATAGGGTCCCCCAAAAGATTTGGGATCCCAAGCAGAGAAAGGCAAAGGAAGCAGTCGGGATCAAGGGGCCTCAAGCATTGAAGTTCCCCGAGTTCCAGTCTACTCTAAGAAAAAGTGAGAGAGAGAGTGAGAGAGAGAGAGTGAGCGAGAGAGTAAGTCCTGAACGACGGTCAGGCAAACACTATACCAAACCACAACACTGTATGTGTGTATGTGTATGAACCATTTCACTGTATGTGTGTGTGTAACCCATTTCAGCCAGCTTGTGCATTAGAAGGCCTTAAAGCGCCGAATAGTATGGCCTTGATTGATGATTAGGCACAGAAAAGACGTGTAATCTGAAATCATCTCAGTTTGTAATCGGTCAAAAAAAGACCTAAAGTTTTGGTCAGAGAGTCCTAGAGTTTTAAGCGACCTTGGGCCTGGAGTGTCCGAATTCAAGCCAAACACAACAAGCCATTTTAACACAGTACTGAAAAATGAAAAAAGAGTAATAAAGGTTTGAAAACAGCTTGTAAACCAGTGTCAGTTATCAAAACTAGCCATACAGATGCATTGTAGGAGAGTAAGGCAAGAGAAGGGGGGGGTGTCTTATTCTAAAATCACTTATAAACTGTAGAGGTTGCACTCTGGCATTTTAATAGGCATTGAAAAAGTTTACCCAATTTAATTTTATTTCATTCCTATTATTAGAGCCATAACTGGGCCAAGAAATTTGCCCACACAAATGACTCTTCTTTTGGCCTTTGGGTTCTGGTTCATGCCTCAGCTAAGCTGGAATTTACAGTTTTTCTCACCTGCTTTGTATGCATTGGGATTTGAACCAGAAACCATTCGGTCCCTTGATATACTGGCACCCTTACAGCTCATTCTGCCAAATGTAAACTGTGGGCCTTGCACTTCGCACTATGCACTTCGTATATGTTGTAAATAATGATTTATGATTAATAAAATGAAAAAATTTCCCCAACTTATAGTATGAATTGCCCTTCACGTACCCCACGATCCAGACTGGAAGGAAGATGTCTGCATAACAGAAAACACCTATGGTACGTTCATTCTTTGCAACAATGATTTGGAGCTTTTTGGCCAAATCATGTGCTAAAGCGACCAGTTCACTGTAGGTCAAGACCGCTCTCGCAGCGTCGCCAGTGTCGAAAGCGGCAGCTGTTTTATCTCCGTGCATTCGTGCAGCCTCGTGCACCATCTCATGTAAACTCTGTGGCATTATTCCCCTGAAGGTTTTACCCTTTTTCAAAGTCATAAATCAAATAGTTCGTTCTTAAAGCTGACCAAAACATCAACACTGCCTACCGGTACCAGCCAAAACCCAACACTGTCCAGTTCCTAAATGAATCACTTTTAATCGGCTCACTGAATAGTCGATTTCACAGTGTTTATGTTCGTGTTAAGAACTGAAATAGTCTAACAAACACGGACAATAATTTTGCCTGAAGCTTAACGCTTTAAATAAATGTGACTTAAATATAAATTTTGTCCGCTTGCATTCAGTGCCGGAAACGATCTGAATTTTGCTGAAGATGACAGTTCAAAGGAATCGAATCTGTAAACTGAATCAGCGTGTCGTCGTCGAGTAAAAATGACATAATCATGGCGCATTGTGCAGCCGGCCAATCAGAAGGAAGTAGGTACGCGGAGGGGGGATTTGAATTTTTTTTGCCAGTGTTAGAGCTTCTCCGGAGAAGTAGAATAACATACATTTGAAACTTAAGTAAGATCCTTTATTCTGTTTAATATTTAACGTTTTAAATGGAGTTCCCGTTTGGCCGAAATACTTTAAAACACAAGGCTCGAGAAGATATGATTTTAGAAAGGTTCAAAAGAAATGACGAGGTTTTCAGAAACACAATGGAGGGGATTTTTCAGAAGGTGAGCAGCTTTAACTGGTGTTTGCTAACACTCAACGAAATGCGCCGAGAAATTAACCTCAGCGAATTGACTGTAACTTGTATATTATTTATATATCACCGCAGCCCGAAAATACACTCTACCCTATAGTGGCTATTTGTATACTTAGATCTACTTCTCTATTTTTGCAACAGCCATGCAACAAAGCAGCCTTACTGAAAAACCTATAACTCAATTTCCTTCTTCAGTATTCAAACTTAGAGGACCCAGGGCTTGATTTCTGTTTTGAAACGATGACCTTCAAAACCAGAAAAGGTAATGTGTAAATGTTCTAGCACTTCGAAACACTGTTAGGTTGAGGAGCTACACTTGTTTTCAGTATTCATTTACCTTGGTGATAACAGTAAATTATTTTCCACTAAAGAAACTAGAAAATGAGAAATGTTTTCTACCAGAAAATTAGGCTCACTTTTGTAAAGGAGCCATTGGTTAAAGCGTACACTACTGTCTCTTCACCGGTGTGTGTTTGTGTTGTGTTGTGCCGCTACAGGTACAGTGCCCATCGACAGTGTAGAAGCAGAATGTGAGCTTGAGCACTTAAGGGTAAGAACCATCCATGAACTACACTGTGCTGTAAAACTCTTCAACACAATTATGGGACTATGTCTGGAAGAAATACAGCTCAGATTTTGTTTATTGGATCACAAATCCAGCCAGTTTTGTTATCTATCCTTTTTGGTCAGTGGTTTGAACATTTTAAAGGTGCACAATATTTCATGTATTTAAATGCATTTGTGTAGTAGAGCAGTGCTGAACATAGAAAAGAAAACATGTCAAAGAATTCCAAATATCCCTGCTTAAAGACAGTTCTGCACACATTTTCCACCTTACCCCAAATGTAGCTGATCGTCATAGATGTGTTTGGTTGTTTAAAATTTGCTTCTGTAGTTTTGCACAGGGATTAAGATGTTAGAAGCAAACCTTGAACACAAAATGTGTCTTGGCCAATCAACTATGTCTGGCAGACATCCATGTCTTCATGTGGTCCATCTTTATTTTTTCAGAATCTGGTCAATGCTGAGCAGTCACTGCGTGGTAGGTGACATTTTTAGACTTTTTTTTTATAGTCACTTTTCTCTCTTTTTTGTATAAATTAGATGTTCATCTGCTTTTTTATAACTAATTTATTCTTTTGTCCTTATTGTAGTGTTGGATACTTCAAGTGATGAACAGGCTCTCTCGGAGCAAGAAGTAAACACAACTTCATCTACAGGCCAGGTAAACATACACCACAACTACAGGACTCATCCCATTCCAAAGCGAACAAATCCCACTCAGTATTCTCTCATTTTCCAGATAGTACCAGGTGGCTATATGTTTGATTTGATATTATCACAATTTCACACAGAGAAAAAAAAGAAATGAGAAGTCACTCAATAAGTAATTACAAGATACTTGATCCATTGTATGCAGTGGGGCAGCGTGATCTTTTACAGCAGGTTGTTAATCTACCTTATTTATTTAAAACCATAGCGAATAAATCAAAAACTTTGCCTTTTCCCCCCCAATATAGATGGATTTATCACTGAGGACCAGAAATATCAGCCATTCTAATCCAAAGGAAAACAGTGACGACAACCTGGGTAAGTTTTAAATCATATAGAAAGAGAATCAGGTTTCTAGATTAATTTAACGAGTATTTTCAAGCTTTGTGCATGTTATTATAGAAGAGATTAAACAACCTGTTTGGCTGTTTAAAATTTGCTTCTGTAGTTTTGCACAGGGACCAAGACGTTATAATATGTAGTCAATCACAATGAATTGGAAATAGACTTTCACTTCTTGTTAGCTATGTTAACTTGTTGGTCCAGTGCAAAAATAAAGAAGCAAACCTTGAACACAAAGAGTTTCTTGTACTATCAACTATGTCTGGCAAGCAGGGGAAAATATAATTCTTATGATGACACTTAATTTGTCAATCACATTCAAACAGGGCATGGTGCTGAGACATCTCAGTTATCTCTGAATTCAGTGAGTGGATCTCAAAGCTGCTTGTGGGGAGATCCATTTCAACCTGAGGAAGAGGATGAAGACCTGGAGAAAACACTGAACAGCAATGGCAGCACCCTGCTAGAAGTCTATCCCAGAATGCTTAACCAGATTGGCAAGGCATATCGACGGCAGCAGGTGACTGAGGCAGCTGATGCTGTGCTGCGGAGGTACCGTTACCAACGCTGGCAATCTTCACAAGCAAAACGCCACAACCTCAGCAATAGCCTCAGTCACACGCTGAACAAGACAACAAAGCGTTCATTTGTTGTCCAAAAATTATCCAACAGTGATATGACCAGCGATCATAAAGGTGTGCCGAGCCATCAGGGATCTAGAAATCTAAAGATTTCACCTGTGAAGAGCATCAGAAATCCATCCCTTGCCTCAATCAGAAGCAGTCAGGAACTTTCACCTTTGAAGAGCATCAGAAACCCATCCATTGGCTCTAGCAGAAGCAATCGGGAGCTTTCACCATTGAAGAGTATCAGAAACCCGTCCCTTGTCTCCAGTACATGCTTTTATTCACCTAAAAGAGTTCAAGTTGAGGAAATTCCTGTACCAGAAAGCAGATCATATTGGACAGGTTCATTTTTACATTCAGACAATGAACCACAGCATCGGCCTGTTAAGGTGATCGACCTCTCAACATCACCACCCTCTGACATGTCCTCTCCTCGTTCCCCTTTACCAGATTTAAATAAGACCTACAACGTTGAGCCTGTCACGATCCCATCTTCTGGTGTTTTTACCTTTGATGTATGCAGCCAAAATCGCTCAGTGTGTAACTCTCTATTAAATAGAGGTAGATCAGTTGCAGCCTCGCCATCTCAGGGCTGTCACTCACAGCAGATTTCCAGTGCCTTTGCAGATAGGAAGCGCTGCAGGGACCCCTGCTCTTCTACCCATTTCCCACAACAAGCTCCAGCTGGCAGTCAATATCATGGTGGGAGAAGTCCCCTCAAACCTAGAGTTTTTAGACTAGAACATGAGGAGGAGACATCTCCACCTGTCTTCTGCTCTAAACGAACCGTACCTGTGAATTGTGCAGATAGTTTAGAGGTGTACAGCTCTCCTTATAGAAATAAGCAAAGGGTGTCAACCTCTCCCTGGAGTTCTCATCACTCTTTCTCAGAGCACCAAGAGAACCTGGCTATGGCTGAGGGACATCAATTCAGCCCCAGACCAAAGCGCCAGCGATCTTTCTCTGGTCACCAGTTTACGTCTTCCTCTGTCTCCCATATGTCTAGTAGGCAGATTGACGCAGAGTTCAGGAGGCTCTATCACCATTTCATTTGTCAAGGAACTTCCTCTTCATGCCACACCTCTTCCTGTCACCTGTGCGAGAGGCAGTTGGAGGGAGTTCTACAACATCCTCCTGTCTTTTCCTCCAACATGTCTGCTCTTGCTTTAACACCTATTCAGAGTCGACTAAAGAAACGACGCAGGCAGTTTGAACTTGAGGAGTCCCTCAAGCAGAAGCGTTTCCGTGAGAGCTGTTCGCCAAAACGCCTCAGTTATCCTGGGCCGCCACTGCAGCCGCAATACATAGGCAGTGCAGTGGCCAATGTCGGGGAGGACAAACGCACCTGGAACAGGGCTCTTCTGCTACAGTGCCCCAGCCCTAGATTCCTCCAAGCCAGTGGAGGCATCAAGAAAATGTTAAGGTCCACACCAGGACGGCAGATCCATTCACACTCTCCGTGGGTAAGATGATGTCTGATGTAATGTGCACAAAATGCATATCATCTCTTTATGTTGTTTTTATGTTATCATCTGTTAATACTTTTGTTTCTCTTGGACTTGCAGAGAGGTGCAGCTGAAGGTGAGAATTTTAAAACCTGTAAAAAAAAAAAATTCTTGCTGTGCAGTGCAAAATCAGTTTGATATTTGTATGATTTGTGTTGGCTCTGTGCTCCAGAACTATATACTTAAAGTGCAGAATGTCAGCTTTAATTCAAAGGGGTTTATGTACTTGTATTTTGGGTAAACAATACAGAAAACATGATTTTTAATTCTAACATTTGGAATTATTTGCACTCTGACTGCCTGATGTCAAAGACCAACAGTCATCACCAGATGCTAGATACAGAGTATTTGTCCTAGTGATGCCAGGTCTGTAATGTTTCTTCTTTATTTTGTTAGTAACTGAAATGCATGCTCACTGGGGTTTATGTTGGGCAACTGCTTAGTCAAGAACACTAATTCAAGTGTTAATTCTACTAATTCGTTAGGCTTGGCAAAGAAGTAGAAATTGTGCATTAAAATAATTGGAAAAGGCCATTTTTGTTTGCTCTCTGTAGAGAGTATCCAAGTATTAGCAAATCATGCAGTTTGATGGTTCTTAAACATTTGCATACAACTATGTTCCCCCAAATTAAAGCTGATATTCTGCAGTATTCTTTATTCCTATATTGTTTAATTTTTTTTACAGTGTAGTGTACAGACCCAAAACATTTTGCAGTTGACAAAATTTTTCACAGTCTGTACATGTAACTTCTAAACATTTCCACATTTGTTTAATTGCAGTGAATTATAATAGTACTAATAATAATTATTTTTATTAACAGCAAGGTCATCTTTTAGAGGTCAGAATCAAAGTGGTGTCTCGCTCTTGCCAAGGTAATAGGATATAAGTTACATTGTCTTATGCAGTAACCAATTACTGAAATAGTCATGTAAAGGAAAATAAGTACACCCATTTGAAATAAGTTAACACATTTTAACAAGCAAACATTTCCTCTTACTGCTTACAGAAAAAGGAAAAGCAGCTTTTTCAGTGATTTATTCAACACAAAATACCAATAGCTTAATATTCTGTGCAGGAAGAAAGAACACACTTCACTTCAGAATCTTGTACTGCTACCTTTAGCAGAAATAACTTCTCTAGGCATTTTGCATACATTTCCACCAGTTTCTAACAAAAAGCCATGATCTGTTCTGTAAATGTGAAACTATTTCCATGTGATGTACTTATTTGTCCATGAGTGTATTGGTATACTCATTTTTAGTAGTGTACATTTTTTCAATTATCAAATAAGCATGGTGTAATAACTAAATTTCCACCTGCAGTGTATCAAGGAGACGACTTCTATATGGCCTTTCCAGTGATGACCAAACCCTGTCTGCTTCAATGAATCCATCTCCTTCTCTCCATTACTGAAGTATCTGAAGGTGTCTGTTCCAATCTATAATTAATAGTGAAATCCGATGAAGCTTTTTACCACACACTACCTGTACTTTATTTTAGTGCAGCAGTTATTTACCATTTATTTAATGCGTAATACCAGTTTAAAGCTTTAAAGCAAGAGCCATTGTTTTACTTTACTACTGCATTGTGGTTCACTATGTAGGGAAGAGGAAATCATTTGACATTCAGTCTATTAGTCTTCAGCAGTTGAGAGCACTGGACTTAAATATTGTAAATTATATTCTGTGACCAGTGAATTCAAGTACTGCCAGCAAATCTTAACCCTTTATGGCTTTACAATTCTTCTCCTACCATTCTATCACTGAGTATAAACTGGCATTTTCTAGCTTTAGTGTGATTAAGCTGTAGGCATGTTATCTACAATTGTAAGTCTTTCCAAGCAAATTATTTGGAAGAGGCTAAATGTGTGCTCTTAAAACTCAGCTTTTTTGTATGTTCAGTATGTTTGTAAATAATTTACATGTGTGTTTACATTGCTTTTTAATAAATGCTTTGCTTGTTTTATATAGAGAATGACATTTAATTGGCAAGTACAGGTGAAGCTTAATAGTTTTGGTTCTTTTAATTGCTTCAGGTTTCATCAGCCCATGCTGCAATAGTTTCCATACTTTTTGCAATTACATAATGCAGCAGGAGGGAAAGAAGTGACAACACCCACCCACCCCCAGTATTTCTTCATCTTATGCACATGCAACACACGCACACACATTCACGCTTTCAAGCAATGTTATTTTCCTATGGACGAATTTTTGTGGATGACATCTGAACAAGAGAGTCTTGGCTCCTCTACTGCTCCCTTTTGGGAAATGTAATTTTAGAGCTGTCTGCATTATAATGCACTCAACTGCTTTAGCTATGCAAATGGCTCAATGTGGGCAAAGCAACAGCACATGTCAACCTTCACATCAGATTTATTTTCCACAGGAATACAACAGTTAAGTTTGATGTTACATGGCTGAAAAACTGAATTTAGGTGATCTGTAGATTGAATGGGAAGCACATGCATTACCAGAGCAAAATCATTCAGGGTTCACACAGACATTCAAAACAAAAACATGGTGAAACAAAGCCCTTAGTAGTGTGGAAAGAGACACTTTGTTTGAATTGCCAGAATAGATTTAAGTACTACAACTTAATCTGTAGTGTTTTTAAGTAACTTTAATGATTTGTTGAAATCAGCAAATTTCTTTTTAATAAGACGGACAATGTCTCTGACCTTAATGGAGGAAACCCTGGTTAATACAGAACTGGTAAACTACATGCAGGCAGAAATTACAACATTTTCCACCTCAGAGTACAGTACACCTAAGTACTCTATGGGAAGATGATCACCGCTTGTCCGTCTGGAATGTTAGTGACCGTGTTCAGCTCTGGTCCATCACCACTCCAGCTCAACAGGGTATTTGCCAGTCAGACATGCTGTGCAGTGGCCGAGTCTCTTGCTGGTCTTGGGCTTGGAGCTGATCTCTTCCTTCTCCCCATATAACTCAATTCCACCTTGGACTGCTGCCACTAGACCCTCGACTGACAGGTACTGCACACTGGTAGCCCCTTTACAACATAAATATAGCAGGACATTGTTAAAGCAGGAAATTGTGCAGATTCTGCAGTGGGAATAAAATGCAGAAATATATGTTATACAGTATATTTATAGTCTTGACTCAATGTATAAAATGTGTTCCAGGGCTAAGGTTAAAATTAGGTGCCATAACTGACCACATATTCAGCAGCATGTATGTAAAAGACCCAGCCTGATCCTGACTTACCAATGTACCCTGCAATGTCCTCAAACTCTGGTTTGTTAGCAATGAGCTCCTCTTTGGTAGGAATGTTGATCCCCATGTAGCAGGGGTACCGAATTGGAGGCGATGCCACACGAATGTGCACCTGTGAGTTGATGGTTATCAAAGTGAACATTGAAGAAGTTTATCAGGTTCTTGACCTTCTTTATTTTTTTTCTAGTGAATCATTAGAGTTGACATCACAATCAAAAGAGTAACAATTCAACATATACAGGTCCTTCTCAAAAAATTAGCATATTGTGATAAAATTCATTGTTTTCTGTAATGTACTGATAAACATTAGACCTTCATATATTTTAGATCCATTACACACAACTGAAGTACTTTTGTTTTTAATATTGATGATTTTGGCATACAGCTCATGAAAACCCAAAATTCCTATCTCAAAAAATTAGCATATGAAAAGGTTCTCTAAACGAGCTATTAACCTAATCATCTGAATCAACTAATTAACTCTGAACACCTGCAAAAGATTCCTGAGGCTTTTAAAAAGTCCCAAGCTGGTTCATTACTCAAAACCGCAATCATGGGTAAG
>JBBPDA010000152.1:11224619-11242998 GCA_037974385.1 Arnoldichthys spilopterus | reverse complement strand
AATGTTATGACAAAAAAATCATGAATGCACAAATCAGACTTATTAAGCCAAGCCCGATGTTGCCATCCACACAGTGAGACATGCAGCCTATTAAACAAACACGGTATCAGATCAGTACTCAGTCCCAATTCCAATAGCAACACCTTGGCTTTGGGTATCGGCCGATACGGAGTACCGATCTCATACCAGTGCAATGTAACAAATGTCATTTATTATTAAAACAATAATTGTATACCAGCAACTTAAAAAATAATATTTTATAAATATAAATTTATTGAATAGATCAGTGCTATTAATTGACCCATTGTTACCGATACTCGATCCAGCTGTTTGAACACTGATCAGCTCATGTTTCATTAAAGAAAATGTTGACCAGTGTCTCCATTAAAGGAGATTTAGACACTGTGCCTGGTCTCCAATGTGGCAAAGCTGTCTCCAGGTATTTTGCCTGTCTCCTTGTCTTTTTTTTCAGTAGGGCTATTGTTTTGCAGCATTTTAAACTGCATAAACTCAAAATATAATGTGTCACGTACCACTAAAATATCAAGCAGTTCGAAGCATTTTGATATGGTTTTGTAAAATCATATTTAATACTACAAGAACACTACGGTTACAGATGACAAATGTGTCGAAAATGAAATGTATGACTTGGATTATGATAAATAATTAAGTCTCTTTAACTGCAGATTACAGTCTGACCTGTAAAAGGTTTCATCAGAGCATGGATGATGGGGACAGCAGCACAGATTGGTCTGAGAACATCGACTATCAGTGCAAAGAAGAGCCGGATCTATACATCCCAATCATGGAGATCACCTCTGTGTGCTCGATGGCCTCTAATACACAAACATCTGGAAACCTGGTGAGCTGGCAGAAAGGAGTTTACTCTGATCAATGAGCTCTTCAGTATTGCTGTACCAAGTACAAGTAACAGTCAGGTCCGGACTCCAGTTGTTGTGTATGATGATAAAATGTTTATATTTATTAACTGATTTTTAGCAATTTTAGCATAGGTGCGATTTATCTCGCTAAAATAACACTCTCAGTTCGAAGCACATATATTAAAGACATAGCACATTGAAGATCACTGATGACCATTCAGGCTAATGTTCACTACACGTCTGCATAAAAACATTGAGCACCTAAAGAATCACAGCACAGAGGATAACAAGCGCCCCAAAAGTTTACTTTCTTAGATATTTCACAAAAGTATGTGTGTTTTAAATGACAAACACGAAACATTTTTTATTTCTCACAAAACTCGGTTCTGCAACTAACCGGACTGGGGTGTATAGTTGACGCTCGGTCTTTACGCGCTAAACACACGTGCACAAAGCATCTTACCTGTGCTGCAGAGCGACCAAACCCAGCGTCAGAATCTGCGCCACTTCTAGCTGTGTTGGCCATTCTCCTGCTGCCACACAGCCGAAAACGCCACACTCCTCTCCAATCCCGGACTCCTCAAACTCCATACCCGCTGAGTCTCTTGCAACTTCTCGCTGACTTCTTTCCAGCCACCGCACTCCCCACGCTACTTAAGATGGCTCGGTCTGAACGCGTGCTGCCCGTACGACGCCGCTTTTTGCAAGACTGTACCAACTACAAAATAGGGATATGCGCCGGAGCAGAGTCCCAAACTCCACTAACAAAAGCAAAACTAGATTAGTTTATTAAGAAAATAGCTTTATTACCACTATACAAACTAAATCGAGAATGCAAACCTGGTTAGAGTTGGGTGGAGGTTTTAAATGATTATTGTGTTGTCTGACTTAAAAGCAACGTTGCATCGAGACGTGAGATAGATTAAAAAAACCTGTGCGCTTCAAAGAAAAGACGAACGATTTTCCCCACGTGGTGAAGATGGCGGCGTGCATCTGATTGGTTTTTATAAATCGGCAGTGTCGTAACGCGTGTCCTGAATGCGTAAAGAAGTGTTTGTTCTCTTTTCGTCCTCGCTGAAACTGTTTTCTCCCCCAAGCAGACAGGGCCGCCCCCTCTCACAGGCACTTTACTGTTTAAAGAACTTGGGAGCAGGCTGGTAGTACGCTTGTGTTCGTGGTTACTAACAGCTTCTGTTTTGTTACAGGACATAAGGATTCCCACCGAAATGGCGTCGATAACAGGTATGTAGTTATTGTTTCTGTTGTATTGCAACTCCATCCCGTTGACCCGCAGTGCTCCGTCACCACGCTGTCAGCGCAGCGTGCGAATGAGCGCAGCAAAGTGATGGGATCTTGTGAACTCAATCCAATCTCACAACTGTTTAACTGTAGTTTTCTTTTTTTGTAGTTTGTTTCATTGATTTATTTTCTGAATATTGTAGTAACTTGGTAACGCTTCGCCGGTGTTACACCGCATTTGATGACCTATCAGATTGTGTAAAAAGCAGCCTTAAAAATCCTCTGTAGCTTCATCACATCCATCCCTCAAGTGAAAGTATCAGCAACACCGTGTAAAGCAATGCCTCATTACAAATGATAATCATGTATTTAAAAATTGCACTTGGACTGTTAAATGAATGTAACAAAGTATATTATTAATACTTTGCCAGTAAGTGAGCTGCATTTTCTTGTTGCAATGGCTTTATTCTATTTAAGGATCCCCCTCCAGATGTGGCCTCTGTATAGTGCTCTTGGACTGTATAGTGCTCTAATTTTAAATTACACAAAAAGTTACATTTTATTAAAATGTCACCTGTTCCTGCTCACTCATTAAAAAATTATATAATCTACACATATGCATAAGTAATTAAAAAGTAATTAAAATCTCAATATGTTAACTGCTGGATACAAGAAGGTCACCAAATGCATTGTTGCAGTGCAGCGGTGTGTGTAGCGTCCATGCTGAACACTGGATAAAGCTAGCTAACAGAATTCAGTCCAGCAGCATGAAGACCAGTTGTTCTCTCTAAACTCCCACTTTCCAGATCTGAAACTTGGCAAGAAGCTGAACGAGGGCAAGACTAAGCAGATCTTTGAGCTCTCAGACGAGCCCGGGCGTGTGTTGGTCCTGTCCAAAGACCAGATCACGGCAGGCAATGCAGTGCGAAAGGACCAGATGGAGGGCAAGGCCGTGATCGCGAACAAGACCACCAGCTCTGTGTTCAAGCTTCTGCAGGATGCTGGTGAGTTATGGCAAAACCAAGGTTTCCAGACAGCAATTTGGTCCATACAAATATGGCACATATGAAAGATGCCTCAGACAACAGACTGGACCAAAATTTTGGGTTTTTCGAATGGTTCAGTCTTTCTGACCAATTACAGGCAGCTGAGGCATGCAATCCTCACCCATTAAACAATAGAAGGAAAAGAACAAGAAGAAAAAATTTAAAAAATAGGTTTCGGTAGAACATCGGGAGAGGAGGAGATGAAGTAATTAAAATTGTTAATTTGAAAAGAGTAAAAATGCCAAAAGTTAGATTTTATTATCTGAGATGATGAGAGACAGGATAGGAATGGACAAACGCATAGTGCCACCTGAAGACTGAAACTGTGATGTCATCAGGAAATTCAGTGTGCTGGACAGTTTTCTTTTTTATGACATTCTGAACACTCACCCAGCTAAAAGGCTATTTAACAGCACACCCGTGTCCGATGCAAGCCCAACTACTAACCTATCATTGTGAAGGTTTGATCGATGAAGCATACTGTAGGTGATGACAGGACATAGGTATGTTATGCCAAGTTCTTTATTTTTCAAAACTGCATTGTGAAACCAAAGCTAACTGTATGCAATGTATTTAATGTAACACAGCCATGAACCTTGGTCTAGGTGTGAAAACACCCTAATTCAGCCTGTTGAGGTCCGCTCAGTCTGGTTTGTTAAATAATCTTTTTGCTTAAGAGTTCAAAAACTAGCTTAACTCTGCTAATAATGCAGACTTTGCTATCATCTGATACTGTAATATTTCGAGAATATTGATAATGAGATTTATCTATCACCCAGCACTACCCCTCCCTCTACCATTACTTTTTGCACATTTCCCTGATCTCTGTATCCATAGGGATTTAGTAATTCCACAATGTCAGGCTTAACCACAAGGGCTATAGCTGTTCTTGTCCTTGATGTTTTGTTGATTCATTGTTTTCTATTGTATTACACTGACCTGACTCAAAAGTAGCTCATCTTGACATGGCAGTTTAGGTCAATTGGAGTAATTGCAACCCACGTGTATAGCTCATGATACTTGTGCTGTGGAAATCACTATCTTGTGACCCATGCTTGCTTAAATTAAGCAGAACACATGCACATGCCTGCATACTCACTGCTGCTTTCATGATTTGTTCATTGTTAGTCTGGTCCATTTTTAAAGTTAAGTCTTTATGTGCTACAGCTACTGTCTGTTTACAGCTCTCAGAAGCAGGTCTTAGATTGAGCATATGAACCCTACAGAACATTGCATGCACCAGTAATCTCAACATTGTTTTGAACTTTCAGCTGTTAAAATCCTAAATGGAGACTGACATTCAGTAATCTTTGTTTGTCAGGCATTAAGACTGCGTTTGTGAGACAGCATTCAGAGACCGCATTCATAGCCAACCATTGTGAGATGATTCCCATTGAGTGGGTCTGCAGACGCATTGCCACAGGGTCCTTCCTCAAGAGGAACCCCGGGGTCAAAGAAGGCTACCGCTTTTCACCACTGAAGCTGGAAATGTTCTTTAAGGTAGGCCTTCACCAGTTGCATTATATAGTGCGTGTGTGTGTGTGTGTGTGTGTGTGTGTAAATTCAGAAGTTCAAAAGACTATCCTCTGGTCAATAGTCTGAGCAATGTATTGACTTCTTATCATTTTAATGTTGAAAGCAAATTTTAGTCAAAAAGTAGGTCAAGGAAGATGAAATGAAAACAAGGTTTAGAATCACTTGCATGATTTGAAAGATGTCAATACATCAGTAAAGGTAACCTCACTCCATAGAAGTCCTAATGCCTGTCCTCTACTTCTGAACAGGACGATGCTAATAATGACCCACAGTGGTCAGAGGAACAGCTGCTGGTGGCTGGCTTTGAGCTGGCAGGTGTGTCCATTGGACAGTGTGAGGTGGACATCATGAACAAGAGTACAGTAGCCATATTTGAGATTCTGGAAAAAGCCTGGGCCACCCAGAACTGCACTCTGGTGGACATGAAGGTACTTAATAACAGAGAATGTCATTAAACATGCATACATAATTATAAATAAATCAATAAAATGCCAAATACAGCTCAGTGGTACAGTGTCCTTTAATGATGTGGGCACTCCTAGCATGGCCTAGTATTTTGCTGGTGCTGAATGTTATGTTCTTCATTTTCAGATTGAGTTTGGTGTGAATGTGACCACCAAGGAGGTTATGCTGGCTGATGTGATTGACAATGACTCGTGGAGGCTGTGGCCGGCCGGAGATCGCAGCCAACAGAAAGACAAACAGGCAAGCTTTTCTTATTCCTTTAAGGTTATATAAGAAGGTTTATTCTTTTGTGCTGTGTAATTCTGGTTAGCATTAGTTAGCTAGTGTAACAACTTTGCTAACCACAGAACAACAGATTTGATTTAAACTAAAGTTTAAGTGATTAATATCCCAAATTTGAGGGAGGTACCAACTGGTGTTGGAATAACAGATGTTTAAGTGTATGAAAGTGTATGGATCTGTAGCCCTCTTGCTAGGCTAACATTAAAGTAAGTAGAGCAGGCTACAGATCCTTTCTGTATGTAATTTTTGCTATGCTACCCTTAGCTTAGCTGGCAGGCCAGATGAACTACATCCCACAGTACAGGGTTGATGATGCTAAAATAACACTTGTTTAGGGGTAAAACCTCTACTTGGGAATCTTAAAGCAAATATCATGCAGTTTTTCTGAGGTATTTCATGATCCTGATTATTCACACCTCATTTTATCAGTACCACCTATTGGTGAAGTCCCACAACACCAGTCACTGAGCCCTTTAAAGATATAAATGGGCAGAACAAGTTTATTGGCCATTTACTAGACATACAATTAAATTTAATTTCGTTTTAAAATATCGTCATAGATTTAAACCATCATTTATTATCTCTGTATGCTTTATTACCATTATACTACCCAACAATTTTCCTGCAATTTGTAACTGTCCATGATTGAATGCTGAGTATGTAATAGAGGTCTATTTACATACTTGCAGTGCAGGATGAGTATTCAATGCCCATTTTCCATGTCCTCTACTACAACTGCAGTTATGAACTGTATTTTTGCTTTCTGCAGAAAATGATGATTGTGAGTTTTTAGGTGCAGGCCAGTGAACTCCGTGTTCTCTCTCCCTGTTAAGGTATATCGAGACCTGAAAGAGGTCACACCTGAGGCCATGCAGATGGTAAAGCGAAATTTTGAGTGGGTGTCTGAGCGAGTCAGGGTAAGGCTATCCCTTATAGCACTGCTTTAAGCTTGGCTTCTAGTAACTTTATGTGCTGTTTTGTTCTTGCTTTCTTCTACAATCAGCATTGATGTGTGGACACTATCTCTCAGCTGGTGTTTAGCTATAATGTAGAAATTGTAGTCTAAACAAAATCTCTATAGAAAAGCCATGCAGTTTTAGTCTAAAACTGCTTCGTCTGGAAAGTTAAACATTTACATGTATCTGAATGAAATTGCCTAATTTGACCAGTGTGACCTTCACCCTCTATGAACTTGCCCTGCAACTGCCAAGAAAATGTGCAGCTCGCACAACACAGACTGAAACATAAAGAAACCTCTGTGAACCTCTGAAATGTTGCACAACCAGAATTAAATTAACCAGGGTATAGAGTTAATCAAAGGTGTGATCTAGTTTTAAAATTTTAAATCAAGTTCTGTTGCACCTGTTAAAATTAAACATGGATTACCAATTCTTTAATCAAAACCTCAAATAGGAAAGTTCTGTTTGACTGTCTGCAATGATGGGTTTGCCTGTAAGTATATAGATCTTAACAAATTATGTAGGTCTATCTAAATAATTTTTTCCTCCCCTGTGAGTGAAAATTCAGATACAGTACTACATTAAAGACCACTGTCACTGCTAAAGAAAGAAATTTAAACAGTCTGAAGTTATTTTACTCAGGTTCACTGTCAAAGTGTTTATGAATGGGCCTAGTCCTACACAGAGTTTGTTGGTAATTTATGTATTAAAATATTGTAAAAGCAAAATCAAAAACATTCACAAGGCTAAGGTAAAAAAGCCACATTTCTTATGTCAGTTAACATTGTCTGTGCAATGGCTCTACCTTGTGGTGTAGCAGCCATAGTGTATATGAGTCCTTTTAGCAGAATGAAATGTGTGTGAGTGTAATGTTGTACAGACAAGTTTGAGTAGATAAGTTTGTGCGTTTGTGTGCATTTCTAGCTGCTTCTGGAGCCCCAGATGAGTGGTAGGGTTGTAGTGCTTATGGGCTCTACTTCTGACATGGCTCATTGTGAGCGGATCCGCAAAGCCTGCAGCTCATATGGAATCCCCTGTCATCTTAGAGTCACCTCTGCACACAAAGGCCCTGACGAGACGCTGCGCATCAAAGCTGAATATGAGGGTAAAGCTTTCTTTAACATGCTGTTTCATCATTTATGGTAACTATTTATAGTGTTACAGCAGTGCTTATGAGACATATTTGTCTTAACATTTAAATTTTTTTTTTTGTGTGTTTGCGTTTGTGTGCATTTGTGCGCACATGTATGTTGCTTGGCACAAAATAAAACTCTAACGGTCTTTCCTGTGTATAGACCCTGTATCCTTATCCATATTTGTTAACCTCTCCAGGTGATGGAGTGCCGACAATTTTTGTAGCAGTTGCGGGGCGGAGTAATGGTTTGGGCCCAGTGATGTCAGGAAACACAGCATATCCTGTCATTAACTGCCCTCCTGTTACCTCTGACTGGGGTGCTCAGGATGTGTGGTCATCTCTACGCATGCCTAGTGGTACGTGTTTGAACAGGATGATCATTACAGAAGGTTTAGACAAAAGACAGAATACACACTTCATAGTTATGGAACATGCACCAGTAATCATTACGTAACCCATGAGTTTCCAGGGTGTATTATTACTTTACCATGAGGCTGAATTGAGTAGGTTTAGCACTGGTGAGGGAAATAAAGACGCAGCCAATTATAGAAGGGTATTCACTGTTCATTTGAACTTCCACAGGTAATTCAAATTCAGATAGAGTAAGTTTTTATTTTTGCCCCATCCCTCAGGTCTAGGGTGCTCCACGGTTCTCTCTCCAGATGCCGCTGCCCAGCATGCTGCTCAAATCCTGGGTCTTTCTGACCACCTGATCTGGGCAAAACTGCGTGCCTCCATGCTCAACACCTGGATCGCCCTGAAGCAGGCTGACAAGAAGCTACAGCAGTGCAGCCTCTAAGCAAGCAGCACATCCTTTTGCTCTTAACCATTCCTGATGTTTAACTATTCCATTACTCCTCTGTACTCACAGCTATCATTTTCAATTGATGGAAGCTTGGGAACTAATTTAGTGCCTTTGTTTGCAGGAGCAATTTCTCATCTGTACATGCCAAGAATAAATGGATTCATAGAAAACATTTCTGTGGGCTTTGTTTGCGTCTAATCTCTGTATGTCCTCTGTAAAATTAAAGGAAAACAATACCGAAGAAAATATATAGAAGATACAAGTCATGTTGTGTAGGCAACATAGCTTTCAGAATGTATAATATCAGTATAATCTTAAACTTATGCAAGTACTGTTTAGTATATGTACAAGGTAATCAGTGATATTAAGATTAAACCATTTTTAATCAAAATTTCCTTTACATAGTCAAGATTATTTTTTTTTTCTTCTACAGTGAAACATTTATACACAGGAGAAATCCCATGCTATATTTTAAACAAATTTTGAGTTGAAATGATACCCTTATTGAATTAAGGTTGTTAATATAATTCAAAATTGATTTGCTTTAGCAATCTTGAGTAGTTTCCTATGTGTTTTCTGACAACATATGATTACAAAACAAGCAAAAGCATATTGCCAAGCTACAAATAGTTGTAACAAATGTTAGGAGACTTGAAATTTCACTATGGGTCTGGTGTTGTAGAGTAAGAACACAAAAATGTGGTGCACACAGCCCTGGCTTATTTGTAGATGGACTATTTGATATTACTGAGGCATGTATTTTGCACAGTGCTTTTAGCTGGGATATAAATTACACTAACCTTGTAGTTCCAGTGCAAAAGAAGAACTTTGGAAACTTTGTCTTGGTTGATTTGGGGACTGCAATGAACTTAAGAAAAGTTAAGTTAAGGAAACTTAAGAATTAGATTGTTAAACAAGCTATCACTTTAAATGTAACTGTAGAAGGTGGAGTTGTCTGAAGTAATGATAGTGATCATAATGGTATGCTGGTTTGCCCCACCTATCTACACTCTGGGGGAGACAAAACCAGGAAAAGCTTTTTGTACTCTGTATATGTGCCTGTGAGGCGAGTGAGTAGAATGGCAGAGGACAGTAACATTTCAGTAGACCACCTTCAGTTCAGCTGTTCAATCTGCCTAGATCTGCTGAAGGATCCAGTGACTACTTCTTGTGGACATAGTTTTTGTATGGTGTGTATTAATGACTTTTGGGACCATGCTACTCAGAAAGGAGTCTACAGCTGCCCCCAATGCAGAGAGACTTTCATGCCAAGACCTGTCCTGCGGAGAAATAATGTCATGGCTGAGGTGGTGGACGAGCTCAAGAGGAAAGACCTGAGAAGTGCTTCTCCAATGCCGAATAACTCAAACTCCAGAGATGTGGAATGTGACATCTGCTCTGAAAGCAAAGACAAAGCCGTCAAGTCCTGTCTGGTGTGTCTGGCTTCTTTCTGTGAGACTCATCTCAAACCTCATTATGAATCTCCTGCCTTTAAGAAGCACAAGTTGGTTCAGCCCTGCAAACAACTCCAAGAAAAAATCTGCCCCCATCATGACAAGCTAATGGAGATCTACTGTCGTACAGACCAAAAATTAATTTGTTCGTTATGCATGTTAGCTGGACATAAAGGACACAATGTAGCATCTGTTGCAACAGAAAGAACTGAAAAACAGGTAAGAGGTGCAACATAGTTCTGTGACAGGTGTAATAATTGAAAGGACAGTGAGAAATAAACATGTTAAACCAGCCGGTGATAGAGGTCAACACCCATAATCATGCTTTTGTATAACATATGCGTAAGCTGTTGATTCACTGTGTATTTCTCAAGTGCTTGCATGTGGTTTCTGGTCTTAATATCAGTCTCTGTTATGTCAATTTTCCTCAGAGCCAGATTAAAGCAGGGCAGAGGAAAACTCAGCAGAGGATCCAAGAGAAACAGAAAAAACTTCAGGACCTCAAACAGGCTGTAAGCAATCTTAAGGTTAGTGGTGATCAGAGATTTGCTGGACCTGTAAAGAATATAGAATGATATTAATGTGATATGCAAAAAATCAAATGTTCAGAGTTTCCCCCTTACCCTAAATGTAGCTGATCATCCAACATGTGTCTATTGTGAAGGGTTTGCTTCTTCCAGAGTTATGAGGCTAATGCAGGTATTAAGTAGCAATACCAGCCAAACTGGTCCTCAAGGACCCCCGGACAGTATGCATTGTGTGTGTTGAGTTGGGTTGGAGCAGAAACATAAACTGCCTGGGGGTCCCTAAAGACCAGATTGAGTACCCATTGCTGTAACCACCTTGCTTATGAGGTTTAAGGCTACAAGATGTTATTGTTGTGTTTAGTTCTGCAGTGTATTTAGTTTATTTTTATAGGTAACAGTGTGTAATAGACAGTGTCAGAAACTACATAAGCGCCTGACACTACACTCCACTAACAACTTTTAACATGTTTTAGGTGTGTGTGCGCAAAATACTCAGGTACATTACTTGGTAGCTATGTTAACCTTGTAGGTTTAACTGAAACTCCTTCACTTTCTCTGGGATCAGGTATCTGCCCAGGCAGCAGTGAAGGAGAATGAGAGAATCTTCACTGAGCTTCTTCTCTTCATTGAGCAAAAGTGTTCAGAAGTAACAGAGCTGATCAGAACTCAGGAGAAAACTGAGCTGGCTCGAGCTGAAGGCCTGCTGGAGCAACTGGAGCAGGAGATTTCTGATCTTAAGATGAAACAAACTGATCTGGAGCAGCTTTCACACACAGAGGATCACATCCATTTTCTCCAGGTACATTGTACTGACTCTTTGCGAATGCAAAAAGATTATACTGTCCTCTACAAAGCATATGAGTTGCCTTTAATCCAACTCTATTAACACATCTAACATCTCTAATGTAACATGCCCACAGTCTTCCAACTCTAATTAAGCGCAACAGTTTGCCATATTCAGTTGATGAGAATTTTCAGCTTTTTAACTTTATGTACTGGTCACACTATTTTTCCCTACAGAGCTTCCAGGCTCTCTATTTTGCTACTAAAGCTAAGGACACAGGCAGGGTAAATATCAATCAACATCTTTCATTTGATGGCGTGAGGAAATCTCTATCACAGCTCAAGGAGCACTTACAGGAATTTTGCAAGGAGGAATTCAACAAAGTCAATCCATATGGTAAGAGGAACTGTCCAACCTTGAAACATTCTAGTGAACAATCCACTCACTAAAGCATAGTTTTATTAGAGCATGAACTTTTTCTTGCTGCCTTGGCCTGCATGAGACTTGATGCGTATCATGGGGTGTGTGGCCTGAATTAAAGTCTGACACCGGAAGGACTCTTAGACATGTTTGAAAAGAGATAGAAATTTAAGAGCTGTAGGCCTAAAGGTACAACAGTTAACAATAGCTAAGTGTTGAGCAGAGAGAGAGAATGAGATGAAAGTGAAACTGAGATGAGAGACATGTGAAAAAATAAGTACATATAAAAGAAATTGTTGATTTTTTTAAATCTGTGCCTGTAAATAAATGTGATTAAAATGATCAGGTTTTAAGTATATCACATTTAGCTGTAGGCACTGTGGTGAAATGTTTGCATGTTCAGATACATTTAAAAAAATCAATAATTTTCATATATTAGATTAATGCTTCCTAATACTTTTACCCAATACTACAAATGGCATCCACCTTATGTCAAGTATTAGTACTGGGCTTATATTAGCAAAGGATGCTGAATCGGATATGTAGGGAAAAAAGAATGAATCCAGTCTGATTCTGTCTAATCTGAAATAGAACATTGCTTGAAGTGTCACAAATCAGAGTTAGATATTTGAAATTATATCAGTAACCACATGATAATGTCACATTATTGAAAGTAATGGTGGAATAACAATGAAAATAGGTTTGAAGAAAAAATATCAGAACAGTATCGGTATCTGCAGGTCTCAGAGTTGCGGTAAACTTTTAAGATGTAGGAACCCTGAAAAGCTATTTCTGCCCATTTGAATACAGATCAGCAAAAAGTACTTTGAATTACCTGAATTAACTAATAAAGGGTGTCAGCAAACAGTTTAGCATGTATATGCATGTCATGTACAATACTGTGCAAAAAAATATAAAAGCTGTTTAGCTGGGCAGTAAGTGTTTTTTCTAAACACTAAAATTAGAATAAGTACAAATAACACAAATACAGTAAACAGTGATTTTATGGTTGTTGCTGTGTTCACTTAACCATTTCCAAATCTCTGCTTGTGGAAGCCCAGTATTACTTATAGTTACCATCAAATACCTGGTTTGGCTGAGTCAGCCCTTAATTAGGTTAAATCAGGTGCTGATGATGAACTTTCACACATCCAAGCAATGGCTGAAGGCACCTGTGTCCTTCTAACAAGCTCACAAAATATGTACCACTTTTTACAAACAAGCAATAAAAATATTTCATGCAGCGTTCTTGGCACTTTTTAATGCTTTCTTGTTTGTTTGCAATTATTCTACTGTAAATGTGTTTTTTGCTGGCAAGAAGGACAATCAGTGCTGAGATAAAAGTCTTTACAAATTTTGCATAGATGCCTTGGCTTTGCTCAGTACTGTAGTTTTGTAAATTTTCTAACTAATTTTGCTAATACTTACATATACTTACAAAATTAACTATTTTTACTTTTAATAACATTTAATCATTTTTTGTCTTCGTATCTCAATAGTTGCCATAGTCCAGATAGTTTCACCCTTTGAGCCAAAGACTAGAGAAGACTTTCTACAGTGTAAGTGAGAGTAAACTAAAAAAAGAATCTTTATTGATTTTTCTTGTTTTTCATTAATTTTACAAAAAAAAGTTAACAGTAAAAAGTCAGCAAATGTTCATTTTCAGTTTACTATTCCAGAAAAAACAATAATGCTTATTTGTCATTTTTTTCTTTTTTAGATTTTTGTCTTCTGACATTGGACCCCAACACAGCAAATGAAACACTGTGGTTGTCTGAGAACAACAGGAAGGTTACCCGCAGTGGGAGACTAACACCGTACCCTTACCATGTGGAGAGATTTGATGCATATGGACAGGTGTTGTGTAAGGAAAGTGTATCTGGATGCTGTTACTGGGAAGTGGAATGGAGCAGGGGTGGATGGGTGTACATATCGGTGTCATACAAAGGCATCAGCAGGAAAGGACCAGGTAATGAATGTTGGTTTGGACACAACAATCAGTCATGGAGCCTGGAGTGCAATTCCACTCTGTCTGTTTGGCACAACAACATTCAGACTAAGATACCAGGTCCATCATCCTCCAGAATAGGAGTGTATGTAGATCACAGTGCAGGGACTCTGTCCTTCTACAGTGTCTCTGACACAATGACTCTCTTACATAGAGTTCAGACCACATTCACTCAGCCCCTATATGCTGGGTTTTGGATCAATGTACTCGCAACCGCTAAGTTGTGTTACTCTACAGAATAGGACATACACTGCACCCTGAAAAATTGTGAACATTTTTGTATGTCCTATATTTCTGCATAAATGTGATCTAAAATAACGTTAGATTTTCATACAATTCCTAAAAGTAGGTACAAATAGTCCAGTAACACAAATAAGGCAAAATATTATAGTTAGTCATTTATTAGCAGTGATCCACTATTACATATTTATGAGTGGTAAAAGTATGTGAACCTATAGGATTAGCAATTTATTTGAAGGTGTAATTTAAGTCAAGTGTTAATAAATGGGATGACAATTAGGTGTGAGTAGGCATCCTGTTTTATTTTAAAGTGTCAAAGTCTGGTCTTCAAAACAAGTTAATGGAAGTGTATCATGACATGAACAAAGGAGGAAAAGAACTGCTAATCCTCATCAGACTGGAAAATATTACAAAACCATCTAAAGAGTTTGGACACCTCCAGTCCACAGTCAGATAGACTGTGTACAAATTTAAAAAACTGAAGACCACTGTTACGCTCTACAGGAGTGCTTGACCAACAAATTGTCCCGAATAAACAAATGGCCAAGTATAACATTTGTTTCATTTTTTTAATTGGGTTCTCTTTATCTACTTTTAGGACTTGCATGAAAATATATTTTTGGTCATATTTATGCAGAAATATAGAATATTTAAAAGCATTTACAAACATTAAAGCACCAGTGCACAGCACTCAAATGTTGTAATTCTACATCACATTGGATATCATGAATCAAACTCCTTAATCAGCAACATAGAATTTAATCTTGTTTTATTAAGAACAACATCCTCAAAACACTGTTTTTAAAAGTCCAAACCAGTTTAATTTAATTCTTAATACATTTCTCAGTATAATATTAGTAAAAAGTATTGCAATATTATTGTTTTAAACTTATAAAATTTGTATTAATTGCTTTTCATGTGTAAATTATGCATGTAAATGCTATTAGAAGAAAGTGTTTTATGTTTTATATTGTATTTATAAAAGCAGGGATATGTTTTATTTTTATGGTAACACTATGTAAAATGATAGTGTTTATTTATGATATGTTATACATTTATGATATTAAGATCATTTATGAGAATGGTGATATTGTCAGAGACTAACTTGGAAGCTGCCTGAGCAACCTGGGAAACCTGCATTTCAGCAGTCTGTGGAGGTGGCAGTGGCTGTAGGCTGAGTAGGGACCTCAAGAGCAGAAGGACTGTGGTATCATCTGGGACACGGAAGTCTGTGATCATATCCTCTAGTGCAGACAGGGCTGTGACAACATCCTAAAGCACAGGCAAGACTGTAACATTATCCTCAGATGAGATGCACACAGATCTTATATATATATAAAGTTCTGTTATATATATATAAGCATATATATAACTGTTATATATGACTAATTGATGATGTGTGCAATCAAAATGTGCAAATAAAAAGAATTACAAAATTAGTCCAATATAGATAAATTCACCTTATGCAACATAATGTAAGCTAACATTAAAATATAAATAAATAAAATAAAAACGTCCTTGTCCCTGCTTCACTTCACATTTCAGAAAAACATTAGGTATATGCAATAAATGTAAAGGCAGCAAACACATGTATTAATATTTCAATATAGTCTGTTTAATACAGCATTCACTGCTGTCTGTCCCATAGCAGGTAGACCGTGCAGGGTGTGTTTTGGAATTACATTACATTACATGCAACTCTCTCTCTCTCTCTCTCTCTTTCTTTCTCTCTCTCTCTCTCTCTCTCTCTCTCTCTCTCATTCTGTGTGTGTGTGTGTGTTTAATATGCTGTATTGCCCATTTGGCTCCCGGGGAGTGTTTTATTCACACACATTAGTAGCACAGCGGGGAAGCAGACAGCTACACAGCTTTACTCTCATCTCTCTCCCTCTCCCTCTGTGTGTGTGTGTGTGTGTGTGTGTGTGTGAGTGATGTTTTCACATCTGATGGGTCTTTTCCTTGCAGTGGCAGTGTTTAGGCACCGAGCGAACGTTCTGATGCGAGTCCTGTGTGCCGGTGAGTGATCACACACTGATCGCTGTTAACACACTAATCCTGTTAGCACATCTCATTTAGAGCACAGTGTGTAAACACACTGACCCAGGTCTGAGCTTTACCCACAGAAACCTGAACATTCAGCTTCAGACCACAACAGCAAGCTGCTCATAGAACATCTATTCATACACTCAGATAAATCATGATATTGATGAATTGATCAATGTTATATTTCACTATATTATCAATATAAACACACATCACTGAGCAGCTCAACACACTTAGAGGAGGAAACTAATTCCGCCTCATTTTGGGCCCAAATGACACAACCAGTTGACTTTCTATGTATAATGGAGCCCATATTCTCTACAGAGCAAACTATTGCTTATTTTAATACACAATTTATAGAAAATGTAATTTATTAATACAATACATTTTGTTAAATTTTTAATGCAAATGTAAAGTCTGTTATAAATAAAATGTATTATTATTATTATTATATTGTTATTATTATAGTATTATTATTGTTATTATTGTTATTATTATTGTTTTTATTATTGTTTTTATTATCATTATTATTATCATCATCATCATTATTATTATATTATTATTATTGTTATTATTGTTATTATTGTTATTAATATTATTATTCATATTATTATTGTTATTATTATCATAATTATTATTATTATATTATTGTTATTATTATTATTATTATTATTTAACACACTTCAAAATAATACAAAAGGTCTGTTCAAAAGATTATGGTACGTTTAATACTTTTTTGCTGTTTTCCAAATGTGTCAAACTCAATATATAGAAATTCTGCCCAAAAATCTGCTGAAAAGTGTCGTGTGTAAGTGTGCTCTCCGTTAAGCACATGTACTTATTTTCTTTTCCAAATTCAACAAAATCTGCAGTTTTACCGGAGGTGTTCAAACCTCCCTCTTCCCCACAGCTGTCTGTTTAACCAGAGCATCCGGACACGGCTCTGCACTCATACCGACTCTCCAAATAGCTGCTCAGTGAAGCGCGGGACAGATAATTATAAAACGTCCTGCACCAAACTGGGATCTGACCAGCAGTTAATGGACAAGGGCCTAGCTCCCGTCAGCCAGAGCCTTTATTCTGGTGATAAGGAGTGAATTCTCACACACACACACCAAGACTGCAACGTAGAGCTGGACAGGAAGGTGAGCTAGAGGTGAGGAATATTAATGATTAGTCCATTATTGAGCCTGGCTGCTTCATATTCGTCCCACTGTATCCAGAACTGCGCCCACAGGCCCTCGGTGAACAGGGCGAACGAAGCTAAACAGCTAGAAGCGAAAAGGTCAACGTTTCATTACTGGAAAGGGGAACAATGTATCACATGAAAGATCAATGAAAACCTACAAGAACGTTTACGCTCTCCTATAGCGAACAGGTTTAAGACTGTGGGATGGTACCGTCCCGCTACACTGCTCCCCGGGCGCTGTTGGTAGCTGCCCGCTGCTCCACGTGTGCCCGTGTGATGGGTTAAATGCAGAGGTCACGTTTCGCTGTGGTGCTTGAGTGTGTTCACAATGACAAAGAGTCACTTTCGCTTCAACGGTTATTTGGGCCCATTCCTACACTGACATTATCGTCCTCGCAGCAGATTCTCCGGGCAGATTCTGCTCAGACCGATGTTCACGTCGTGCATCTGTCAGCACGTTGAAAATAAAAACCCTCCTCAAAGCACTTCATTCGTTTTTTCCCTGTCGTCTCATGCATGCGGTTCGATGCAAATTGCCTGACAACTTGTCAGGGATCCGGAGGGGATGTTCCGCTTTGAACAAATCAAACTAATGTCTGTGTTCAGGCGCTATGCTCAGTGGGATGTTTGATATTATCAAGAGACTAGCGCACCTCGCGTGGTGTACGATGATTAATTACGCATTTGGTGAACCAGAGGTGTCAACGGACAGTCACAACCCAACACAGCGAAGACACACAGACTCCCAATGGCTTAACTGCAGTGGGAGCTTTTGAAGTGTCTTCAGACTAGCCAATGGCGGCCTGGTGGTCATAAACTACCAAGGGTCAACTCTGAGAATTACTGTGTGCTAACATGGCCATGCATGATCCACCTGGTAGAGTTTTTGCTGTGGGAATGTAGCTTTTTTTGACCCAACGATGTTGGGCTTCAGAGAGATGGCGCGAATAATGGAACTTTACAGTACACACATGCATTTGGCCACGTACATGTGCTCACAGAAGCCAGGATGAAGACCTTCTGGATGCAAGGGAAGCCACCAGCATCTCCTCAAGGCTAATTTTTACTCTCTTTTCTTCACTTGCTGTAGATCGAGATGCTCTCTCTTCCAGGGTCTGAAGGACAGGAGAGAGAGGCCAGGGTCGTTTCACCAGTGGAGGCCTAGTGGTTAGGACGCTGCCTTTGGGACCTGAAGGTCGCAGGTTTGAGTCCCTGGGCATCACTGAGGTTCCCTTGAGTAAGGTACCGTCCCGCTACGCTGCTCCCCGGGCGCTGCTGGTAGCTGCCATCTGCTCCACGTGTGCACGTGTGATGAGTTAAATGCAGAGGTCACATTTCGTTGTGGTGCTTGAGTGTGTTCACAATG
>JBBPDA010000152.1:11209070-11224519 GCA_037974385.1 Arnoldichthys spilopterus | reverse complement strand
TTCATGTTTGTGGCTGTAATGTGACAAAATGTGGGAAAGTTCAAGGGGGCCGAATACTTTTGCAAGCCACTGTACATATACACTCTACTTCCAGATTGCACTACGTACACCCGCCTGAGTAGACTGGAGCACCAAAAAAAGCACAATAAGTGGGGTGTACATGAGGTATATGAGGTGTTTAAGGAAAAAGCCCTTTTACATGTAGGTGTGGAATAAGTAAAAACCATTTATCTCTTTTCTCTGCTGTAATACTGTCATTTATTAGGTGAGGGTATTGTGTACAGTATGCATTCATTCATGGTGTGAATTATTTTTTAAATGACTTTTTGCTTCTCTGATGTACTAATGTATAGTCTTTTATATAATAATGTATCATTTATTTAAGCCTTTTCCAAAAGCTGCTTGTGATTTAGTGATGTTGGTTACAATGCCCTGCTTAGAGAAAGGATACTTGCAATTCACAGCAAAGCATGACTAATATTAGGCCATCAGTTGCGTACTGTACCCACTTTGGAATCAAACCAGGAATCATCCAGTAATATATTTTTAATGTGTTTAGACTGCAGTGTAAATATTGTACAGTGTTTAATAAAGACCTATTTATCACAAGACTGATCTTGCTGACTGATTTTTTCTTTAAAACAATGCAGAGTAAAACACATCCAAACGATCATTTAAATTATATCAAACATTTACTTGACATTGTCATTTTTCTAGTAGTGTTTAGTTACTCATTGGAATGTCAGGCACAAATGGAACATGTACTCAAGAAGAAAATCATTTATATCCTCATATAAACCTCCAGCAAGTTCCAAGATAATTTTCATCTGCTCAGTTTCACTTTGGCACATTATTGCTGAATTCTATTTTGTGTTGCCAACAGACTATGAACAAAAACAGAATCTGTACTTTTCTGCAATTCGGCTATTTCTGCCCCAACAGGCAGTGCTCCTATTTATTGGCATCTAAATATGCATTATAATTATAAATCAAACTTTCCTCACACAGAATGTAACCTGGAGGTAATGCTTCATATAAATGAACAAAAAAAGCAGACGAATAAGACTAAACATTCCAGTCTGAAGTGGAGTTTTCCACATGAAGCTGTAACACTGATAGTAACACCTTTTCAACTAAACAAAATCACAGGTAAATGTTTTGGTCCTCATCAGTTGATTCCATAGTGCATATCACAATTTCTAGTAAAACACATCAAACTTTCAGATTCTGGAAAATATGGATTTGTGACATGATGTTAACTTGAAATTACACAATACTCAGTAGAACCTGTTTTTTATGCCTGTGTCAGACCATTTTTAAGTGTAGAAACATGTAAACACTCTAAATTACAAGGGTTGGTTGGTCATGGAGCACAGTCTTTGAAGCACAAGCGTAATCAGCACATTAGCACAGAAACTATCACTTTGTCGAGGTCTGACACCACACAGCAGCATTGTGAAACATGTGGAGCCAAGGTGAAGGTTCCAGAGAGGCACGGAGGTTCCTGGGGGCCCAGGCCCACTGCCAACCTAGCACAGCACGCTCCGGGTGAGGCATCATGGCAAGGTGACGGCCATCAGCTGAACAAATGCCTGCTATGCCCAAAGCAGAGCCATTGGGATTCATGGGGTAGGTCTCTGTGGGGGCTCCAAAGTCATCCACATAGCGCAAGGGTGCCAAAGAAGCATTGATGAGCTTGTCCTGAGCTTCAGGAGAGCGGAACTGCATCAGACCTGTGCAGAGAAAATTATCACAGTAAGGCCTACTTCATCAAGGGGCATTGCAGCAGAATGTTGCAACACTAGAGTTTCTTCAAGGCTAAATTAGATTTTAATGGTTGAATAAGCCAGTGGTTCTCAACTCTGGTCCTGGAGTACTTGTGCCCTTCTTTTTGGTGTTTACATTGCTGTAACCCACTTAAATCCAGCTTACATTCCTTTTCTGACCTGAACTTGGTGTGTTAGAACAGGAAAAACACCAAGCTACACTACAAAACATGATTAGGTTAAATAAGGGGTTACTTAGTTTAAACAATATATCACTATATTAGACTTTGGTTGGCAATTTGCATGCCAATAATGCAAATCTTACATTCTCCAATGTGACTGATAGACATATTCATTTTAGACATTTTTGCCCCACACTGTTTAAATGAAATCTTTGGGCAGAACTGAAGGCCAAAAACAAATCTTAAAGGATAGATATATATTCAAGAGATTATTTGATTGTTTAAACACAAACATGATGTTGAACATTTACATTATATGTGTATATGTGAGTGTAATTATATATATATTTCTGTCACAGTGCTCACTGTGATATTTTTTTCTGCAAAGGTCTGATACACACACACACACACACACAAAAATAATATATATATATATATATATATATATATATAGTTTATGTGTTACATGTACTTAAAAATGATGTACTGCATAGTAGTTTTTATTCTCACCTTCTCCATGGGCAACCCACACACCTAGAGCAGATCCCTCCATGCCCTTCAGCATAATGGACGGGGAAGGCAAAATGCCCACACTCACAAAACGAGACTCAAATCGTCCTGACTTATTATGTGTCAGTGTCACCTCAGAGCCAGAGCCTGAGACAAAGATAGAGAGAGAGACAGACATACAGACAGACAGAGAGAAAGATGATCAGTACAGTGTCTTTGAAAACATTTTTCTGCTGCATCTCATGATCTCATCATCATCATTTCCATAAATAATAACATACCTGTACTTAGTAAAAGAACAGAAAGTCTAATGATTCACACCAATGGAAAGGAATTTAAGCACCTGCCTACTGGTATAGGTCTTGAAGGCAACATGGTCTATTAGCCTGTCTTTAATCTAAGTGCACATATTTGTTGTAAGTCATAAAGACAAAATACTGCTTAAATATGTCCTTCAAGTCTCTTCTTTTACCTTCATTGTGTGCTTTACCCACCCAACCTAGGAGGGCCAGGAGCTGGCAGCCGTTACACACCCCTAGACTTAGGGTGTCATTACGAAGCCGGAAACGCTCAAACTCCTCTCGGGCATGGGAGTTAAATGTTACGGTGGCTGCCCAGCCTAATAAAGGAAAAAAATTGATAAATGATATGACTCTCTAAAGCACTAAATATCTCACAGCACATATACAATAGCAGACATTAACATGCATTGACCTTAAACAGACAATCATTCTTTTTTGCAATAGGCAGTACATTAATGACTCTTACACAAGTGATTTATGGATTCTGAAAACCATCCCAGAATAGAAAATGCACAGATTAAATATTTATTTAAATAAAATCCTGATGGTACATAATAGTCAAGTCAAGTCAGGTAGGCTTTTATGGTCATTTCAACCATATACAGTTCACACAGTACACGGTGAAACAAAACAACGTTCCTCCAGGACCACGGTGCTACAGGACCACAAACACTACACAACTAACAACATAAAGTGCATTGTGTGCAAAGATGTGCAAACATTGCAGGACAGTGCAAAGACAGACAGGTACAAAACAAGACAGTGCAACAGTGACCAGTGCAGTTATGGGGTAAATGAGGTAGCAGGATGTGCAAAAATACAACATTGTGATTGTAACCAATGAAACAGGACCAGGAAGAATGGAGCAGCAGAAGTACATACATCTCCAGCTTACAGGTCTTAGAATAATATGTGGTTTCTATGTAAGGTTCATAGAGGTTCACCTTTGGCTGATCCCAGCACGTCTGCGTAACTGAAGCCACCCACAAACACAACAGCTCGAAAGGGGTCAAGAGTCGTTGAGCCGGAGCACAGGTCCTGCATTGTGACATCCCAAACCTGTAGACGGCAGAGGACAAAATTTTTTCCCCGTCCATTATGCTGAAGGGCATGGAGGGATCTGCTCTAGGCGTGTGGGTTGCCCATGGAGAAGGTGAGAATAAAAACTACTATGCAGTACATCATTTTTAAGTACATGTAACACATATACTACTTAAAAAATATATATAAATAAATAAATTGCTGCATTAATCGACAAAAAAGGTGCAAGTAAATCATTTTCCCTGATACAGTGAATGAATTGTACCTTTAAAACCCATTTAAGTCCTCAACTGGACTCAAAACAGTGGTTGTAATGTCACCAACAAAAATAAATTCTGCTACATATATTACTGCAACACAATTATGCTTAAAATGTTTTGTGACAGGGTTTGTCTACCTCAAATCCTGCCATAAACAAAGACACAGCCATCTCACGATCCCCGTTGCTGCCTTCTTCCCGGATCACTGCTACACGAGGCTTCCCCACAGCTACGCAAAAACACAAGAACATAATAATAAACCACCAATCCGATAACCCCAAATTGTCTTAGCTTTTAAACTTAAAATGTAGTCTAATCTAATATTCTCTTGTATTGCAAAAACTAACCAGGGCCTTTAACTACGGGTGTTTGAGCAGGGTCAAAGATCAGTTTAAGGTACGGCTGGGTACGAGTGGCTAGCCCCTCTTCTTCCTCTTGTACACAGCATGGATTGGCCTGCAGACGCTCCAGCTGGAAACTTGTGCTTTCCCACAATGCCCTGAGAGTGGGCAGACGCTCGTTCACCAGTTCCTGCCCACGCATTGTAATCTTGACCTGGGGAACATCACAGTAACTGATCAGTTCGTTTCTGTTATCTAAATGGTTATTAAGTTATTCATCTCATCTCTAACTACTCAATCTGTAATACATTCAGTATAATCCCTGGCAGCTCCACTCCAAACCTCAACACTTCAAACGTGCTGAAATCTGAAATAGCTTTCTAATCCCTTTCCAAAGGGCTACAGGTGCAGGAAATTTTAGACAAAAAATTTTACTTTTGGTTAGGCCTATAATGAAATATCAAAATCTAAGACCATGACAATAAAACAATACTGATTAAAAATGCAGGACATTTACATTGCTTAGCATCCTGTCAATCAAACAGGCCACAGTCAACCAGACTTCAAAGGACAGAAAAGTGATTTGTAATCACTGTTTATGCTGAAAACCAAGATAGAATACAAAGCCCAGTGACTCTACGATAAGTTTAAAACCACTTGAAAAAATGCTGGATATGCTGAGTATAGCGAAGCCTGATGCAGGACTTCATATTATACTGCAATAATTTAAGTACATTGACTTCCTGCAATCTGTTTTTATTTCTTGTGGGCTTTTTCATTTTTGATTCTTTGTCTAATATAACATGGTCTGTTTATAGCAAAAACATTTAATTGGATTATTTGTACAGTGTCACGTTATAAGAGTGGTAGCCAATTAGTCGCATGGTCATGAAAGTTAGCTGTTAAATCTGATTTCAGCATGACGCAATAGTCATTTTCTGGTTCAAACGTACCCTCAGACCCCGACAGCAACATGCTGTACACATAGCCTGCAGCGTGCTCCAACATCTGACAGTGCTTCTCACATAGATGACTAATATAGCATTTTCTCTGTATACTCTCTCTGTTATGTCCAGTTTGTACTCACTTAAGCCACATTTTAGCTGTGCATTTCAATGTTTTTTTAAATCTTTGGTTAGCTGATGTTGTTTGTTGCGTGAAGTGGGTGTGTATGGGAGTGTTTTGTACATAGATGCATGTGATTTTTTAAAATAATAAATGCTGCTGTTTAAACCTGTTGGTCACTTTAAATACTGCAGTACCTTTTTGTTTTGTAGAGACTGAATAAAGGATATTAAAGTATTATATATATATACACATTAAGATAAAGTATTTCATAGCCAACTGTTGTTGTGGACTATATACTGGGCAGGTATTCGTTTGTTCTCCACTTGAGTTAGATGTTCCATATATTTTATCACTTGCTCATTAGTTAAAGAAAAGAATAGGATTAATCTCTGTATTGATCGACAGCCAATGCTGTGGTACTGACAAAAGTGTCATCAGGAATCTCTAATAACTACTCTACTTGTTTTGTGAATACTACACATTTTTCAGTAACTAGTACAAAACTAACAAGTAATGTATTTATGAAAGTGTGGAACTCAAGTTGGCACAGAACACTGCAGAGAAGTTCATCCAGCTCACCATGGAGTCGGGTCCAAAACCACTGGTAGAGCCGATCCTGTGGCAGACGAGTCCAGAGTTGGTATAACGCTGACAGACACTTACTACGTTGCTCTCACACACCTCCAACACCAAACCCAACTCCTCTGAGAACAGAGCCTCCATCACTAAGAGAAAGAGAGAGAGAGAGAGAGAGAGAGAGAGAGAGAGAGAATAATAATCTTTACTTAATATTACAGTGGTTAAGTTTTATGTTTCAGGTCTAGTTGTTTGGATTTTACTCGAACCTCCAACCCCTTCAAATGGCAAGTTCACTTCTATCCCATGATTCCCTGCAAAGGCCATCTCCAGAAGACAAGAAATGAGCCCTCCATCACTGACATCATGTCCTGCGCTCAGCATACGGTCTACAAGAGAGACACCACAAGACTCACCAATGTATAAACAAAGAGGACAACAATTATGTCAAAATAAAATTGTGCAGTAATAAGAATATATATTTAGTTATAACTTACCCTGAATAAGTGTCTGTGTAGTGTTAAAACAGGCAGAAAGCAGGTCTGGGTGATCCAGATCTGGACTGCAGTCTCCTAGCTGACCATAACACTGAGCCAGTGCAGAGCCACCAAGCCTGTATTTAGCTGCATTTATAGGAACATACAGCAGCACACCTGACCAAGGACAGAGAGTCATATAGTCATAATTCCAATATTTCATTGCCACCTGTACATATTAAAATATACACTTAATCAGAATAGAACAGGATAACAAAAACAAAGAACCAACACACATCCAAAAAGGCTGATACAAGATGCAAAAAAACCAGAAAGTTGCCAAACAGTCAGATTAAGAATTTATGTGTGCAGAACACCAGAATAGAAATATCATATTACACTTTTTCCCCCCACTTAACAGCTAAAGTAATGAGCAAAAATCTTCTGAAAAAGATATAAAAAATGTCTAGAGTGCACCAAGGAGTAAGAAAACAAACCAGCGTTATTCTAACTGTAATCTTCTAACCCAGATATTAAAGTTTTAAAAACAAAACTGTCATGTTTTGCTGTATTTACGTATATTTGTATTAATTCTAATGACATACAGTGATCTTAGTGGTAAAATTACAATCTACTCATTTTTAATGATGTTATTGGCTGAATAATACAGCACACATTTTTTAATTGGCATAATACTGTACATCATCTTGCTGAATAGAGCAGGAACAGTCCTCATTTTCACATTAATTTAACCTCTCACAATATTAATTGTAGGCAAATGTACAGAAATTGTATATTGTACTCAAAAACCCTGTGAACTGCACATCGTCCTTCTTAAGTTCTCATATCAGAATGACACACAGTGATTTATCCTGCTCTAGTGTGCACTGGTAGAGATGTGTTATCTAAGAGATTTGTATCTAATTCTGATAAATATGAAACTGACAGATAAAGCTTCTCATGCTGAAGAACAGAGAACCCAAACTTACCCATTTTGGTCATAATAAATGTATTTTAAGGCGGCTGTTTTTGAATGGTTTCTATTGTAAGTTTCAGAGTCTTCAAATATCAACCAGTGATCATTTAAAATTAAAACACAATTGTCAGAAAGGAATAATTGTCTTTTAAATGATGTTTACAGTTACTATTTCTAAGCACGTTATTAGAATCAGAATTTGTGCTGATCCAAGAGAGAAACAGAAGTAAAGAGTACTTATTACAGGAAGGAACAAGACACGTAATTCTCTTACAGTTAAAACTCTGCTTAGAACAGAAGCCAATGGAAATATCTTTTAATCACCATGTTTTTTTTGTGAGTAAACAGGGTTTTTTGTCTGAGGTAAGTGTCCATATGTTAAAGAAGAAGAAAATTTGGAAAACACTGGAATTTTCCATTAAGAATTTAAGAAAGTCACTTACTTTACTTTCAGTAAATACAGAATAAAAGATATCCAGTCAATCGATTTAATGTTTGAGACTGACCTTTGCCTTCTGGGTCTTCTAGGTCAGGGGTGATAGTTGCAGTAATGTCAGGACACACAGCATACACAGAAATTACCAGAGAGCCTGAGAAAGAAACACAAAGAGGTGTTAGGTGAGCTAATTTACCCAGAAGCAAGCACACAAGTTACTAGGATATTAAGGACTCTAAGTCAGTGTTTACATTCAGACAGATGCACACAGATACATGCACCCACACAAGTATATACATACCTGGTGCTTTGATGGTTTCTCCACTGACACGAGATGCCATGCTGAGGGAGTCCTTTCCTCCATCCACAGCCACACCCAGCTGACCCAAAACCTTGCACATGGCCTGACATGCCTTCCACAAACATGCCCCCTCACCTGGCAACTTTGCTGCCCACATCCAGTTCCCACTGCACTTTACATCCTGAAAGAATATTGATATTCACTTTCTGATTCAGCCACAGATTTTTCAACTGATTATTTAAAAAAGTTTAGCCATACAGTCTCCCACTGTGTTCTTAAAGATGTACCAGCACTTTTAAAATGCCAAGACCTTAATGATTTACCTTGAGAGCAGTGACTCGGGCAAAAACCAAATTAGTGAGGGCTTCTCCCACAGCCATTCGAGCGCCCACGGCAGGAGAAACCAGGCCCTTAATTGGCTGCTCCCCAATTGCTGTTGCAGCCCCCTGGAGACTGAAAGGTGATAGGGCAACTACGGCCACATCAGCCAGCGGGGTGTGGAGGGGTCCTACACACTGCTGCTGTGCAATCAATCCAGTCACAGAGCGATCCACCTGACAAAGAACACAAAAATAATAAGAGGATACACATGCTTAACTGTTTTCTCAAAGCACTGCATTCTTTGAATAAGGTTGGAGTACAAAATATATATGGTGACCTTATCAATATTCATTCCAGATGCAATCAAGGCATACAGATGTGGCCATGTTTACCTTGTTGGTTAGGTAGCGTTTACTGGCCACTGCAGGTAGTCTGAGTACTCTCTCTAGAGCAGGCAAAACACAGAGGTTTGCAGGAAGAGCGAGAGGCTGCAGCAAGGGCGCCACACAGTCCAGCACAAACTCCTACAAAGAGAGCCAGTGAATCACACACACAGACCCATCAGATCACGACAGGATCACATGAACCATTGTTTCATTTAAAAAGATTTGGTGTGAGTATCCAAAACAGCCACCAGAGGGAGCACCTGACAGTCTAAATTTCATCAAAACCAGAAGAACATGTAAACAATAAATTCATTTTGCAATTGGTGTGGAAAATTCTTGAGTGATTGCACTTTGCTAATTTATGTAAGTTTCTTTTAGGGGGATACGTAATTTCCTTAAGTCTATATTGTAAAAATTCCTACAGAAGTTATACACATAGGTTCTCTCTACTTTCTGGAATGAATCTAGCAATTGAGTTTCAAACCTTCTGAGGCATCTTTCCCAAAACCCAATCCAGCTCTAGATCCACAGGACACCGCCCACTTTCTATGCCATCACTTTGGTTAGACAAATCGTCCACAAGAACAATCTGGAAGGCATAAACATGAATATTATATGTGGTAGTACCTGGGCACACTGGGTGGACCCCTTCTATACAGTTGCAAATGTCAAAACGTGTTTAACACCCACCTTGCCATCACCTGTGATTTTGCCCACAAAGTCGATGGGACACTTCTCCCTCTGACACACCTTCTCCAGGAAACTTCGGTCAGATGGACGTAGCAAGAGGGCATTACTCTCCTGATACTCTGCCCCCCACAGCTCCAAAACACTGAGGGTGGGGTCGCCTCTCTGAGGGTAAAGGAGGACAAGGTGTATGAATTAGGTAAGCTCAGCGAACAGCAGTTTTTTGACAAAAGTTGTCTTACACACTAGCTAACCTTAAACTTGCTGGTGTATATGATCGCTCCAGCAGGCTCACTCAGCTCCTTCAACACGTTCCCTATATTACAGGACAATTTCACTCTCTTGCCAAAAATGTTTGCAGGGTTAAATACTATAACGAGTAGAAGATTTCACATTTCCATACCAATGTTTATTAAAATTATCTGAAAATTCAAGTACATAGTGTCTCCAGTCTCACACACATACTGGTAATTACCATTTCCACCAGCACCCTGGTCATGGATACTACAGATGGGGTTCCCTGTTGCTCTCTCTAGACAGGCCCTCAGAGCCCGATTCATCTTCTGTTCCATCTCAGCATCTCCTCTCTGAACCGCCCCCAGATCACGATCACTGGAGTTATCACCTTGCACCTCAGACACACACACACAACCACACATTTCAATTTGCACATATTACTATTGTCATTTAATACCACTGAAACAATGTGTATTTTTTGGTCTCTGAATTTTCCTTCTGGTCTTTGAATTCTCTTAAATATTCGCTTGGTTTTTGTTTTTGTAATTTCCAATACAGAAAATAAATTCAAAGACCAAAAAAAAAGTACACAGACAACCAGTTAAAAATGTTGGTGGCTGTAAGGTCCCAGCAAAACGCTGGATAATTCCGCCCACAGAATCTTACAATGTAAATGTTAACTAATGAGAGACTAAGAGATTAAGTATCTACCTGTACAGAGGATGCAGCCCCTCCTCCAACACCAATCCTGTACACAGGACCTCCTATTTTTACCACCTCCATACCTAATAAGAATTGGAAATTTTGAGGACAAGATTTAGAAAAGATGTGGGTCAAACACTTAAAAGCATCTCAGTAATACAGTACTACCACTGTGGAGAACATGAAAGCTAGAAAGCACTTCCTCCGAGTTCCTTCAAGTGTCAAGCATCTTTTTCATACTGCCAGTAACATGATGTCAAAGAACAGGTCACCATGCTTGGTGGAAAGCCAACTGCCAAGTTTGTTACATCAGAAGCCCACACTAGCTAGCATCACAGTGAATGATAGGGGTGATGGAAAGCCATCATACCAATGCCAATTGTGTGCTCTTAGAATCCTGACCACAGACAGCTGGGGCCTTACCAGGGATCAAACTCCTAATCCCCAGTGACAGCCATTTAAACAGAAATTAATGTGTGACCTTAGTAAAGCGTAATACTTTTTATTCTATGAAAAAATCGACTGAATCATAAAGAATTAATTTCCTTCTATGATGATCCGTGTGCTGACAGTTTATCTTACCTGACTCCGCTCCCTCTTTTCTCACATGTTTGTCTTCTATAGAGCCCAACCCCCCAGTGAACATGATTGGCTTGATCCATTCTCGACGCTCCCCATTGGCCAATCGCATTCCGAAAGATCTGGCAAAGCCTTATTTTGCCAAGAAAAACAATCAAGAAAATCAAGAAATATTTAACACAACAATAGAAGAAACTGTTTACAACTTAGTACATATTTTTAAACCAACACAAAATTTCTACTAATTCAGGAGAGGTGAAGAAGACAGAAAGCACTGTACCTGCTAGCACAGGCTCTCCAAATTTGTTGCCATAGTCTGAGGCTCCATCACTGGCTTCTATAGCTACCTGTAGAGGAGGAGCAAAGGTGGAGGGATACTCCCAACCAGGCTCCTCCCATGGGAGGGGAAAACCTACAAAAACAGCAAGATCAGAAGAATGAAGAGATTTATTTAAACTCAATGTAAGTTCAGTTAACTTCACATACTAGGAGTTCAGAAAACATGATCAGCAAGATAAAACAATTATTGTGCTATGTTCTGTTTCATACCTTTGTACATAGTCTTTTTTTATCATGTGTGGAATCCCCTGCGGCTGCCAGAGTGATCATGGTCACTCCAGAAAATTCTTGACATTCAACTAGACATGTTTAAGAGGGGTCGTAAAATTGGCTCTGCCTAAAAATATGCACCAGGTCTGTTTCTGAGGCAATCTACTGCACAGAGCAGACCAAGAACTCAAAGAAGACAAAAGGACGGCATACAGCATCTGGTCACTTTTGAAAATACAACATCCTGTGCAGATTTCTAACTTTTTGAGTGAGTTAGATTTGCAGAACAAGAATATCCACTGTTAATAAGACTGGTAATTGTTTAGTCCAATAATCACATGCTTCCAAAGTCAACAAGCAATTGTGCTAAATAACTGATCTCAATATTTGCTAAAATAATCATAGAATAGTATGATTATAGTATAGTTTTTTTAGCTAAAAATCACTAAGCCATCATACATATTAAATTAGTTAAGGTATAAGAAATGAGGTAGCATTCTGAAACCCAGACCCACCTGGAATGTGGAGGTTACCAAAGCAGTAACCAGCAGTCCCTGCGATCACATGACCTCCCTGGCCAGCACTCTGCACGTCTCTGATTCGTCCACCGGTACCTGTGGTGGCTCCACTGAATGGAGCAACACCTGGATTTAGGAAGAAGACAGTTCACATCATTAATATTATTTATTTTGGTTTTTCCCTTTCATTTTCTGCCCAACTTAGCTGTTTCAAATCCCCCCCACTAATTTATTCTACCCTGAAGTTCTACAACAAACAATTTTAAGGGTATTTTTCTAAAAGTAACTGACATGTCAGGAAGCAACAATCACAACATCGCCCTGACTGGTCAACTTGTTTTTTAATGCATCAATACAACCCATTAAAGCTAGTTCTTTTTTAACATGTGCATGCATATTTAAGGTTTTAACGTGCCTTGCAATTGATGAAAAGGCCTTTAGTGTTAGCTAAGTTATTAGGCATATGGGATATGAACTTTAAGTGGTAAAAGTGAGTTTGGTGTCTCCTAAATAAGAGAGGAAATTAAATGTGCTAAAGTTCTGACCAGTGGGGAAGTTGTGTGTTTCTGCAGTGAAGATGACATGTCTGGTGGTGCGTCTGGTCTCGTAGTAGCTGGCTTGTGCAGGGTCAGTAGGGAACACACACTCCAGTTCCATGCCTTTAATGCCACTGCACACACACATGCACATACACACACAACACATACCTGTACTCTCTATAGCAAATAACTAATGCAGAGTGAGTCTGTGAAAATCAGTGCCTAAAGTAAAATGGCAGAACAGGCAGTGTGATAACAGCTAGAATAGTGGCATAGACTCACTGATACTTCTACTTGCTCACCTGCTGTTGTCACAGAACTTGATGATGTTGTTCTGATTGCTATGCTGCTGGGTACCCATAATGAGGCTGAAGAGTGTGTCCTTCTGCTCCTGCCCGTCGATCACCATCCGCCCCCGAAAGAACCAGTGGCGACTGTGCTCACTGCAGACAAACAACAAATATTTTTTCACAAATAAAAATGCATACTGCATATTCAGCTGTGGCATCTGTAACATACACACACACACCTATTGGACTGGGCAAGGTCAAAGCATTCTACACTGGTGGGGTTTCTCTTCACTCTCTGAAACAGTGTGGTGTAGTAGTCCAGATCCCAGGAGTCAAAGGCTAAACCTGTTCGCACATAATAAAGACGCATAATCACACACCATTAGAAAGAGTTAACAATTAAAGATTAGTTAGCTAGCAGCAACAGAAGAACACATACATATGACATAAAATCTCATATACTAAACAGCCAGAACAATAAAACCACATTGTGATGCCCTGTGCCACCAAACAGCTCAGAAAGTAACATCCACATGAATGCCATCCTTATATATATATGTCTCTGTAATGAGATAATCAATGTTTTTCATGTCACCTGTCAGTGGTTTTAATGCTGATAGGTGTATATACTTATATATTGGTTCTTAGTTTCAAAACAACATAAGTTGTAATTTGTGTATGTAAGGAATAGTCCAAATAACACTAACTAAACTCTCAAAAGCCTTCTTGTTGTTAGCTAGTCTGCAAAACTTGAAGGTTTTTACAGAGGCGGTCTTTAAGACTAGTCCATTGGTAGTCCTGTATACATCCACCGCAGCACTTCAGAACAATAAATGTCTCCTTCACAACACACCTGAGTTTATCCCTTTTAGAGTTTCCCAAAGTTTCAAAAATATCTGCATTCCTCTTGTCTTTCTACCTAAAACATCTAATCGTATCTGTTTTGAACAAAACATCTTCCTCTCCGCAAATGTCTGAGCCCTTTCACCTTTTGTAACTTTGTTGGTTTTATTGTTAAAAATCTGTGTTACTAACAAATGAAAACTAGAAAAAAACTGCACGACCTTGTCGCTAACCTTGCTAACATTCTGAAACAACCACCCAAAACACACATACTAGAGTAGCTTTTTTCTGGCCAGTACAAATGACTAAAAGCATTACTTTATTTAATCCACACTGCTCACCAAGATCATCATTGGCTTTCTCCAAAGCAGCACGACCTTTCCCTAGAATGTCAACCTCAAAAACTTTCTGCGGCTGGACGTCCACAGAAAACGATGTGATAGGCTTGGTGTAGATACACTCGGTCATGCTGTCATACAAGAGACCAATCAGCATCTCCATCTCTTCCTCCTTCCGTGGAACATTTTGTTCATCCTTTGACAAAAGAAGCATAGGATGATTTTAAAATGAAGAGTTCTAAATATTTCCCTAAAAATAGAGAAAAACTTTATTTGGACAATACATAGATTATTCATAGATACTTACCTTATAATAAACACTCAACTAAATATCTACTAATATTACTTTCCCCTAATCTCTAATGTAACACAGACTATACACTGATCAGCCATAACATTAACACCACTGACGTAAGGTAAATAACATTGACTATTTAATTATTTTACTACAGTAGCACCTGTCTGGGGGGTGAGATATACTAGCCAGCAAGTGAACAGTTAGTTATTATAGTTGATGTGCAGGAAGCAGGAAAAACGGACAAGCGTAAGGATCTGAGGCATTCTGACAAAGCCTAATTGTGGTGGCTTGACGACTGAGTCAGGGCGTGTCTTGATGAGTGTTCCAGGTATGCAGTACTTAGAACCCACCTAAAATTATCTGGCCAGCAAATGGCCAACAGGGTCATGGGCATCCAAAGCTCAACGATGCATGTGGGAAGTGAAGACTAGCCCACATGGTCTGATCCCACAGAAGAGTGTATATATTAACCATAGGAGACTAACCAGTGTGGACACAAACACAGCTTATATGTATTGAAATTACAAAATAAGACCTAGTACTCAGATAAGGCCTGAGTAACAAGACTCATGTGATGCATGACTGGGTTAAAGGGAGTTAATTTGACCCTAGCTGGCAGTAATTATGCTCTGTGGAATTGTGATGATTCTGCAGACCTTGATGAGGTGCCTACGAGACAGCTCCACTCTGGTCACCTGCTTGAGGCCTGCACTCTGGCAGATAGACACTGCATTTGTGGACCATGCAGTGGAGAAGTTCAGCCTAAGAGCAACAAAGACAAAAGCTAAAAACAGCAATAGTAGCTAAAGTAAAGTCTGATTTTTACGGACTTGACATTGTGTGAAAACTTGGCTTTTCAACAAATTACCACTGTAAGAAAAGAGAGAGAGAGAGAGAGAGAGAGAGAGAGAGAGAGAGAGAGAGAGA
>JBBPDA010000152.1:11190147-11201391 GCA_037974385.1 Arnoldichthys spilopterus | reverse complement strand
GAGAGAGAGAGAGAGAGAGAGAGAGAGAGAGAGATACATTTAACCATGTTTTGTGAAAATGGATCTGCTGTGAACACCATTCTGCAGCACATTTTAAGGTATTAACTGAATTTATGAGCAGTGGAGGCCTAGTGCTTAGGACATTGCCCTGGGGACCTGAATGTCGCAGGTTCGAGTCCCGGCCTGGGCACTACTAAGGTACCCTTGAGCAAGGTATTGTCCCGCTACACTGCTCCCCAGGCACTGTTGATAGCTGCCCAATGCTCAATGTGTGCACATGTAATGGGTTAAATGCAGAGGTCCAAGCAATTTACCCAGGATCAATAAAGTTAGTTACATTTAAAAAAATTTGTAAAAAATTAAGTACAATAGAAAGAAAAAATAGTGGGGTGTGCAAAAAATGACACATTTAAGATTTCATTCCTTAATTGTTTCCAACATTCTTTTCCACCTTAATTGTTTCCAACCTAGCAAATAAATAGAAACTGTGAATTAAAAGTGCAGGGAAAAAAAAAACTCAATTGTGTTTGTTCTCTGTAGAGAAGGTGTAATTTCATTTCGAAAATCAACAAAATTCGTTATGAGTCTCGGGGTATTCTAACTTTAGCATACAACTTTATTATCCAAATTACTTTGTGCAAGTTAATAAAAATCGAATGTCAGCCTTTGTTAATGCATGTGTTGTGAAGAAGAGTCGTCCTAATAAAAAGGGTATACCTGAGGACTTGCTGGCTGAAGGTGTCTTTCTGTTCGTCTGAGACACGGGAAGAAGGGAAGCCTGGAGACTGAAGGGCCTCTTTGAGCCACACAGTGAGCAGGCCGAAACAGTGCTTATTCATGGAGAACAGCACCTCAGCAAACTGGTCCATTAGACTGCGCGAAGACTGACCTCCGATCGCCTACAAGAGAACAAGAGTTCGTTTTCATTTCAGAACAATGCTGGAGAAAGACATAAGACAAGAAGTTAAAGGTAATGCGTAATGACCTCAAGCACAGCCAGCAGTAGGAGTTTGCCATCTTCTTGTACCACTTGACCCACAGGAGGGATGTCTGCACAGTGTGGCAGTAGCTCAGTCTATTTAATACACACAATACATTCCATATTGTCACATTTACACAGCAACATTTTATACATAAAAGGCAAAAGAAAACAATAAGGCAATCAAGTAATAACCCTATTATAAACAAACTGGCTTTTCTTTCTCTGAAGGCCACAAGACCTCTACAATGAATTCAGAATGCAGTATATCTGGTCTTCAATACACCACAATTTGTACACACCACTCCACTGCTGCGAACCCTTTACTGGCTCCCTGTGGCTGCATGCATCAGATTTAAAATGCTTTATGCAGATTTAAAATGCTTTAATGTCCAGAGGGTTTACCTCTCTACATCATCTTTAGCCCGAATGGACCCCCTCGTACCCCCTGGACTTTGCATATCGCTCTAAAATGGCAATATCTGTGAACTTACAAAGAAAAGGCATGTAGACTTGACTGTAGGTGCTTCAGGAAATTTGAGAGACAGAACTCCTACAGATAAAAGACACAAAAGTTTAAAAAGAACAATAAACTCCCTTTACAATAATTTGTACCACACTTACAAGATGCATATTAAATTTTGTTTTGATATGGTATGTAATGCAAAGTGAAAACAGGTCAATTGAGATACTTGTAAAAAAAGTTTGATCAGATATACTAGCATAAAAAGGACGACTTTCCACTGTTCTCTTAAAAAAACTATTTATTTATAGTGTTTGGAAAGAAAAATGTGTTAGTTTTACTTTTACCAGGTGCTGTGCTTTTGTTTCTGATGCTTGGACATTGATGAAATCAATAAAAGTAAGTGAATGTCTACATTTCATTTTTTGCTTCTGCATCAAAAAATCAGCATACCATTATACAAAACCAACTAGACACATCACATCATTGAATTCGAGTATGGCTACCTCCCGAGATTACCTCCCGAGTTTAAACCAAGATTTACCCACAACTTGAAAGCATATCAGTATGACCGAGCGGTATTTCGGCTTCAGACATCTGCCGTCCAAACGACTTACCACAGTGAAATACCGCTTTCACATCAAGATTCTCAGATAAGAACAAATCGGGCTTCCGTTTGAGAGCCTACAAAGCAGACAGAGCCAGTGAACACAGCATACAGCATCAACTCAACATCTGGAAGCTCGTAAATCCCACACCCTCCCCTCCCACCTTCGTTACCTCCCTTTCTACTGCAACTAACAAAAACAACCAAATGTACATCAACTTATTCAATGCAAACAGATCAGGTAAGTAAGAAATCAACTGCAAAAAAACAAACATTTAACTTAAGTCAAACTAAAGGTGGTATGATTTGTACTGACTCTTCTCTTGTATTTTTTATTTTTTTTGCAAGCTCTACTTTCTCTGCTCAGTTGGACTGAATATTCAACAGAAATCTAAGTAATATGTACGGATAAAGACAACTGATGCATTAAAGAACTCATTGAGGATGAGAGGATATTTAGGTAGGGAGGGAGAGAGGAGAGGGAAAGAAAGACAGAGCAGAAAAGAGAAATAAAGAGATAAAGAGAGAGTCCAGCCAAAGGCAGAAATGACAGGAGGCATGAGAACTGAAGAGGAAAAACCAAATATGAAACATAAGGTGCCAATTCAGTATAATTAATTAATTCATTGATTAGTTGACATTAATTAATTTAGCATTTAAGAGGTTTTGAGGCTGGAATGACACTGGAAGGAGGGGCTTCAGAGACCCTAACCCTGATTGGTTCACTGTGAGGGTTTTCTTTCGACTCTGACCAGTTTGTAGCCTTTAATACCCGGTTACACAAAATATGAAAACCATGTTTTAATGTCTCTCCATTTGTCTTTGCTTTATTGCTATGTTCTTTTTTTAATACATGGCATAAAATTACAACATTAAAGCATTACTAGTTGACTTCCAGGAAAAAATTTATGACTGGTCCAAGAGTTCAAACATACCACCACTGACACCTTTTCACTATATATCTGAAATCATCTAAAGCACTTTAGAAATGCTCAATTTAACCATTTGATGCACACAATCACACCAGTATGATGTTTCCAGTAGTTCCTGCAGCACACGTCTGCAATAATAGAAGTATTCTTGTTTTTCATTAGTGGCTTTTACTGAACAATTTTAAACTTATATGCAAGAAGGGGGAAATTGCAGCCAAGTTCAATTTAACGAAATTCATTTAACCAAGGAAGTGGCACACAATCTTGTAACAGCTGTTAAATGAGCAGAGAGACACGAGAGAAGTAATCTGCCAAAGCAAGTCTCAAGTCAGCAGCTTAAAAAAACAGTAATTTGTAAATTACTGTCACTATGGAGTCACTTACCACACACAGACAGACAGACACACACAGACAGACAGACAGACAGACAGAGACACACACAGAAATACACAGACAGACACAGACAGACAGACAGACACACGCAGTCACGCACGCAGTCACGCACGCAGTCACGCACGCAGTCACGCACGCACACACATGCACAGTCACGCACAGACAGACAGACAGACACACACGCACAGACACACGCGCACACATGGAGGCACACGCATGCACGCGGACGCACACAAACACACGCACACAAACACGCACGGACACACACAGACACGCACGGACACACACAGACACGCACGGACACACACAGACACGCACACACAGACAGACACGCACACACAGACAGACACGCACACACAGACACACACGGACACACACACACAGACACACGTTTGTTTGTTAATGAAAGTTTTTATAATACCGCTGGTTCCCATCACCACTACTCTAAAGATATTCACGTAGGTACGTTTCTCTATGATGCACCATTTGACTTCAAAATCACTCTAAATTACTTTATGTTAGTGACTGAATTATGCTGAATATTTGTGAAGAACCCCATCTCACAGTTCACTCAACTGTGTGTACATGCATTGTAGAACTGTATACAGCATGTGCACAAGTCAGGGGTGGTGTCCCTTTGTGGAGGGCTCAGCTACGCTTGTCAAAACCAAGACTATTGGTGGAGAGATTGTCAATCATCCAATAGTGCCCCTCTATTTCACAGCCCAGTCAAAACAAGGGTCACAGACCCTGAAGACACAGGACAGAAGGAAAAAGGAAGGGAGAGAAAGAAAGGGATAGGAGATAGAGAGAGAGAAACCCAAAGTGAATGAAATAAGAAACCAAAAACACACCTGAGCTTGGAGTTGCATAAATGAATCAACAATATCAGGATGATCCCTGGGCCCTAAAATATAATAAAGATGTAACTTAAGAAATAATAAGAAGAATAATAAGAATATATACAAACAGCAACGGAACAGATCGAACAGTCATGTGGAAAGAAAAGGCAACAGAAAAGATCTCATTGAAATAATTGCACGCGTGAGAAAAGGAGAGGAGAGAAGGAAGGGAGAAACATGTAAGGCTCTAAAGGCAGTCTCCAAAAAGAAAAACCAACAAACCAGACGGAGTCATGAGTCAGTTTGGAAAAAAGATTAAAAAAAAATGAACCAAGGAGAAGTAACAAAATGAACGAAAAAGAAAAAACCTAAAATAACCAAAGTGGGTTTGGAGTGGGAACCCAGGAGGCACCTGCTACTGTGACATCTTTTTCTTTCTTTCTCCTTTTTTTCTCTTTTACTTTGCTTCAGACTTCTCTTAACTCAAATCATACACACTTTCCCAACTTGCCCCGCCCCAGGGTTTGCTGAGAGCTTGGTCACCATGGCCACCCCAGAGAGTGGGGCAGCAGATAGCCCCAAATCCCCCTCCCCTAGCTGTTCCCACACTCCAAACAAAACCCCAGCCAAACTCCTCCCAACTCCCAGTCCTCACAGAAATCCCCTGGAAAATCAAAAAGTCCAAACAGTCAAAGGAAAACAGGCCATGGCAGGTCCTCAGAGCCACAGTAAAGGAACCTAAGAGGAGATAAGAGGGTTAACAGGCACAGAGAGACATGATGTCTGTTAATTGGTGAACAAAGTGGCAAAAACAAAGTGAAGGACGAGAAAGGGGACGAAGGAGAAGCGAAGGGAGCAGAAGACCATGATCAGCCACAACTGGAAAAACCTTGGAGAATGTGTGTGTGTGTGTGTGTGTGTGTGTCTAGTACAGTGCTAACACTTATACTTCAGAGTATTTGAGTAAATTATCTTAATGTATGTATGTATAAACACACAGGTTTCCCTCTCTCAGTGATGGTGTAGCTTAATGTAATGGTGTATTAAAAATGTGTGTTAAAACAGGTGCAATATTATTAGTCAGTTAAGCAGTGAAAGAAAACAACTGCAACGCTTACCTTGCTGGAAGATGGTGAGGGTAACAGAAGTGACTAGCTCAAACAGGGCTTTGATTGGAGGAAAGTGGTCAGTCTCACTGGCAAATATATACACCATCTGGACATAAATGAATAAAAATGAATAACAAATAGGACACGCAGTACCGAACCACAAGCACATGCTCACAAACATTAGGATATACTTCCTAGAGTTACTTTTACATCATTTAGTCCTTGGGTGTAAGTGAATACATGCCACTCTGTTAATGAAGCACCAAAAGCTCGAACACAAGTCTGAGGTCAGAATAATTGCTCTCTGGATGCATTAGCTGAAACTAAAAAAGGTGAGGGCTATGACTAGATGGAGCAGATATGGTAAATGGCATCAAACTGAATGACGTCACTGAATGTAGCTATGGCAACAGGCTTCTGGTTTCAGGGGCTAAAACGGGTATATTAATATACCAATGTCTGCCTGGATACAAGATTTAAATTACAACATTAAGCATTTAATCAGAATGTCATTGAAGCACAAGTAATCAAAAGACGAGAATGGCACAATATAATTATGCAAGCTGGCAGGTACTGCCGTGTTAAAGTTAGTGTGTCTTAATACTGATAACACACTGGAATGTAGTATTAATGACTAAACGTTTGTGTGTGTGTGTGTGTGTGTGTGTGTGTGTGTGTGTGTGTGTGTGTGTGTGTGTGTGTGTATACCTGTCGTGTCAGATCCAGTGCAGACGCCTGAGGTATAGTGCTGTACATCTGACCCAGCATCTCACTCAGCTGAGACACCATAGGAGCAAAGTCATGAAGCAGAGTCTTCACCGATTTTTCAAAGATAGCACACACAGCCTGAGAGACGTGATGATATTTATTAGTTCTACTTAAATCATTATAGTATTACAAATATGTAAGCAGCACTTCAGTCAAGGCAACACGGCACCAGGGAAGAAAAGAGCAAGATAAATGTGACAGAGAGGCAAAAGAAAGCTCAATATTAAAATGCACTCTATAGTAATGAAAAAACTACTTTCGCTGTAGTATATGACAAATATGGAACTAGCCCAGTGAGGTGAAAACCTTACCTCTACAACCTGTGAGTCATTCAGCCATTTACTAAGGACAGTTTGAATGAGAGCAAACACCTGCTGCAGCACAACCACCACCTATGAGAGACAGACATAGCGCTTACCAGCAGAACATTTTGGAATGTTGTCAAAAAAATGTATACTGAAGAAGTAAACACACACTTTATATATACAATATAAATTATTTTCAAGAAATGTTCATGTACCATTTACAATGCAAAGTAATTATGCCAATCATGCCTCACTTCACCACAAATTTAGCTAGATGCATATAAAATAACTTCTTATAGATGAGGGATGCAGAATGAAGTAGGAGTCTTTCTAAAAACCAACGCTGCATTGTATTAACATAAGGCCTGTGGGCATCAGTATATAGTCCTGTTAATGCCAGCATGTAAAGCCTGAAGGTAAGCGATACATTTTGGGTCTTTCTACAAAACAGGTGTCATTTCCATTTTTTAATTTTCAAAATTTTCATAAACAGCAAACCTTTTTAAATTTCTCAACGCAAATGATATGCAATTGCTTCAAAAATCACATTTTCCAACCTATGGGACAAAATCTTTATATCAAATTTAATGAATATTTTTCATTCAGACATGGGAGCCATTCTCGCACCACCCCATCATGGACAAGTAAAGTCAAGTTTATTTCTATTGCACATTTTACAAATGATGTGGTCACAAAGCAGCTTTACAGAATCCAGCTCTGAGTCCCTAGTGAGCAAGTCAAGGTGAGAGGCAAGGAAAAACTCCCAAAGCTGTAGAAAGAAACCTTAGGTGGAACCCATTAAAAAATGTAATTATTTATTTATTATTTGTTTTGTTTTTTAGATTTTTAATCTTGAAATTTTATGTCAATTGTGTAATTGTTTTTTTTGTTTTCAAAAAGTATAATTTCACTTAAAATTTTCAAATGTTCTTAATTTCGATGCCATTTTCTGATTCAGTAGTAAATCAAACTGAGGAATACATATAAATCATTAAATTCTTTTTAAATAAAAAATAAATGTAATTTTAAATAAGCAATTATTATTTTAACAGGGACACAATACTAAAAAAAGATTAAAAAACAAAGTGAAAAAGTGATAAAAGTGATCATTTCTCAAATACCATCATATAAAGAACACTTAAAAGAATAGTTTAAAGCTTTGGGAGCACATTTTGGCAAATTTTTGCACCTTATGCATCTCATCAAATGTTATTAGTGGTACCAGTTTTGTAGAATGACCCTTTTGTGTTAAACATTCTCTTCTTCTGTATGTCCAGGTGTTTAAAAGTGTTGCTTAACTGCTTAGTTTGTATTCAAAAATTTGTCCTAGAAGATATGTTCCCACCTTAGGGCACAATCTGCAACATCTTAAAGCAGCAGTAAATATGCCATTGGGCGAGAAGGCCAGGAGTGAAAAACCAGACCTAATTCAGTCTATAAAAAGTGTGATCAATGACTGATTATGGGATGGCAGTTGGATGCTTCCCAAGTAATAAACTGATGTCAAATAAAGTGTTAATACTGTATTTATTTATTTATTTTAGGTGACTATAATGCTTTGTAAAACAATGAAAATATCATTCTTAAAATTACTGTAGTTTAACTTTTATTATAACAATACCACCGTAGAACTGAAGAAAATGCTGATTGTTTTGCACAAACATGTCCTTGAGTGTGTGTAAAATCTTCTCACCAAAGAACAAATTTCAAATAAAAAAACACTGGTGAATGTCAGAATTTTGATGAAAACTGCATACGGGGGTTTTAAGAAGAAATTTCATTCACAAGAATGGTTGATGAATGAGGCCCATTGTATTTATGACATTTGCAAAGTAATTAAGGCTTTCATCTCTTCACACGTAAAAGTCACTCAGTAGGAATGAAGAAGAAGTAATGTGATGCTTCTCTTTTTAAACACTCCCTTTAAAAATTCAGACTAATAAATCTAAGGGCTGACAACAGCCTGCACCGATTTAATCAACTCTACCAAGATGTTGTTTGTTTAGCTTTAAGTCAAGCTTGATCAGATCGTGCGAAAGTGACGATGAAGCGCCAACCCTTTTTGCATCTTGTTATCTCTCGTATTTCCACTTGTCCCTTGTTTGCTTTTGTGAACCCTGAACTGTGATGAGAGGAAACGAGGACAGAGGAGGACAAAGTTTACCCTTGTGCTGCCTTAGTGTTGGGTGCTTAACACTGCTCACCAGCTAATATCATTTTGTGTCTTTACCATTGTTACGATCAGTTATATTAGCAGTTAAGTTACATGTCTATTTACAAGAAAAAAAAGCAAAAGAAGCTTAATGGAGAATGACAGGAGGCTTTTAGACTTCATAAAAAATACATAAAAACTACGTGTGGGTTTGTCGGGCGTTTGTATTCTATCACAAGTTTTCTAAAAACACTGACATCTACTGAAGATACATGCATTATGTGCACTACAAATCATATATCCAATATCGCACGTTAGGTACAGATTTGAATGTGCACTTTTCTGTTGTGGGGGCCACTGCCATCTTCAGAGAACATCACAGTGACTGAACAGTACAGTACTCACTGGGTTGGGGCCAGTTTGTGGCGGGGTTGATTTGACAGGCGGCGCACTCTCCCCAGACTCATCCTCCTGCTTGGTGATGTCGAGCGTGGTGAAGAGGTTGGACAGCAGGCCCAAAATGTGGATGATAGCCAGTTTATTGGAGGGATTAGGCTGCCATGAAAGAAAAAAAAAAAGAACGTTTCATTTTTCTATTATTTTAATAAGGACCAACGGTAATTAAAGAAAAATGAAATTTTGAGACTTTTCATGTTCATTTTCAGTGTTTACAAAAATGATGTTAGAAGCAGAAAAAAAACTGAGTCAGCAGTTCAGAAACTTGAAAAGACAGCAAATTATAGTGTTTGAAGGAACTTTTAAATAAGCCCTTAATTACAGCACACTGTGAGAGGGCGCAAAGGAAGAGACTGAAAGAGGGGTGGAGGTGGGGGGTGGTGGGGGATCATCTTGCAGCAGAGCTTGTGGGAGCAACAAGAGTAATTAAAGAGTCGTTAAACAACCATCAGGCTCTAATCATTGCTGTTAGTGCCATGACAACAGCCATGTGATTGGTGGAAAGGGAGACGGAGTCATGATAATGTCCCTCTTCCCCTCTTGACATCAGGCAAAAACCAAACATCAGCAACTGTGGACTACAAAAAGGGGTGGGGTGGGGGTTAACATGGACCTCTCAAATGCATTACCATTACAATACATACAAATAAAACAATACATTCTGTAGGCAAACTATATTACAATATAAATAGCATCTAGCTTTATACACCATCATACAGGCTCATATACACCCAGTAACATGTAACATCCACAGAAAAAACACATACAAAAAACAATTATTAATAGAAACCACTCGAAATCTTTTAAAAGTGATGTTAAACACTCTAAATGTTGTTTCTCTTAGCTATTTATACCTCACTTTAAGCACTTTTAAAGCTTATAAATATCCTCACTCAACTGCAATATGAATACACCCACTAAACAGCCACTGTTCTTTTTCAAGCAAGCCATGATTTCATCATCTAATGATGTTCCAGAGGAACCTGGCACTCCTAAAAATAACTGGAGGATGCTATTGTTCCTTTCATCACTAGGTGTCACTGTTTGACAGAGCTTAAAGAAGGGAGTCTGCTTTCAGAGTCTGATGTAATGGCTTTTTCTGAAAAGCCAGACATAAGAGAAAAACTGCATGTGTGAGTGAGCCCAGCCAGTAAGACAGAGAATGCAAGTAAGAGATGAAACCTTTCATATGTTCTGACAAACTGCTGGTTCACAAATAAACTTAACGAAGAGGAGACGCTTGCCTCTTATGTTGCCTCTTAGTTATTAATGTCAGTAGCTGTTTATTCATGGAGTACAATGAAAAGTAACGTATCATTACAATGTCTTGGGCTTGATTTAAAATGTTTGTGTGTGCTGGGTGATTGCGGGGGCAGTACTGTGGTTGCTTGCCTCCCTCTAAGTGAATTCATGCATGTTCCTTTAAAAAGAGCCGTTAAAGAATCATCAGAGTTTAAACTGCACCTTCGGTTATCTACCTCTACACCTCCAAAACTAAAATGTACCAGTAATGCCTGAAATGCTTCAATGTGCATCTAGTGGGCAGTGGTGGCCTATTGGTTAGGACCTTGCCCTTGTGAAACGAAGGTCACAGGCTCAAGTCCCAACCCAGGTACCACTGCGTTACCCTTGCGCAAGGTACCGCCCCGCTACACTGCTCCCTGGGTGCTTCACAAAGCTGCCTGCTGCTCCACATGTGATGGGTTAATGCAGAAGTCACATTTCGTTATGACGCATTTTGCATGATCGTGTTCACACTGACAAATAAGTCAATTCACTTCACAATTCACCTGCTTTAATCACCCATTTTCTCTTCCTATTAATGGTTACCATAGCAAATACACAGCACTGCAAAAATAGCTACATCTGAGGCCAGGGACAGCACTGCAACACGGTCAGTGAGAAAGCATTAAACTTAGCGACACTGTAAATTCACTCATATCCCCTCTGACCCACATCTGTAATTTGAGTTGTGCATGTCTTACAAAGAACTACTCTTACAGCGTGAACAAAGTACAATGCACTAATTACAACTGCATTTTTTGTAAGAAAACAACACGATCGTGGGACATGGACAGGCTTAGCCTGTTATAAGTTGATGAAAGTTTACAGATATCTGATTTGTATTCTTAGCTTTTCTTATATTGGTGGTCAATTTCTCAAAAACTCTACCTCACACCTGGTGGTCCCATAACTGCCACTGTTGCACTGTCTTGTTTTGCACTGTCTTGTTCTGTA
>JBBPDA010000152.1:11145748-11163145 GCA_037974385.1 Arnoldichthys spilopterus | reverse complement strand
AATGCAGAGGTTGCATTTCGTTGTGGTGCTTGAGTGTGTTCACAATGACAAATAGTCACTTTCACTTCACTTCACTGACATTTATCGGTTTTCAAGAACATTCTCAATTCACTTTAAATGCCAAGTACACTTATTCTGGAACTGTGAGAAAGGTCCAGAATTTTCTAGAACTTTCTGGGACAGTCCAGAAAAGACAAAACAAATTGCCTGTTTTGCCACTATAAATACAAAACTTTTGTTGCCTGTGGTCATAAAATCAAAGTTTGTGATGAATATAGTTGTTTTACATGGGCTTTAGGCATAAGTCACTGAATCCTAGACCACTACAAGCTAAGGTAACAAAGCAAAGCAGTCGACACCTACATCTAACTTATCCCACCCACGATGCCTTACAGCTGGGATGAGGCTTTGGGTTGGCAACAGTGTGTTTACTCCACTGCATGAAACTGTACACATTTTGACACCCAACTGTACTTGACTACCATGCCTAATTCTGCCCTTCCCCCTCTCATCCTCTCCGAGTGCCTTTCTGAAATACAAATCTGGTTCTCTTTCAATTTTCTTAAACTTAATAATGACAAAACTGAGGTTCTCCTCATTGGCACTAAATCTACTCTTGCCAAAATCGAAGTTTCTCCCTAAACATCTATGGTTTCATAGTTTCTCCTTCTACTCCAGTTAAGAGCTTGGGTGTTATCCTTGACAGTAATCTATCTTTTAAAGCACACATGAATAACACTAATTGGTCCAAAATTGTCAGTTTTGCAGCATAAATCATCTTCGTCCATTTCATATACCAGATGGTACAACTATCCTTGTACATACCCTGGTAACATCAGGCATTGATTATTGTAATTCTGCGCTGGCAGGCCTTCCTCTCAAGCTTCTGCATTAGCTTTAGTTGGTCCAGAATTCTGCTGCTGAGTTATTACAAGAATCACTTGAACAGAACATATTACCCTGGTTCTCTTTGAGCTTCACTAGCTTCCTCTGCTATGAACATTGAAAGCTCTTTGTGGCCTGGTGCCTCCATATCTTTCTGATCTACTACACACTCATTCGGGCAGTAGTTGCCTAGTGGTTAGAACATTGAGCTAGAGTCCCAGCTCAGGCATTACTGAGGTACCCTTGAGCAAGGTACCGTCCCACTACACTGCTCCATGTCTTGGAAGTCGCTTTGGATAAAAGCGTCAGCTAAATTAATAAATGTAAATGTCATGTACCCACGTTTAGATCTTCTTTCTCCAACTTACTCGCTATACCTTCTGCTCGCTGGTCCACCGTGGGGTTTAACTCATATGTATTGACTGAATCATAAACAGTCTTTATCTTTATCTTGATCTTTAACAGATCTTTTCATTTTCAGGGTATTTTATTCATTTCTGTTCATGATCTATTTCTGCTGACTTTTTTGTGTAGGCGTACTTGAGTATCTTGAAAGGCACCTCTAAATAAAATGAATTATTATTAATTTTTATATTTGAGCTGCAAAATATATCGTCTGTACATTGTTACATTAGTCTCTGCAATACTGAAATCACAGAAGGCTGCAATACGGTTGGCTGAGGTGTTTATAGAGGGCCAATGTTCCACATTTTCTTTCTATTTGATTTTTCCATCTAGGTAGTCTTTAGTAGATCTGAGATGGTCAGAATTCTTTCATTCATTTTTTCCCCTTATGATAACCTCAACAAAATATCCTTCATTTGTTCTTTACATGGGTTCTGTAGTGTGCCTTTGCGTTGATCTTTGCAGGATTCCAGAGAGTGGCAATGGTGCAGAGTTACCTCCATTTATAAATACAGTCAGCTCCATAATTATTGGCACTTAAAGAAAAAAAAATTGAAAATTTAAATTTGAAAATGAATTTGGATATGCATCATTTATTGTGAAAATTCCAAAGAAAATATTTATTTGTTTAAACATCATAGCAAACTCCGGACACTGACGATTTTGTTTAAATTAAAAAGGTTTTCTTAGAGCGTTACATTTGGAGAAAGAAAAACACTGCATTCCACCATAAGAACCTTATCCTGTGAAACATGGTAGGGGAAAGGTTCTATTTTGGGCCTGTTGTGCTGCGTCTGGGCCCTGATTGCTTGCCATCATTTATGGAACAATGAATTCTGAACTATACCAGAAAATTCTAAAGGATCCTATGCACATTTGTCATTCTACCAAAGAATGGTTAAAGAATGAAGTTAATGTTCTGGAACGGCCAAGTCAAAGTCCTGACCTTAATCCAATCAATGTGATCAAGTGCTGGACTGATCAAAAGTTACCACCAAAATTTTGTTGCAGTTATTGCTGCCCAAGTGTAATAATTTACTGACCAAATATAATAATTTGTCTGTCCTTTGTTTAACTAGGTTTTCTTCATCTATTTTAGGACTTATTACCTTATTACCATTGCAGGTTAACTTAGTGTTATTGTGTACTGTTTTTGAAAAAGACAATGCCTGAAAGTGACGTGTGTGATATAGAACAGTATATGAGGGTAAATAAACTGATTATGATGGGGGAGAAAAAAAACTCTAGGTTGCTGTTGACAACTGATCCCCAGTATAAAATGCCCTTCACTCATCTAATCCATGTGAAGTATGGTGAAACAAGATCATCTCCCACGATTATTACGATTCTTTAGTTTACCACTTAGGTTCCCTTTACATTCACATAAGGAATCAGGCCATTTGATAAGAGGGAGTTAACTAATGAACAGTGGACTTTTAGAGCTTTACAGAGACCATTTTAACAGCAAATATGATACTGGATACTTCAGAACTTTGCTGATTTTTTTTTTGCGGAGAAGACAAAATTAATGAATTTAACCAATGAGGTTGAAAGACAGTGTGTACAGTTAAAGGTAGTCTTATCAGTACAATACATACATGATTTCTCTTTTGTTACTTGTTTATTTTACCTCAAAAATGGTGTAGGAGAGGAGTTACCAGTCACCTAAAATAGCACTCAAGCCTCAAAGAATATCATTAGCTGAATTTGCAGAGTATTCTGCTGGTGAATGAAGGATCAACTTCAAAATAAAATCTTAAACTACAATGTGAGCACAACCTGCTGCTGTTCCTAAATTCATTTAGATGCTTCAGTCTGCTCGATGTTTTCATGATTAAAGAAAGTTAGTCATGTCTTGCGTGTTTGGTAGAAAGTAAACCAACTACAAAAGCAATAATTTGCTCTGCCACTGAAGCTACATCAAGCTAAAATCATGCAAAAACATCTTTGTAACCTAAATGTGGTATACTTAAGGCTCTGTAACGATATTATGTTCTCTGTACTTCCTTACAATTTACTGATCAAGCAAACAGCAAACTAATTACAGAGGAAAGACATGTAGATTATTTACAGAAACGTTAGCATCTAACTAGGACTACAGCAAGCAGGCAATTACTTTGGACAATCATACTGCACAGTCAGATTGACTTAGTCTAATGAATGAAGAAAATGGCCTCAATGTAAAAGAAAACAAATGCTTGAGTTCTTTCAAAGAATAAGTGATGTTTAGTGGCTATTCCTATATCCCACTCAGGCAAAACGTTATGACTGGACAGTTCTTTTAATCGTTTCGAGTACGAGCTGCATTGTCCCCTGTAAAGATTTATTAGTTTGACGGTGCAGCATCTGACCGTTCACTACCAGCCACGTTGCCTGGCCACCACATCTATTCAAACAATGCACAATACAACTGTCTGAGTCACAGATACAGAGCCACACAGTCCTACACAAAGGTCATTGTGAAACCAAAGTAATAATACGCGAAGAGACAGCCATAAAAACAGGGATGAGAGATGAGCCGGGGAAGGAAGAATCAGTAACTGGATGAGTTTCACAGCATCCCTCATCTGACCTTAAGGGTAATTCCATCAATTTCACAATTCTAGAGTTATACTGTTAAGATAAAAAAAAAACAAAACATAATTCTTCATGGTGGTGGTGATGATTGGAGCCATGATGGCGTCCAGACATCCAAAGTGTTAAATCTCTCTAAAGCCCTTTTCACGCTTGGTAATGGTATCAACATCTAATTTGTGATTTCATCATAAGTGGACAGTGAGTCGTGTACCTTTTTGCACCTGACGCACCCTGACGTCAAAACAATGTGTCTTGAATCTCTAATGACCATGTTATTGGAGTTTGTGACTGCACCATGCACCGACATATTTACTACAGGAGTCTATCACTGTTTCACGACTCCTTGTTTGTTCATATATCAGCTGTTAGAAAACATTTACATTGCACTGATTGCTTGCAGAGCTCATAAACAGACGAGAAGACAAAGAAATAAGCTATGCAAAGCAGATGTCTTCGTCTCTGCGGTGATGACGCAGTTGATTAGATGGTCCTTCACTGCTGTTGGGGATGCTACAAATAACATGGCCTTAAACCTACTTCACAGAAGCTATCGCATGAAATAGTTACAAAAGCAAGGCCTCACGCCTGAAAAGGCCGTCCTAAAATCTCCATCTCTTCACGTTTTTAAAATGTATACATTTCAGTAGTATAAGAACTTGGCATAAGTATGTATCGAAGTTCCTCTCGGTGGTAATTTAAGATCTTGGCGTGTTTATTTACTGCAGTAGTTGCCCTCGGTAGTTGTATAGCGCTTGGCGTATGTATGTACTACAGTAATTACGTCTGTTATTTATTTTATAACTACGAGCAATGTGTTGGTCTCCGTGTAGCACCACTCTCAATGTTGCTCTATGCAATGCGAACGCTTGATTGTTTCCTCTGGCCTGGAAGTCGCTTTGGATAAAAGCGTCAGCCAAATGAATAAATGTAAATGTAAATGTAAGATATATGCAAGTTATATCTTGCTAATCCAAGTAGATTTAGTTCCAGTTTCTGATGTTTTTAAAAATGCTTTTTGCATCAGCATCAGCAGATATGTACAGGAATTAGATATCGCCATCAGCCTACAAATACCAGATCAGTGCATCCCTGAATCTCAGCACAGTGGAGACACTGACACAGTGGTGGTGTGTGTGTGTGTGTATGGTGTATGTACTGCACAGAGTGAATTAAGACAGCAGGTGCATGGTAGTGTGATGAGGTATCTAACAGTGTCTTGTCAGCGTAAACGGCAGGTTTGGTTTCATTAATGTATGTCTTAAAGTAGGGCTGGAAGGTTGTAACATGGTAGAATTTCTATACTGATATTCAATTTTCCTTAAACTACATGTATCTAACATTCTTACACTTTTCAAAGCAAAAACCCCTCTTTTTTTACTCTTGGTTCAAAACACAAGCGACATTGTTCAAGCAAATCAAGGTGTCAATATTTCAGTGCATATTGGGCACTCTCTGAACGAACCAGCTTTTGGAATGATTGCTAGATTGATCACATATACCTGACTGACAGTAGGTCCGATTGTATGTTCAGAGGTCACATTGAGAACGGACCTGTATTACACTTCTCCCTGCTCAGTAGGAAAACTTCTGTGGAAAATGAACAAAGATGCTTCTGTGGGTTGCGACATAAGAGCCATCCAGTTCTCTCGTCAGCCCTTTGCCTGAAGCACAGTCATTCCCTCAATCACTCTGCCACCCCCACACCGCTCTCTTTTTGATCTATCCATTTTTCAAAAGCCAGCCTGCATGCCAACTGCCATCCATGAACAGCCATTAGCCATGCATGAGTTTCCTCTCTCTGAACTACAAACCCCATCTTCTTTATTCCATTCATGAAACTGTGCCTTACATCACCATCTATAAGTCCTCTGCCCACTTCTTGCATCAGACACCCATAGCCATCCCACTATTTTTCTTCTGCTCCATTGGATCCGCACCATTACTCCAGCCGTTTTGTTGCAGCTACCTTACCCAACACCCCCCCCTTTTTTTTTTCCTTCACTGTGTCTGCCCCAGAGTCACAGACTGCACCTGGCAACAGCCAGACACAACCTGCAGCAAGAGAGACACACAATAGACAGAAAAAGAAAACAATCCACAAGTCAAAATCAGGTCTCTCTCATTCCTGTGCAGACAACAAAGACTGAGCGTAACTGGTGTTCAGGAAAAAACACAAAATAGATCATGCTGTCATGACATCTGAGAAGAGGGAGAAGGGAGAAATCAATGACAGAAAAACGGTGACTGCAGTCTCCTCTGGTTTAGCTTATACATGACACCTGTCAGGGGTGGGATAAATGAGGCAGCAATTGAAGAGTCAGTAATCAAGTTGATCTGTTAGAAGCAGGAAAAATGAGCATGAGGTTCTGGGTGACACAGGCCAAACTGTGATGGCTAGACAGCTCAGAGCATCTCCAAAACAGCAGGTCTTGTGGGGTGTTCCCAGGTTGCAGTGGTCAGTATATACCAAAAGTGATCCAAGAAAAGACAACTGGTGAATCAGCAACAGGGTCATGGGCACCCACAGCTCACTGATGCATGTGGGGAGTGAAGGCTAGCCTGCCTGGTCTTACTCCACAGAAGAGGAAATGTTAACCATGATAGAAAGGCGTCAGAACACACAGTGCACCACAGTCAGAGCAGGTTGGGCTGCATGAGGGGAACCTACACAGTATCCGACAGGTGGGTTTTAATGTTATTGCTGATCAAATACTGTACCACACAAACATGAATGCAGACAGAAACGCAATAATAACAACGGAAAAGAATTAAAAGCACAAGATTATGTTGAGATGTGGAAAACATAATGAATCCATTACACTGATGCCTTGTCATTTAAAGTAGCTAATGAACAGTGGAAAGTAACACAGGTGTGAGCAGATTGGCTTCGGATCTGACAAGAATTCATTTTGTTTTTTAAAGGCAAATCTACATGCATTGTGGACGGATGTAAAGCGGACAAGTAACATGAACACGTAATATAAAAGAGGTTTTGCTTTTCATTCTGGCACATCATTTGCAGGTCTCTGGAACAACAAGTATGGTCCGTGAGGACACCACCTTGCATCTGCAGGACTTAAAGGATCTGGTGCTAACGTCTTGATGCCAGATACCCCAGAGCACCCACCATGCCTCGTGGGTCAGAGCTATTTTGGCAGCACCTAGAGGACCGACAGCATATTAAGCATGAAGTCTTAATCAGGATTTACCTTAAGCAGGAATCACTTTATGTGCCATCTAAATTACATTCTTCATTAATCTGTAAACTTTAAATTCATTTTGGTCTGTTCATATTGTTAATAGTGTGTATATACTGTTTATTGTTTAGTGTTAGTTTCCTATTTATTATTACATGTTTTTTTTAACCTGTTACATTTTATAACTCATATTTCTTTTGTATTAATTTTTTTTTACTTTAGATTTAGCTTCTTAATGTCTTTTTTAACTGTATTATTTAAAAAACTGCACAGTCTCAGGAACGATCAGGGTACATTTCACTACATGTTGTACTTATAACTTATAACTATGTATGTGACAAATAAACCAATCTTAAATCTTGAATCTATTGTTTTGGCTCATTGATATACCTATTCTTTAGGAATGTCAAAGTCTAGCAAACATTTATATGTTAAATAAATGTTCAATTAGTAAACATGGTGCTTTATATTGGTCTCGGAGCTGCTCGTTTCAGCAGGTAAAGATTCAGTGAACATACATGTTCCTCTTTATAAAACTGATATTTCGAAAAATTGTGAATAAAAACTGGGATCTCAGCTCTAAACAAAAAAAAAAACTGTGATTCCCATTCAATGTTATGCTGACCATCTAAACAAAAAATGTTTTCATTTGAAGCCTTTAAAACAGACAAAACTCTGCCTCATTAATGGAGCAGCAGATTTTTTTTTTTTTACAGACACAAACATTAACATTACTGCAATATCAATAGACCAAAACTCCTCACACCACTCTGGTCTAGGGTGCAGTGGTATACCAGTATCACGTTCTACTGTGGTATGAAAACTGATGGAGATCATACCATGTTCATTACTTAGATATTGATATTAATGGGAAAAAGCAGCTAAACAGATAACATCACCCATGCGTGCGTATCTCCTTTCCTCCTCGACTGCCGGTCAGACCTGACAACTGGCGCATGAGTAATAATAATCTAATGATATACAGTAGTATGGTCATAGAGGACATTGAGTACTCTACTGTTAAGCACATTTTCAAAACCCCAAAAACCTTTCTGCTTTTGTTCCTTTAGTGCTCCCTGTAACTGATAATAGTCATAATAATTGTGAAATACCATATACTGTGCTAATTTCTGAGATATTTTCTGGTTATCATACTATAGAAATTTTATACAATGGCAACTCAACCCTTGCATACCATTGTAATTAGTAAACATTCTGCTAAAATGTAAAAGTAACATTGAAAGGCAAGTGTGTATCACATATAGCTCTGGTTAAGTCCTGCTTCTGCACTTAATTGGCAAGAGCAATTACTGTATAATGAGAAAAATAGGCGAACAGGAGTGATAGGAGAGATATCTGACATATCTGTGAAAACCAGTGAGATTACCATAGTTTGCTGACATTCAGTAGACTAGCAATGTGTAATGACAACATAGTTCAGTGAGGTGATGGTGTTTATCAGTATGTTGAGTTTTAATGGCTTTTGTGTAGTAAAAGCTGATGTAAGCAGTGTCACCACTCAAATTTAAAAATAACTGTTGTCTGTATGTTTACACAGGGATTCAGCAAAACGTAGTCAACAGATATTTGATCTGTTGAATAAGGTTAATATATTACAACATATGCAAAACAATGCATAACAAACAAAACAGACAGAACAGGAATTATTGGTAAACAGGAAAGCAAAGATACATTACGGCCTCGTGGATTTCTTTATGCCTTCAGACTTGACTAGAAAATACCTGGGTTAATACGGTATAAAATAATATATTTGCAGATTCAAAATCAAGAAGATTTTGTAACCCTGGTTGAGTACTTGTGTCTCATCTCACAGCAGCACCATTATAAATGTCAGACATCTTAATTTCGGACTTCAGAGGGCAGCAGTAAGTAATGTCAGGTTATCAGAGTTTGAGCCTTGTCTGGTGTCAGTTAGGATCTACTACAGGTCAAGACTTAGAAAGCAAGATTGGCCACTACAGGTTTGTACTTTAATTATTGCATATATTAAACACACAAAGCATCAATTGCAGTTACTTATACAGTAATGAATCATGAGCTATAATTTCTACATCAAGACAGCCCTGAAACACTGTGATTCTGGCTAGAGAGTGATTTTTTTTTTACAAACACTTGGTTTTTAAGAAAAACTGACTTGAGTGACAGCACATACATACATGATGCTGTAACAATTTCTTTACACCATTCAATGATCTTTCAATTTATAGCTCCAGCCATTTGTCCCCACTTGTTATGTCTGGCACCTTGGCAAGAAGGGTAACCCATCACTTGGGTTGGACATTAAGTGTCATTTGGAAATGGAAACGAAGAACGTGTGATTTTGGATTTGTAACTGTACCATACTATGCCGTCCTGTGGTAAAGTGACTTACGGATGAGAAGTAAGACGAGGGGGAAAAAAAACAAAAGCAAGAGTGATGAAGAGGAAATGGGGGATGGAGGAGGGGGATAAAAGAGATGCTAGGCGAATTATCAAAGACTGAATTCAGACCGATGGAGTGTGTAAGAGAGGGCCAAGGGGAAGAAAGAGAAAGGGAAAAATAGCACAACTCACATTAGACATGTATCGGCAAAATTCTTGCCACAATCCTTGTGGTCACTATTTCTCTGTACTCTAATAGAAATATATGCGTTCTTCTTTAAAAGACTTTTCACACAAAACACCCACAGTTCACACCTGAGGAGGACTAAAACCACACACAGCCTATACAAACTAAACAAAATCACATCTTATAATTGACCTATTTACAGAAAATCCTCAACTGACACATCAGAAAAGCCCCATAGCTGTAACTCATCATCTGCTAATGAATTGTGACAATTAACAGTGGATTCAAAGTCCTGTCAATCATGGAAAGGCATGCGATTACTTCCAAAAGGCAGCAGTAGACGAGAGAAACAATCTTTCTCCAGGATGTCCAAGTAAAGTTTAACATATGGGTCATTAGTAAGGGTCAATTTCCTGAACAGGGATTAAGTATAGCTCTGGATACCTAAAGCAAACAATCATTCAGAAAAAAAGTGCTAAATTTCTGGGAAACTGACTCTAAATTCATAGACATTGACAAAAACAACTGGACCATGTAAACTGTGGAACTGAATCAGGTGACAATTATCCCACAGGAAACCACCTTACTGAAGAATCCGGTCTCCTTCTCAGCATCAGCACACATTCAGTGGATGTATAAACCTCCAAGAAGCACGTTAGCTGGCAAAGTTGCTCAAACACTGGAAACACTGGGCATAAATTAGCAAAATGTCTTAAGAGAAGATGTCCTCAGTCATCCAAGAGGTGTGATATTTGACCGTTAAGGAAAGAACCGGGACTAGCATTGAGGGATCTCCCACCCCCAAAAGATAAACTTTGTGTCAGATCAGGTGTCACTGAGGTCATTCATGCCTCCATATTTGCCATTTAAGCTTTCTCTTAATCTGATCAACTGGAGGAATCCAGAACATAGCAATGACATCTGAAGTCAAAATCGCTGCTCCAATATAGACATTGACATAGTGAGGCGAGATGCGTAATATTGTATCCACCATAGGTTACACGCGTCAGCAGCCCCTTACTAATCCTAATTACTGGTTGCATCACATGCACAGTGAAAGAAGTCAGTAAGAGACATTTGGGATTTACCTTCTCTACGTTATCCACTGTGAAGTCCGCCGTGCTGGCTGCTATCCTACCCGGCGTCTCCATGCTCTCCCACTCTCTGTCAGCGCCGAGGCAGATGTGGGTAAGGATGACAGACGGTTTAGGCAGCTTTACTGCTACCTACCAATCCTTCCAAGTCGACCACCACCGACACTGAATTTCGCGCAGCGTTCTCACCCTATTTGTCTTTTCTTTCTTGTTTAAAGAAACATAAGGGCATGAGTCAGTGAGAGCTAGCTACAACGGAGCCACGATGCTAGCGCTGATTAGCTAGAAAACAACCATGTTTGCGCTCTTCTGCTCCGCCCGGAAAGCGTCTCTGTCACATAAACGTTAACTTGCCACATTATAAGACATTCGCGTTGCCTGTAAGAGTAGTTAAAGGCGTGTTAAATCCTATGCGCTTCTGCCCTGGCCAGTGAAGTGTTTCTGATATGTTCTAGCTACGAACTGCTCCTACTGCTACCTTCCCCTCCTTCCCCGCTCGCTCGCTCGCTCGCTCTCTCTCTCTCTCTCTCTCTCCCTCTCTGTCTCTCTGTCTCTCTGTGTCACCGAACTCTGCCTGATTAACTAAACAATAGGACAACAATCAAAATTTCAGTTACAGATAAGGCATTTTTATTATTCATTTTAAAATGTCGTATTTATGTACGTGGCTATTTCAGAGCATTCCTTAGATAGTGGTAGCTTACGTTTATTTTTCCTCTCACATATATCTGGATTGCTTGCTATTGAAAATTATTTTTCTTTTTACATTGAGATATATAATGTATTTATATATTTCATACTCATTACACATGTATATAATATATATTGTTAAAAAATAATTATCAATTGATTTAAATGCAGGCAGTGTTAAGTTCATGAAAGGTCCATCGTGTTGCATTCTGGGAAGCGTAGTTTTTCCAGTGCGGCGCGATCTAACATGTAGCGTAATGGCGTCCCCGTGTGTCGCAGTAGAAAAATTACAAGTATTAAAGTGACGCCATAGAGTGGTCTTATTTCTAGACAACAATGCAACCACGGTTTCTGTTCCCCTGGGAATATAAACCTATAATTTGGTGATTTAGGCCCACTTTCCTACTTCTCATTATCTGTTTACATCTAAAATGTTTACATGTTTACAGCAAAACTGTTTACATGAACACTTTTAGTTTAATGTTTCCATTTATTTACTTAAACGTATTTATTTGTTTGTTTGCTTGTTTTACTTCAAACCGTCTAGTTTGGTTACGTTGAGCGTCCTTTGATTAAACTACGGGTAATCGCTCATTTACTTTTTAAAGAAACACGTAAACTATGACGTTGGTGTGATTGTGGGTTTGAGGGCGTGTCCTGCTTGCTGCGCCGGTCTCTTCGCTCTTCGGCGCATCGTCACTGGGTCTCCGCTGCACTACTGTAACGTGTGAGTGTGTGGAAGCTGCTGGCCCGGGACACTGCGATGTTTGCTTCTCGTTGTCCACACTGTGTGAGTGGACCCGAAGCGTTATGAGAAGCCGTGCCCATGGGTGAGGTCCTGTGCGATGGAGACCGTTATTGTTTAGTGTTTTGTAGTGAACAGCTGAGCGCCGCGGGAGAGCGGGGCGAAACACGTGGCATCTGAGCTCAAGCAGAGAGACTCGATCTGCGGGTGAAGTCAGTGGAGCCGAGCGCTCAGCACAGCCACCGAGGACAGCACGCACTGAAGTTCACTTAGTCAGCACTTTGGTCAGGAACTTAGTAACAGAAAACGCCGTATTCGGATTAGCTTAGGCTAGTTTAGTTAGGCTAGTTTTACTTGTTTTATCAACAACAACAAAAAAAACCATGAGGTCAACCGTTGCTGTTTGCTTCCTGCTGGTCTTCAGTTTTTCTTCTCTCACAAGAGGTAAGATCTCAAAACATTTTTTATCTCTTTCTTTTGAAATGTAATGTCATATGAGTAATGTATGTTTTTTATGAGGTTGGATATACTGTTATTGAAGGTCCTACAGCTGTCGTACACAAATGCGTTTCATTTTCTTTCTTTCTTTCTTTCTTTCTTTCTTTCTTTCTTTCTTTCTTTCTTTCTGTAGTACTTACTCTTTCTGTCTTATTATATCTCTCGCTAGCTCTCTCCTTCTCTCTCTATCGTATTGTATAATGCAGTTTTTAGGACGGGAACAGACACAGAACTGCATCAGTACTTTATTTATCATCATACCTGTGGGGTGATATTACGAAGAAGCACCCATTTGATGACACCCCCCCACACACACACTCACACTCACATTCACTTTTACTGAGTTCATTGTAGCCTCCCTCCTCTTTTTTTAATTACCAGTGTTTCCACTGGAAAGGAAACCAGATAACATGCAGTTCCATTCTGATGTATTCAGAGAGAGCGCTGGCGAGCTCACTGCCTTAATTACAGCCTTACCCTGCCACCACAAACATTCAGCCCTGTGGAGTTGTCCACAGCACTGCAGGCCTAAAAGAAACTCTACAAATGATAACCACCGGCAGTGTGGTGCCTTTGAAAGTCTGACGCACGACTGGATCACCTTGAAGATTATGCACCCCAAGGCTCAAGTGGTTGCTTCTAGGTGTACTTTGCATGTCCTACACGGTCAGCTTGAATTATGCTGCCATACGACTCCATAATTTGCTGCTGCTGTGCTCTAAATCACAGCTGGGTTTGTGTTTGCTAAGCTCTTCTTGGAAGGAGGAAGTAGCTCTAACACTCACTGCAAATGCATCTGTGTTTACGTCAGTGCCAAAAGACTGGCAGGCTGTCAATCTTGATATAAGCTGAATTCATGGACTGAGCAACCAGGAGACCATCTGTCTTCATCATAATTATTCAGTCCTCCAGGGCTTTTGGGCCATATTACACTATTAGGATGTGTCAATCAACGTCCAGTAATGACAAATGACTGCGGACTGTGCGATCAGGTTATGTGACGCATTAATGAGAGGTTAAGGAGTCTGTACCCACTCGAAGAGCAGGGAAGAAGGAAAGAAAATGAATCACATGACTGTCTTTTAGTGTTAAGTGAAAAACGGAGGGCTATTAGAGTTTATTTATAGAAAGGTGTGACACTCTCTTTCCCCCTCTGCCTCCCTCAGAGCATAGTGGAGAAGCAAAGGAAAATTGCTAATGCTCTTGCATCACTCACACTGGGTGCGTTCTCTTATAAAACCAGAACACACTCTGTGGAATCTTTTTTGTGACTTAACTGACATTTGCCTTTGTCATGCTGCTCCACTTTTATCCTTGCTTTGTAAATTCATTTGCCTTTAAAATTGAGTTGTTTTTTCTGCGCGTCCGGCGGCAGGGCGTCTCGCTGACCTCCTTGAAGTTTCAGCAGTGCATACGTGGGTGAAAGAGACCGCTCTGGACAAGCTGCTGCTGCGGCTGCTGAACAATCACAGTTTATTTTTAGAGCCGAACCTCCCTTTGTCACACTCCATGTTCTGGCTCAATGCCGCCCGCCGTCTTGTTCCACTCAGCCTCGTCCTGTTTTTAGTTAGTGTTTTAAATTAGAGATTCCTCATCTTTTGTGTCAGCCAACCTAAATAATTTTCCTTACGTAGCCCTTTTTAGATTTTATGTTGGTTATGCCGGCTAGTGCCCAACCAGGGGTGCCCACCAGTAGTACTGGCATTTCTCTTCTCAAACATACTCACTAAAACTGGCAGTGAACAGGTGAGTTGAACCAGGTGTATTTAAGCAGTGAACTCACCAAACTGCAGGAGATTGACCCAGATCTGGGCACACCAATATAAACCAAATTTTCAAAAACGAAATGGATTTGTGGTCGTGTTTGTGTACAAATTTTCCAAATGTCTTTTCAGAAAAAACTACTTCATACTGCTGCTTCAAACACATCACACACTTAAGATGATGATGATGATGAGACATTTCTGCCAAAAAATGATAATACTATCTAGTTTACTGTTATCCAGATTAATCTGTCATGTGGTTACGATGTTTAACATGACCTGATCCCTTCTGTAATTATTTATTGGTCACTAAATTGAAATATTACATTTTTATTACATATTACAATTTTACATATATATTTATTTATATTTTTAAATCAGTTGCACGTAATTTGCTTTCCATCACAGTCTCAAATACCCCTTGCAGTTAACCCCTGGGTGGTAAACCCTGTTTTAAAGGTGCATGATGATACTGGAATCATATCTGTATTGACAGACAGAGAAAAAAATGAATTGGGCATCAGCAGATAAATGTATAAAAAAAAAAGTTTACTAATCTCACATTGGTGCATCCCTAATCTTTCTGTACCATTTTTGTTTCACTATTTTATTGTTCTTAATTACTATTGCTGCTGCAATGTCAAGGTTCCACAAGTTGCAATGCATGATAATACCAGATATCTGCTGTAAAAAAAAAGAATATTGCTATTAGACATATCTGATTTGAACAATACTTATTCAACTATTTCACTCTTTATGAATGCGTTTATAGCACTACTGAAGAGCATAATGTGTAGGTGACACCAGGGATGGGCGATATGGCATATATATCTTATCACGTTATTTTGAGAAATGTATCTGATATGCGATAGGTCACGATATGTATTAAGATAGAACAAAGGAAGAAGAGCCAACAGTGCCATAATTTTTATTCAGTGTTTTTTAAACCACAGTACAATATGTTTACTTAAGCAAGACTAATGATGCTCTCCTTAAAACTAAACATGAAATTTGACTGTTTTTTAAGTACTAATGATATCAAGATCAGAAAAGCATATTGTGACCACAGTTTATCACAATAATGATAAATATTATCATATTGATAATGTCTAGGTGACCCTGGAATAAGTATATAATACTTACATTTTCCCTCATTTTACCAAAAGTTTAAGCTTATGGAAATAAATCTAATAAAATATATGTTCCTAATCCAGGTAGATGCAGTCCCAATTTCAGCATTTTTTTAAAATACTTTTTGCATCAGTATCCACACTGGTAGATATGTATGTGAAAAATATCGGATATTGACATCGGCTCACAAATCCCACATCAGTGTGTCCCTAATTAAAGCTGTTCTTTGGCATAAAATGTATACAGTTTTTCCCTTGGCCCAAGTGCAGTCCATCAACCATGAATAATGTAGCTCACAAGTAATGAACACATATCTTACAAGTTAGTTTTGTGCATACTGTATACCTAAATCATCACCTACTCACCTCAAAACAGGCTGAAGGGGTAATAAACTCAAAATCCTCAAACATAAGTTGCATAGCTTAACAGTAGATGGACAGCAAATCTATGCATATGCTTGTCCGTTTTTATAGAACTCACTATATCATACAATGTTATAAACCATGTGAAGTCTGAGATTACATGACATTTACATTACATTACTTAAGGCAAGTTTGTGATGACTGGCAGTTGCTGATGTTTCTTTGACATAAGCTATGATGCTAGACTTGAGCAGGAAGGAGACTTGAAACATGATACTGACTGAGCTCAGCAGTTATATTCTCTCAAACACTTTCACTTTCAAACTCATCACTTCTTTGAGAATGGATAAATATGGCATTTTTTCATTTATTTCGACTGGTTTATGTATGTGAGGCATATTTATTGGAGCCAGAGCACATAGCTGAGCCAGCTTTGTCAGTATTACTGTGCAGAAATTCTCAGCAATAGACGAATGGATAGAAAAGAGCCACAGGCACTAGGAGATTGCTGACAGTGTGCCTCTGACTGGCTAAGCAGATTCTTGTCTGTGTTGTAATATAGTTTCTTACCATAGAAAACAATTTTCTGGACTTGAGTGAGATCATAGGATTATGTTCAATTTGTTGAGAATTGGTCCTGATTCATAGTGTGTTCATTTCATCTACTGGCAGATCTGTTAGCTGTTTTGCTGTATTGTGTATTGCATCTATTGGCAGCTTTTAAACTTTACTTTGTGGTTTGTAAGTAGCCATGTGCACCTTTTTAAGCAGGTTCAAATGGGTTATAATAATGAGGAAGAAGTACTGACCTTCAGACTGAAAACCGTATTGGCTAAGTGTAGTCTCCGATAGTTATGTGGGAGAAAATAAATACTCAATCACAAAATACCTATGTTAAATAATAAAACTAAACTCAAACTCACACACCAGTACTGTTTGCTCTTGCTTCAGAGTTAGGAGCAATCTAAAAATGAATTTCTAAATCATTTCTAAAAAGAATGAAAAGGTATGAGGTGTCAATAATACATCTGCCAGCCTGATACTGTGGTCTGAGGATGTACATCAGAAAGTGTTATGTATTAACGGTACCTCCCTGCAGCACTGAGCCAGCAGTTTCTTCAACTATTGAATGTAGTCTGTGCTGTCAGCATACTGTTCCGATTTTAGTCCTAAACAAGGTTTTAGTATCTTAAACAAGTATAAGCTGTAAACTAAGTTTAGTTTCACTAAAAAGACATATTTGTACATATTCTTAACATTAAAAGAAATTTTATTAGTAGTAATTGATTTAAATCTCAAGCAAGATGATATATGTGTATACACAGGTGTAACTGTATGGAAAAATATTAATTTGTGTTCAGATTCATACATCTGTTCTGTTTTAAGCATCTTTTAAATTCTCTACCCTATCTATCTATCTATCTATCTATCTATCTATCTATCTATCTATCTATCTATCTATCTATCTATCTATCTATCTA
>JBBPDA010000152.1:11108761-11142145 GCA_037974385.1 Arnoldichthys spilopterus | reverse complement strand
GTGTGTGTGTGTGTGTGTGTGTGTGTGTGTGTGTGTGTGTGTGTGTGTGTGTGTGTGTGTGTGTGTGTGTGTGAGAGTGATGAGGATTGGTATGAGAGTGACATGTCTCTCTGTATCAGTGCTCTAATGACATTAACTTGGTGTATCTGGCTTTTCTCAAAATTGCCACAGCAGAGACAGAGAGAGGAAATGCGTGACTGTCATGATGTGAAAGTCATGATATGAAATGAGTGTGAGAAAACAGCAAAATCTACAAATAATGAACTAGTAAAGAGGGCAACTGGTGAGAGTTTGACTACAGAATGTTGTCCTGAAATTATCTGCAGCTAGCTTTGACTGTGTAGACTGTGGAACAGTAAATTGTAATAGTTTTTGAAAGTCAACTTTTTTGTCTACACTTGGGCTCTATGTTGACGATCCAATGCAGAGCATAAACTAACTAACATTTTATGGTTGTGTCCAAATTCTCTTTGATGTTGGTTTTTGTTTTTGACAGCAGAAAAATCAAAGGTTGTGTGTTCAAGAGGTGTGTTTTGGGTGTAACAAGCAAAAAACTAATAAAAATGGCAGATCATATCACCATTAAAAAAGGAAGGGGCGCATGAGCTATGACACATTATTATAATGAAGTGTTTACCCATCAAACTGGATTGTATTTTGCGAGGAAAAGGACCTGCTCGTGTGTAAAGTGAAAATCATTCAGGGGAGCAGCACTGTTCCACCCTTTTCAAGTGCCATTAGTGCACTCCAAGCACGTACCTGTGTCCATAACGAGTATTGTGCATCAGCGCGATATGGTTTACATAATACACCAGGTGTAATGTGGTTTTTGTTGGACAAAGCGCAGTGTCATGTCACTACCTTAAAATAGCAACAGGCCAGCAGTGCACCCAGCCACACCTCCTTTAAAAAGTTTACACCTCATATGTTTGGAAAATTTACTATCCAGAAGTGAAGTGGTGCTGGGTCATGGTACATCCTTGTGCAGCACTGTTACAATACATGATTATTTGCATTCTAAATATTTCTTTACCCTCCCCTTTTGAGACTTGTGCTAGTTAGCTGGTGTTATGATGTGAGATGATTAATCATAATCACTTCTGCAATTGCAGCAAGCCTTCAAGAGTCAGGAGAAAGAAGAAAATAAAGAAAAACAAGTGCCATTAGTCCAATGAGTCAGAAATATGAATTGCAAAGTGCAGCATGACTCTCCAGTTACTTCTGAGGCCTGATATAAACATAAACCTTCCGGCTGTATAAATCTGTACTTTTTAGCAATTTTTCTAATGGCACAGGATGTTCAGCTGGCTTTGTAGTGCATAGAGACTGCAGCCTCACCGTTAATATGTTTGAAACAGATTTAGAAAAGTTGTTCTTAAAAGTCATCACTGTCATTTTTGTTTTACTGTAGTAAATCTGTTTTGGTAGTATATTTACATATTGTACTGTAATAACATTCTGTATTTTCAAAATGTCAACTTTTATAGGAGAAGGAAAGACTTTAAAGTTAGATTTGACTGATTCTAAAACATTTATTTTGATACATTCTGTATAAATTATTTATAAAGATGTAAACACATCTTTCCGACTAGTTTGATGTGAGAGGTTTCGTGATAGGAACCAGACATCCAGAACCAGTCTACTGCCTCTAAAAACTACATCAAAGAAAGTAATTGCACAAAATTATTATGAATTTATGGTGATGTTTTTGTATGATGTGCTCACTTTGAACCCAGTCATTTGGGATAGAGAAGAAATTTGTTGTAGACTTTGCTATGCCTGGTTTAGATCATCTACACTGTAAAACAAAAAAAGTTGGTAAGTTTCTCTACATTGCACAATTTCACACTGAACCATATTTGAATTATGTATCAGCTCTAATAAATAATGCAGAATTTCTCTTGTAGAGAATGTTATTGTGTCAATACAATGTGTGCTTATTCTCAATCATTTTAGACCATTTCTGTTTGTCTATTCATCATAAAACGTAAAGGGCAGCTGGAATTTTCCAGTGGTGCACAATTGTTTCAGTATGAATGGCATGATGCAACTACATAAACTGTAACTTTAATATGAACAAACAAATAACTGTATGCTGAAAAAATGGATTTACTTATAAAGTACTACTTCATCACCCAGCCACTGTATCAATGGCTCAGACCACTATTGTTCTTCTTTGTGTAGTACATGCACATCACTGTAGGCTAGACAAAGTGTACATATCCATTGGAGATGCTGGAGTGAGTCAGAACCCCTCTAAGATGTTAATGTGGCCCAAACACATTTCTCATTTTTTATTTATGATGGACAGATAGAACTCATTTCCATTCAGAAAATCCAGACTGTCCTGAATAATGGATGCCAGAGCCATCTTTTAACAGCACCTTTCCCAGTCTTCTGTTTCTTGGCTCACTACATTCTTTCTCTTCTGCTGTTTCTTTTTTTTTCTCTCCATCTTTCACACATATTTACACAAGATTTAATCTTTCTACCTCTTCTCTCTGTATTTGTGCCACACTCAAACACATATGGGAGTATTTTGGTCTGTTACAGTTATCCAAAGGTTTGCATGTCCATTAGTTTTGCACTGGAACTACAACTCTAATGCAGCTAGCTACCTCGTAGTCACATACATGCTTTCTGTAAAAATACATCACCAAAACATCTCTCAACTGGCTCAAACTACATCTAGCTCTTCATTAGGACTTCATAGTCAGTGTGGTTTAAGACTTACTGTGAGCAATAAATAATGAACAAAACCTCACGACTACAGGCAGCTACTCGAGGCATGGGCTGGCATGCACAAAGCAGTCTTAAGGAGAACTGATTATGGGATCAGATTCCTCTATATTTAGGACAGTCATTGTCTCAAAAATTCATTCTAGATCATCACGCTTACCCCTGGGGTGCTTTCTGAAAACAAATCCTCATGTCTGAATTGGATGCAAGCAACTTTCATTTTTGTTCATTTTTTAGCTAATGTCAAACAGTGTCCAAAACTGCATCGGCTTGTCTGTACCACCTTAATGAAGAGCTAGATGTTGTTTCAGCTCGTTGAGGGAAGGTTGGGGGATATAGTTACTGAAAGGATTTGGGTGACTATTGATTTTTAGTATTTGTTAGAACATTAGCCTCATAACTCCAGTACTAAACTGGATACCAGACATGTCCTGACTGATCTAGTGGAGTGGTAGGCTAATTTAGTAACTCTGTTTACACAGAATTCACAGATTGTTGTCATTAATGAAAAAAACAAAACATATCTTGATGCATATGAAAGGCATATGCTTGCATAGTTTAGAGTTAAGTATGAGCTTGGCTCATGTTTGAAATAGTTATTAGCTGCATGAAGCTGGTTTGAAGCACAGCAACACTAGCTTTCACATGGGCTTTTATTCTTATGTGCTATAAATGTAGTTATTCTGGTTTGTAACACTCCTCTGATTTGACAACATGTGAAATCTCCATGCATATCCCTTCACTTGATGTAGTCCAGCAGGAAGGGTAACCAGAGTCATCATGGGTACTTAAGTATTGCAATATGGTTCACCTGGCTATAGAAAGTAAGACAAAATGAATTATCACAGAATTGTAACTGAACCATTTTGCACTGCCCTATGGATAGAAAAGCCATATTGTGGTCATTATTGTATCAATCTATGTCTAACTTTAATCTTGAATTATTTCCATTTTAGGTGACCATGATTCAAACCTACCCATGGTTTCTGCCATCCTAAGCCCATCAGAAAACTCCTCACCTCTCATTCACAACTCTACGGCAGATCTCAACTCAATTACAAACTCTACAGATTCTCAACTCAACACTTCCTCAGAAGTAAACCGCAGTACTGCAGCAGACCTCCCTCATAATGGCACATTAATCCAGGGTAGTAATGCCACCACAGAAGCTCCAGGTAAGGTTTTCAAAGATCATAATAATCCTCCATCTCGAATTTTGCACAAAACATTTAATATTAGCTCAGTGATCTGCAGTCACGTGGAAAAACACATTTTGGTGCCAATGCCATATGCTCCTCATATGATTTATATCAATTTATTTTGGGCTGTAACTATTTTCATGTCAGTATCAGATAAGAATTATTAATGATGTAGGCTCATAAAATCATTATGTTCAACAATTATGCCAGAAAATGTCAGACAAATACTTGTGCACGACCACCACCTACATTCCAAATTTGATGTTCGGTAAAGAGAATAGATTATAGGCTAAAAAAGACTATCAATGAACGATAAAAAGCCCTGCCTGGCAGATGACGACAGAGTTGAGGTTCTAGGGACCAGGGCATTAGCTGTGCAGTGGTTTGAGTGGTTGTGTATTGAGCATATAAATACTTTAAAGCAGTGAGTCCACCCTTTTCCAGACTGAAAGCGGTGTTATAGGGACATGACACCAGATGTCTTTTTAGCTGTTGACCAATATATCTTGCCCACATAAATAAGCTATAGGCTAGAACCCTGTAGTTTCTCTCTCTCTCTCTTCCTCTCTCTCTCTCTCTCTCTCTCTCTCTCTCTCTCTCTCTCTCTTTCTCTCTCTCTCTTCCTCTTCTTTCCTCTCTGCCAATTGGGCACGCCAAGGCACAGACTCTTCACTCATGGGGTCAAAGGTCAGCGTTATTTTTAACCGCCAGCCTGGACAGTCTCAGCTGTGTGCAATAGTGAGCTGGCAAAGAAACCGCCAACTGAGACACTGACAGCTTTTTTCCAAGCACACTGGAGAAAAAAGGAGGACAAGGAGCATAGAAATCAGAAAACAGCTGAAAGGCAGAGATGGCCTGTACAGTGTTGTAGCAGTGTGGAAAGCAGAATGAACAGGGTGTCCTTCACATTCACCAAAGAAGCTTAGACTGACGTAACCTGATATTACACAAAAAGACTGACTCATTATTGATTAGGGAGATCATTACTTAGGATGGCACTGCATCAAAAATATAAAAGCATTTTTTCTAATCCTTGACAAACACAATTCAGAAGTAATGGCATTTTTAAAAAAAATAAAATAAAGTGAGAAGATTCAGCCCTTTACATACTTTGCAGCATCATATCCAATTAATTGGGGCTTATTAAGCTGTCGGCACCCAAGGCAAAACCTTATACAGCAACACCGCTTGAAAACATCTTTCAAACCAATTTTCAATTAAACTAAATGCGACATGTTCACTATAGCTTACTGAGACATATCATATCTATGATCAATGTCATAACCCTTCTGTTAGTAATAGGTATACATGTTTGTAATGGGGCATTGATGCTTACACCTCATAACTGGATTTAATTTAATTCATTTAATTCAGATCTTTGGGTTCACAGATATTTAAAATATTTAACAAAATTTGAGTGACAAAATTATACTGTATCTTAATAATAATGGGGCTTAAGTTGACAGCTGGAAGGCTGGAGATGATAGTCTTTTGAATGACACTGAATACGGTTACATTGAGACTGGAAGTAGGCCTGTCATAATTAGTATATTGGTTAACTGAGTACATTGGTTAACCGTACATGTTTGAGCTGATGGCAGTTATTTAATGTGAAAGTAGAATGCATGTTTTTTGAGACATGGATGTTGCAAAAACTATGTTTAACCCATTTCAAGAGCAGCAAAGATTAATGTTCCTTTGTTTATTTGTTAACAATTTAGAATGCAACTGTGAGTAATGCTTGTTTATTTGATGTCTGTTAATGCCACCTTTAGAGGGCAGCATTGAGAAATGTTTGTTTATTGAAGCTTGAGCTGTGTCAGCTGTCAATCGAGATATACTCAAGCGCAGGCTCAAATGGTGCACTCGTGCTATAAGGTGCCCCAATTCTCATTTTGCTGGTTAAAGGGGTGCTCACAAGTCCCCTATATGCTCCCTTACTAATTGGATGCTTAAAGCTTGTACTGTAATAGTTGCATATAATGAAATAAATGCAATTCAGTTGTTAATTACAATTATTTATATAGTTATTATTCATCAGGTGAAATTTCATAATTGTGACTGGCCTAGCTGGAAGGGTAGTGCAACATTAATCACCCTGGTGTGGTTTAAGGCTGAAGGTGTGCTGTATTACTGGTTTGGGTTCAGCTGAATGCGATCTTTTGTTTATAAACAATGCAAATGCATGAGCTGGCATAATTTACAGTGCTTTTTGCATCAATCTTACAGCATTAGTTACTGCACTACAACCTGGCATTTTCAGGGTCATGGTTGAAGCTGCTGGTTCCTTGCCCTTTTTGATCTGTTGATCAGTGAGTTGCTGGTAATGATGAGCTTCATCTAGCCCAGTCTGCTGTATTTGTGAAACAATGGCATCAAACAAGTCAGGCTGCATAGAATTACAATAGAGGCGTGGAGAAAGCCAGGCTGGGTGAGAGAGGGGGGAGAAAGGAGAGAGACAGTGTGATTAAATGCAGTGTGAGATTTAACAGGAAGGTGAGGAAGCTTGTAAGCTGATAAAGCTTCTCGGGCTTCTGTTCATGTGCGAAGAGACACCTCAACATGGTTTACGCTCCCAACAGCTGCTGCCACTGGATCGCACACACACACACACACACTCACACACACACACACACACTACACCATGTGTATGTGCTAACACAGCATGAAAGTGGGAGACTTGTCAGAATAGTCACTTTATTAAACACATATACTTACGTACTGTCTTTCTTTCACAATTCACACTCTGTTTCACAACTTCCCTTGCTCAAGCTCACACATATGTGACATACACTCCCTGTTAAAACATTCTTAGGCTTCACACATACTCACCCCCCACCCCCCCACCCCCACCCCCTCACACACACACACGCGCGCACACACAGAAAATATCTGTTTTAATGGCCAGAGCACCATAGTGATTACATGATAGAACAGCATCAGATGGTCTATTTGGAACTTGTGTGTGTGTGGGGGTGGGGGGGGTGGGGGGGGCATACCTGCATACCTGCATACATGTAGAACGCTTTCCCATTACTGAGCACAATACACTTTCTTTGAGAGGAGGTCATATATCCTGACTCTCATGCAAGCTCAGAAACCAAACCATGGTCATATTTTCCCTCTTTACTGGTAGCCGGTTTTAAGCCAAAGCATATTATATATTTCCTGCATAATATATTTAGAAGATGGATGCAGTGTTGCATTAATGCTTTGATTGATTTTCTTTTTTATTAAATTATTGTTGTGATTCTTCCGATACAGACTATACAACAGCAAACGATGGGACTACAATGGCCACAACCACGGTAAATGGTACAAGTGTTCCTGGAAACTCCACTGAAAGCCAGGGGGGATCGGACCTTTCAGTAGAAGATAACCACACTTTGTCCACCATGACAGCATCCATCTCTTCCACACTACCAAGCATCCAACTGCCCAAAACCAAGCCCCAAACCCTCACATCCGCTCCCACTACACAGACTCTGACGCTATCCACTTTGACCAAGCCCCAGAGTACCACTGTTATCCACAAGACAGCAACCACCAGTTCAAAGGCAACAACTGCACAAAGCAAGCAAAAATCTTCCACTAGTGTAACAACTGTTCCGACCACCACCAGCACTCCAGTCCAGGCTAAAGCTCGTGCAGACACCCTTTCTGAGCTGAATGTCGGAGACGATGGTGAGTAAAGAGTCGGTTCATGGTTACGTAGTGTCAGTCAATTCATTACACACTTAAATCCTAATCAAGCTGTTAGTCCTATGTCTGACATACTCTACACTGTGTGGCTCTGTTCCCTGGACAGAGATTGAGCTTAATATTGTACTTTTCCTTTCACTGGAGAATCTCTTTTCTCTGTGTAGTGCAGGTCAAGGCTTAATCCCTGTACAGGAAAATACCTGTATGTTCAAAAGTAATAAGATTCCTTCTAATTAGTGAATTCTGCTAATTTAAGGTTCACCCATTGCTGACACAGGGTGTCCAATTGCGCACACAGCTTTTATAATCTCCATAGTGAAGCATATATATAAGCGTATGCTCTGGAGCAGTGACACATGAGCCTCAGGTCACTGCACTAAGCATTGGCTATACAGGTAAAAATCCCATAGCTTTAAGGGCATGGCGTTTGTGATCCAGAGGTAGCTTATTTTTCTAATGGTCTTTTTGATTCTGAATGCAATCAAAGCCTCCAGCACCTAGTATAAAGCTTTCCCAGGAAAGCGGAGGGAACAAAAACATTAATATGCTTGACTTCAAAAGAAAATTTGAATAAGCAGGTTTCTACAAACTTTTGGACACAGAGAACTGGTTTTTGAACATTAAACTGCAGTGCCATTGTTGTCATTAAAAATCCCATTTATTACTGAATTTATCTGGTTTTAGGACACTGCAACATTGCAATAGGCAATAATCAGGCTTAAAATCACTGCTACTATTTTTTTGTATTATTATTCTTTTGCCCATTTTCATAGATAGCTGCATATTAAAAAGGTGAAGAAAATTTTAGAAACCAGAAATATCTTTAATAGATATTATTATTTATGCATAAGTTGATATGGCTGTTGTTAGTGTACTTAGGTTATTGGTGCTTTAGAATTGGTTGCATATCTTCTGCTGGAGCGTGAATGCTTTCTTGCATGTGATAGTTGCCATATAGCTGTGTACACAGTGGGCAGTGGTGGCACTACTGACGTACCTTTTGAGCAAGGTACCGTCCAACTACACTGCTCCCCGGGCGCTGTTGGTAGTTCCCCTCTGCTCCACGTGTGCATGTGTGATGGGTTAAATGCAGAGGTCACATTTCGTTGTGGTGCTTGAGTGTGTTCACAATGACAGATTCACCTTCACCTTCACTTACACATGACTGTTTTATTATAACGTGGTCTGTTATTCACTCCCTTGTTATCAAAATGCAGCTGGGCCCACTGGGGTTGCAAAGGGGCGGAACATTCCCAGTAAATTTCCAGTACATTTTCAGAAACTTTCCATGGGAACTTCAGGTCGGAAATTTTGGAAATATTACAAATTGGAGATTATTAAGAGTAGGCAGCACAGCCAGTGGCTATTATGTAAGGGTAGGTTTCCTCCTCTTGTGTCCAGGCCATCTTCATGTTTGCAGCATCATCAGTAACAAGTGCAAAAACTCATGAATGCCTTCAGCTCATCAGCAGTGTAGGAGTCTGTGTGTTCGTTGTCCTTTGTGTCTGTGCTCTTGTAGAACACGGGTTAAGAGGCGGCGACAATGTCGTTTATAATTCCTTGTCCCTGAACATTTGAACACCCATCAGAGATGAATGAAATGCATTCTGCGTTGTCAGTGGTTTGCTTGACCTTTGCTTGCACTCTGTTGAACTCTTCATCCAGCAAATGACTAGATGCAGGCCTGGTTGGAGAAATGTATGCTGGTCAGAGAACATTAAAAATCTTCCAGTACACATTGGATGGGAGTTGCATAGAACAAGCTAGCGCACATTATGCATATCTGGTTTACCAGTTAGCTAGCTACTGTATGAATACATTTTGATTTAATAGTTGCTAGTTAAACTTTATCACCATAGATCAGATATTATCTACTTCATAATATCATAAAAACTTACTTGACTTTATGTCGTCCTTGGGCTCAAATAAGTGGATTCACTAGCCTCTGACTGTGCTGTGGGCTCAAATAAGTAGCTTTAGTAGTTCAAAATTCTAGAAATTCTTGTGCATGTGTTGGAGGAATGCACAGTGCATGTAGGGGGTGTGGCCTGCAGAAAGTAATATGCTATGTGCATGTGATTGAGGAAAAGCATAGAAACTCAACTGCATTTGCTTTAAATCTTGTTTTAGCCAAGATTATGCTACGGTATATTTTCAACCAACTATATTTTATTTTCCCAACATTTAACTTTGAAAACTTATGGTTAATTCCCATACATTCCCATACATTCTCATAAATTCAAGGTAATTCCCATGGAAAGTGTCCAACTTAAAAAATTTCCTGGAATTTTGCAACCCTAGTGCCCACACATGCGTACAATCTGCACATCTGCTCTTTGTGTAATTGAGGGCGACATGTCCAAAAAACTGCAGCAGGCACTTAGTAAAAACTGAATAGGGGCCATCCACAACCCAGGCTGCTGATTGTCTGTGTGTGTGGAGAACAAGAGTGTGATTATACCTTTGGGGGATTTGAGGCCAGCCAGGGGCAGGGACGACTTTACACTGACAAAACAAAAGAACAGACTGAGCTTTGTGCCACTGCCAGCTCTGTGCGTCAATGTAGTGGACACATACACACACACACTTGTATACAGATATGTAAACACACACTGTGCCCTACACCTCCTGGTATCACTGACAAAATAGCAGCTTGCTTGGTATGTTCCTAGGGGCAGTAAAGACATTTCATTCTCCCTTCTGTATTACTCTTCCCATCACACCCATACATTCACCAACAATATAATGACAAATCAGATTTACACGTTCTCCTTATGTGAAACATGGCCAATCAGCAAAGACGTTTGGTGACTATGAGGCTGACATAACTCAAAATAATAGATTGTCATATTAGCTTTATTTAAAAATTATATAAGAAAAAGTCAGCAAACAACAAACAACTTCTTTGTTGATTGATTGTGATTGGGGTAAGGAGAAAATTGTGTAAAATTGCTATGTGTGGCCCAACTGCTCTCCCTAAAACAGTGGTATGTGTTTTAAGAAGAGCTCACTCTTGGACAGAATTCCCACCAGATGCGACTTCTGTCACATGAGTGCAGCATAATTATGAGTGACGGTGCATGCAGTCTGTACTGCCTCTGTTTTGGCTCCATCACACAAGTGCTTCAGGCTGAATATACGTTTTTTTTTATTGTCAAAAACTAAAGAAATATTTCAGAGCAACAGATTTTCTTTGTACTGGCTGAAGTCACCAACACGACAGAAAAGTTTACGGGGGAATCGCCTCCCATCACTCCGGAAATAACTGGAAATGCACACTGTTGTATGTGAACATATCTCTTTAAGTCCTGCCGTACATGCACAATGGTCATGATTCATTCTCTGGATTTGTTTTACCTGTCCAACATTAGTGAGTGAGTGAGAGCCTTTTGCAGTTTTCCCTACTATAGCCTGCCATGCAGCAGAATGTTTTGCCACTCTGTCCAACTGAGAGCATGGAAAGTGATCTCAGCTCCTCTCTATGAAGTAAACACTGAAGTGAACAGTGGAACTGAAAATTGATTTAGTAAAATGTGTGCTGTTATGAATTGTTAGATTATTAATAATTAATTCTGCTCTACAGAAATGTTTTCCTGTTCTACTAATCTGTTCTTTTTCTCTTTTCCTCTTTATCTGCCTTCCCATGTTGCTGGGATTGCCTAGACTTGAAAGCTTCAATGGATCCACTCTTGGCCGGCCTGGTGTCTGTGTTTGTGGTGACCGCTGTCATTATCTCACTTCTAATATTCCTGAAATTTAGACGCCGCAATGAGCGTCCAGAATTCCGTCGACTCCAAGACCTCCCCATGGTGAGTCACAATCTTCTATGCTACGTCCTCTGCCTTAGCACTGTGTAACATTTAACTAGCCTTTAAAAATGTTCAGAATCCAAATACATTTTGTAACATGTATCCTCTAGGGAACATGCCAGCATTTCTTAACCCTCTGCTTCTGTAGCTTGAGGTCAGTTATTACCAGTTACTGTAGTGCCACTTTTGGTGGTATCGAGTAATGTAACTAATTACTTTTTTAAAATTAAGTAATGCAGTTACAATGACTTACATTTAAATGGACTTGTTACTCATTACTTTCATAAGTGAAACTACTGTAACAAGCTCATAGGAAGAAATACGCAAGGCAAATTTGTACTGGCTCTTTTTGCTCACTTATCAGTCTTCAGAAAGACTGTTGAGCATTGGCAACATCTACAGCATTTACCAGGAGTAAGCATAAAAACAGTGGGCCAATTAAATATTACACTAACACAATGAAACACAACAAAGCACACTAATCTACTTAACATGGAACTATATAACTGACTCTCCTTTAAATGGGCACTGATTAATTAGTTTGCTGGCCTCCACAATATTAATGGATCACACCACGGTCACAACTGACCAAAAATGACATTAGATTTTTTGTTCTAACTGTAGCTTACACAGCTTGCTTACAGGTATGCAAATTCCTCTGTCTGTGAGTTAGGTTGTTAAGTCTCTGCCACCATTACCACAGGGTTGTTGTTGAATTATTCACTCATTTCAGCTTGAAAGCAAAAGTGACCTTGTGCAGACAGCTGTGATAGTGCTGTTTTATTTGTTTTTTTTTGGCTGACTTAAACAGCATTGTCAGTGAAACGGACATGTAGAAGTAACACTTCATTTCAAATTTTCAGTTAGTAACACTAGTTATCACAGTAATTGTGTTTATGTGTACTTCATTGACATAAAGCACACTTTGGGCACCTATTGTCTTATTTTAGTTTTATTGCTTTCTGGAATGCTGGTGTCTTCCTTTAGAGCCATATTAACATATGATAGGAAACAATAACGTTACAGGATGAATGAATGTAGCGTTTTATGATTGTTTTTCTGCTTTACAGGATGATATGATGGAGGACACCCCTCTTTCAATGTACAGCTACTGAGTGGCTGAGAGGAAAGCTTAAAGCCTTGAATGAGACACAGGCTTCCTTTGAGCTCACCTGCCTCAACTCCCACCATTCCAGAAAAGTTCTGTTGTTTAGAGGCTATTGCTTTAAGTCTGTTACTTTTTTTTTTTGAGGGGACATGTCATGCACCCCTATTCTATACAGGTTGGGTAACTTGAAATCCTGGGCCAAAGTAAAGTTTTTTATTTCTGTTAAGGAAGCAGAATGAAGATTGTTGTCAGAATGAAAGACAGAGGCTTAGCCCTTTTTTAAATACCTCACAGTGAGGGAAAACAGTTATGCTTAACATGCCCCCTATCAAGCCCAATATCCAACTACACAGTTCATTGGCCATTAGCAAAATCTGTGAAAAAGATGACAGATTTTGTGACATCAGATTCACAAAACGAAGATGTGCCTTTACACAAAATATTAAAGCTTCAGGCCAGATAAGTGGAATCAACGTATTTAAACCGTTCTGTGTTTTGGGAGTTTTTGTTGTGTGTGCGTGTGTATTCTGGTTGCTGTACACATGGCTTTTTATACACTACTCTGGTAGAAAATACAATTCAGTCTTTGATCTGTCTTGTTAGAGTAGTCAGCAGTTCATTTAGACATTTTTTTTATATGATAGACCCACATAAAAGGTATGTGAGGCACATTAACATGTAGGTCACATGGTTATCTTACACCTGTAAGCCCAGCTGATTTATTTGATTCAAAGTGCACACATTGAGTTTTTGAGTACACTCTGTGACTGGATTTGTCATAAAATTTAAGGAAATTTGAATGGCCCCATTAAATTAATATACATGTTCAGCTCAGGACACTGAGTCTGGTTTTTCCATCTCCTACCTTTTTTTTACCTTGTTAATTCATTTTCCTGTTATGACTGTTTTATTTTTACTTTTTATTTCCACCACTGTGCAGAAACAGACTGGGGAATTTTATTTTAACCAGTAGTGCTAGAGTCCTCTTCCTTTTCCATCACCCTGATCTTTCAAGTAGAACATCATCAGTCTCAGAGACTGTGTTTCACCATTTCACATTGACTAACTGGCCAGGACTGGTGGGTCCAGGCTTCCATTCTTCATTCCTATGAAGAATAGCACAGCTAATTTGCACTACTTTCCATGTAGTTACTAAATAAGCCTTGGGGTCTACAAAGCCTGGGAATTAAAGGGGTTAATTTAATTGTTGATGTAATTGATTGGCCATGCAGTGTCAGATACCTACCAGCATTTACAAAATCCAGGACCAGATTCTGGACTTTAATTTGAAGACCCCTGCCTGAGATTTTTAAATGAAAGAACCATCATCAGATCAGAAGGAGTAACCTATAAAAACTTTATAAAATGACTGTACATTTATACATAAATCTCAAAATGGAAAGCGGATAACATAGCTCAGAAAGTGGCTGTAGGGTTATCATGTCTCAACAGTGCAAGGTTTGGAAGCAGTTAAAAATAAGTACACATTTTATTTTAATGGACCCATTTGATTCTGAAATCACAAAAGATGTTCAGGAAAGGGAGGGGAAAATGTTTGTGTGTAATAGGTTTTTTCCTAGTGCTGGTTACAAAGGTTTGAGTCATCACTGAGCAACTGTCATTTATAACCACAAAATCATCATTTGCTGAAATACATGAATTGCAAAATCCCCCACCAAATGTCAGTTTCCTTTAGCATTTACCAGTGGCTTTTGGTGCCTTGCATTATGGTAGAGTTATTTGCTTGCACTTTATTGTGGGGTTGGAATTGTGTTGCTGCCAGAAAGTTTCAGGGTGTTCTGTTTTTTTTTAACAAGTAGTGATGTCTTTTGAATTTATATGAGTGAAAACCAGTTCCTTTCCTCATTACTACACTCTTGTAAAAGCCACTGGTAGATCATGTTCACATTCAGAGAGCATCCACACTTGAAAAACTCCTATTAGATTTGTAGCTGATAAAGTTTCCTACATTACACAAAGCCTAGATCTTGAACAAGCGAAACACTTGTTCCACACTGCAAGTCGATACTGAATTAAAAGCATCCATCATTTCGTTTCTCTCATGATTTACCACAATGTGCGGAATGTGATCACATGTCTGAGCAGCAGTCCTAAATACGAGTCTGTGCCTGCACAAGAACATTCACTGGAAGCATTCTCTTGATTCCAACTGGCTGTCCATCGAGAGTGGGAGAGTAAGGATTGGCATGTGAACACTTGCAATGCTGAACACTTACTGAACACTGAATCTCTGTCTCTTCTATCTGTCCATGCTTATGTCTTAGTGCTGGGTTTAGTGTTGTATTGCACCGTCAATGATGCCACAGGTGCTGCTGGTAAACACAATGCTTGCTCATGGCTTGAAAGTAGAATTGTGAACAGGTGAAAAGCCATATACAATATTGCATTTCAGTATGTGTTGTTTTAGCCATGATGGAGAAAAGAGAAATAGGTATGTGGCTTTTTTGTCTCTCATCATGATGTCCAATCTTAAAGCTTGCATTTCAGCCCAAAGCACGGTGAACATTAGCAGGCAACAGGAACAGTTTTCTTCAGTTCCCACGCCTGTGTTTCACTGAAATGAGTTTTTCAGACTCATTTACTATGTCTCAGACACTTTTATTTGAATTCATTCAATGACGAGTCATGCTTTTTTGTGTTTTGTTGCTTTGGGTGAAATGTGCCAAAAGTGCTGTCGTATAGGATAAGAATTCTGCCTTCTTGTGTTGATGTTTCTGATGTTTTTTTATTATTAAAAATCTTGATAACACATTGCCCTGAAAGGTTAATTAAATGCAAGGTTATTGTGGATGTAGACTCAGTTTATTATATATAACTACTACTGAGGTACAGACACTTCATTAACCATTGTATATGTGCACTTTAAAAGTGAAATACTGATTTTAGATGTACAATTCCTCAGCCAACTTCTCTTCTGTCCTCAAAAGGGGCCACCACAAGACCACCAGAGGTGCACTTAATAAAAGAAGCTTAGTGTAATACCAACATATTAGTAGGAGGAGTAAAATACCAAAAGGTGAAAACACTGATCTTCCTCTTTCAAACTTCAACATCCAACTCTCACTATAGTCCATACAATCTCAACTTGCAAAGAACAAACACTGCATACAACAGACCACACAACGAAAAGAAGAAAAAGACAGAAGGAGAAAAAATGAATAAAGAGAGAAGGAATATAAGGATTATGGTGGATTGGAAATTAAGCTGTTGTTTCATATGATCTCTCAATATTAAATAAGTTTGGGTTCTTCTGGGAGCTGGGCCATCATTTAAGCCTCCCCTAAAGAAGCATGAGAAGTGAAAAATTTATAACAGCATTCATTTTGGATAAGTCCTGGCTGGGATGCTTCAGCACATGATGTTCTATGGTCTCTCAACCTCCTGCAGACAAATCCCTCAACCCATCCAGCTGCTTAAAATAACCAAATCCTTATCAAGCCCAATTCACAATGGGGGGTAAAAACCCACACTGAAATGCCAACTAGTCTTTTTCAGAATGGAGTGAAACCACTTCGCATTATCTGAAGCACCTTTTATATTTAGTACAGTGCTGTGGACACTGAACTGACTTGGGTAGATAGAGAGTCAGTGTCAAGCACAGACGAATATTGTTCTTAATCACTCTCAAAAAACTAGTTCTCAGCTTATTTGCTCCTGGCTGACCTCAACACTTTAGCCACATATTGAGAGAAAAGGTCCCTTTTTGTTTAAAGAGAGATGAATAAACAGTGTAGCCAGGCTAATGTCTCTCTCTTGAGGCACAGCTGTACGAAGAGGTGGAGCACAAAGAAAGCTCAGTGTGTTCATGAGCCTCATAAAGATGACTTCACCACTGAGCAGATTGATTGCACATCGTGGAAAACGTTTCATTAATAAGTACTTTTGGTTCAGACAAAATGGTAAGAAGTGAAGATGTGCTTGAGTCAAAGGGCCCATATCCTACGTTGTTCTTGTATTTTCCCCCCATGGACTATTTTTAATGTTTAAATGGGTTTATGTACCAAAATCAGTACAAATTCATTTTAACATAGCCATTTTCCAACCTTTCTTTATGCTTTAGAATTAAACAGGCTGTTTTTGTTACTATGTCTTTAAAACTGATATATGCAAATAAGCTTTGTTCTGATTGGCTGCCATGAATTGAGGCTGGTTCATAAAGAAGTCCAGGCTGAAACACTTCCCATAACTTCATTGATAATGCATGGCTGAATATATGAAAATAAACAAACGTGTTTATCATGACCTCAGAATAACTAATCACCCAAAAAAATTTTGCAGCTGTTTCCATATACTGACTGGTGAAGGTATGTTTTGGAACACTTAGCAGTGTTTAGAAAATAAATCAAACTCATTCTGGAATAGTGAGGAAAAGTTTGAGATGAACCATTTAAAAACATGATCAACGAAATAAGAGTCAGTCAGGTTTTCACATCATTTTCACAAGGTTATTATGGCTCCTCAGGTGGCTGATCTGGCAGGTCCACTGCCAACTGCTTACATTTTGTGTCATATCAGAGGTCACTGAAACAAAGCTCTGGTGGAGTGTCTGAAACTCCCTCCTGGTCTTCTAGGACATCATGATTACTGTCAAGTCCACTTCCAAGTTCGTCGCTGAGGTCACTTCCAGAAAGACTCAAGCGAGGATCTTGCCCACGGGCACGGCTTCTTGGTTTTGGTGCTAAATAGGAACAAAAACAACTTTTAAAGATATTTTGTTTTTTAGTTGTAGTGGACAGTACAGAACAGTACATCTCATCAGTACATCTCCAATGATTCCATTCAAGAACAGTTATTCAGGAAATGATTTAATGCATCATGAGATATCAATTTCACCATGATTCTGTAATTTTTGTGAGATTTAAAACTACTTGTATACACAACATACACCAAAACAGACTGAACAAACAGTAACAATACAGATAAAACCAACACACCACATTTTATGTGGGTTTTGCATTTAAAGCAAAAAAAAAAAATGCAATTATTGCTAATTGCAAAATAAGTTAGAGCATGTTACAGAACTGCATTATAATGGACTTCCAAATTGATGCAGTTGAATTCCCACCATATAGATTCCTACATTACTGGAAAGAGATCTATGATGACTGCATTTTGGCATAATTTTTTAGAGAACTAATTTTCCTAAGAAAGATGTTGGCCTAGGTCTCACAATTCTCTGTAGTACAAATGTACAGCCAGAGTATGTGGGTGGTGCATGACTGTCCCAGTTCTGGGCAGCTTATTGCCCTCCCAAATATAGAAGCCCAGGAAATAAACGAGCAGGAAATTATCTCTCGCTCTCCCCCTGCACCCTCAGGCAAAGGGCTCCAGAACTGAACTAAATTATTACTTCAGGAAACGAACAACAAACCAGAGTTGTGGGTTCTGTGCATGTAAAAATGAATGAACACCAGGTACCAGTACAAGTATGATTTATTGAATTGAATTTTATTGAAAAAAATAAATACATCCCATGAAAATTGCTTATTCAAATGTGTTAAAACAATATATAGAACATTCCATCCTTTTTGATACAATGCCTACAGTTAAAATGAATTATTCTCTAACAAATGATACATAAAATTACATTATTTTAGAAGTTTATATGAATAGAATCAGGTGTTCAAGATTAGGTGTCGATTATAACCTCCCTGCAGCTGGAATACCTATTTAAACATGACATCTAGGGTCTGGTCTTCTCTTTGCTATACTGAATTGTGTAGTGTTCATGTCTAAAAGATCTAAAAGAACTCTCTAAGGCCTTCAGAAAAAAAAGGCTGTGGATGCCTGCTGAAAGGCAATGTTCAGAAAAAAAGCTTCTCCAGCAAATTAAGCCTGAGAGTATACCACTTAATGTGAAAAAGTCTCTAAGAACCCCAGACTTTCATCACCTGTCAGCAGAAACTCTTGCAACTGTTAGTGTGAAAGTACAAGCAGAAAGAGTATAGACAAATTTGGCCTGCATGGGAGATAAGACATCAACAAGTCAGAAAACACATCATCTATTCAAAAAGAGTAGGGTAGCTACTGAGGTAGCTTGCAGTCATAGATTCAACCATGAATTCTGCATTATATGAAAGGGTACTTGCAGATAAAATGAGGCCATCTGCCCAAAATTTGGAGTTGAACCAGAGGTGGACATTTGAACAGGATAATGAGCCTAAGCACACTAGCAAACCCACCAAGTAATGTCTCAAATAGAAGAAAGTGGTGCTTTGTGAATCTTGTTGAAGTGTGTGGAATTTAAAAAGGAAAGTAGATGCAAGAAAATCATCCAATGTATTCAACTCAGCTGAAGTAATTTGAATGGAAGAGTGGTCAAAAATTTCAGCAAGGTGATGTCAGACTGGTGGACAATTATGGAAAACACCTGTACGACACCATTTCTGATAAAAGGGGGCAATACTGCCTTTAGAGGCTAAGGGTGTGTTTACTTTCTCCACAGTAAAATATTATGTTTTCATTTTTGTTGAATAATTTTTGAAAAAGCTTTTTTTTTTTCCAAATATATCACCTTTATTTGTAGGCACTTTTATTTTTAAAGAGGATGACTTGTTATATGTTCATAATGTTTTCCATAGGTTGTACTTATTTCTTCACACGATGATACTTGCCCAGCTCAGTGCATTATAAACACACCAGCTTGGATACTAGTGAATAAATGAGAGTGTGTGTGTGCATGTCCGTGTGTGTGTGTGTATACTGAGGTCTCAGGGGACATTTCTTACCTCCATATTTGGAACAACCAGATGCTCTTATTGGAGACAAAACATGACTCCAACAGGAACCGTATCCAAGAAAGGCAAGAAAGGCCTTGGCAATGTCAGTGGACAGTGCCATTAAAATGTGTATACTAAACTTCCCTCTAATGACATTAACTAGCATGCTCCATTGTAAGTCTTAGCTTCAAGTCTAAGAAGAGCACATAACCTTCTCTAACAGTGCTTACAATATGATTTTGTTTCAGTTCTGTTTTTTTTATGTAATTCTATACATCTTAAGCAAATTCAGGAAGAATTATTGTTCCATTATGGGGTAATGTCATTTTACCACTTTTTAAGGATGTCTCATGTCCTTGACTGATTTGCATGGAAAAGACATCTTAATAAAAATGACAAATGTAAATCACTACTTGCTACTCACTCAAAAAAACAATAATAAAAATAAATAAATAAAAAGTAAACAAACGTCAAAACATTTAAATGCAGCCATTATTGTGCTTACCCTAAATATTTGTAGTAACTGCTGTTGGCAGTGTGTTATTAGTTTAACAGTCAACATCACTACAAAAAAATCTAACAGACAACAGCATTTACTACAAATATTTAGGGTAAGCACAAAAATGGCTACATTTAAATGTTTTGACGTTCTTTTTTGACGTCACTGCAAAACACCTAACAGACAACACAAGTAAACACTTTTCCACAGAACAGACAGCAGAATTAACATAACCTGTGGTAATTTCTGTGGATATGTTTATAGCAAAAAAGCATCAGAATTTTTCTCTAAAAATAGAATTAGCTAATTCACATGACTAAAACCATTGAGAAACATGAGTAAAAACTGACATTACCTCACCTTCCCACATAACTAATTCTGTCTGAGCAGTGCTTCATGTAGTGCTGTTGCCTTTTCTGTCTTTAACTAGGAACTATTGTTGAAAATTAGCATAAACGGTTAAACTGGCACATTTACAAAGCAGTTATTATTATTAAATAGGAATTCTGCCACTTTTTCAAAATGTGCATAAGTGCATGGTTAAGATGTAAGCAGCCAAAGAGGCCTGATGTGAAATTGTTCTAGATATAGAGCAGTGGTGATGGTAAGAACCATTTGTTTCATATTTAACATCATTTTATGATTATAACCTTAAATATAAAAGACTATGTGTGGTTCACTGGATAGTAAATACAATGACTATATTAGCTTGGCAGACATCATAACCACCTTGTTTCTTTTACTACCTTGGGACATGGGGTTTGTACAACTTGTAAATTACAAAGAACTGTAGAAAGAAACTAACTAAATTTAGGGGGGGAAAGCGGATTTCTCTTTTTAATTAAACATGCATTTTTCTGTCATTTTAAACTAAATAAAGACAAATAAACTACTCAACCTAATATGGGCATTGTGCATGACCTAACCACCCGTGTTTGCTGTAGGTTAAATACTGTAATTGTCTGTGAGCTCATTCATCACTCACTCACCCACAATTCCTTTCTCACTGCTCTCTTTCGCTGAACCATTTTTAGGAAGCTGACTGATTGAACAGTTTACACCTTCTCATTTTAGAGCCTCCCTACAGTTACTAAGGAAATATTCTAACGTTGTTCTTTTGCAGCCCAGTTTTGCTGGTTGAGCATCGAGATTTTTATTGAACCAAAAGCTTTTGTTTGCTGTCAAGTGTCTAGGTGGGTCTGGGTTTGTGAGCTTAGATGTGACTGGGATGACCTCTGGGGCCTGTGTGCATGTACATGCTCTTTCAGAGGTAACAAACACTTGATGGCTGAAGACGTGACGGCTTGCAGTACTCTGCAGTGTGGAACTGGTTCACTGTTCTAAAATCAGAAACCTGTTTATTTTTAACTACTAGACTTAAAATCAGGCATTTGGAAATACATGTTATAACTGATCAATGTCAACCCTGATTATGGAATAAAATTGTGAGAGGAGTTTCTGCCATATTACCCAGCACTAATGTCCATGCTATATTACTGATCTGGATGTGAATAGTGTGTGCACACATGTCTCTAACCTGATTCTCCAAACCAGGATGTCTCCAGGTCATCGGAGCTAACCTCCGCTAGGCTGGGGGTGGGGCTAAAGTCATCTTCAGAATCTGACAGCACTCGTCTCAGGGGACTCGTCTCCACAGCAACTGCTGATGCTGAAGGAGACAGGGAGAGAAAGCAGAAGGTGAGGAAGGAGACAGTCAGCAAAATGAGATAAAAGCGACACAGTTATGCATTTGTTCAATTCATGCACTTCAATTTGCTGGTGCATGCACATTACCCAATTTGCGTGGCACTTCTGCAGGTGTGTGGAGTCTGTCTCTCAGAATCAGGCCTCTCACTTCATCCTTCAGTTCAGATACTGTAAGCCTACCAATGTGTCCACACACAGAGGGCAAAAAGATCAGCATCAAGTATTTACTATGGTTTATTGTTTTATGCTGAAAAAAAATATTGGACATTGAACATTGTAAACAAATATTTTTAAATGATTGAATTTTAAAAGACTAAACAAAATTGCTTGACATTAAAGAAAAATTATTGATCTAAATGTTTGCAGCAACCGTGTACATCTGACTGATTCTTCATTTATTTTGCTTTACTGCAGCCCTGATCACGTTCACCTGATTCTATTAAGAGTCACTGCAATACTGTTAAAAACACTGCTTGCTTCCTAACCTTTGGTCTGTAGAGTATGGGGTTTAATGATGCGTCCGTGTGTGTGCATACCTGAGATCTCGTACTTCTTGTTGCGTGTGCTGGTACTGGGAAATCGTCTTTGCCAGTTCAAAACTGTGTGTGCGGTAGGAATCTGTAAGACCCTCCAATGTCTGTTAATACAGAACCCATTGGGTATATAGTTATAAAGAGCACAACAATCAGTACAATAACTTATCAGTTATACCCTCCCAACAGTCCTGCTAATGTGGATATTAAAGAAGCTGTGCAAAATAACATTTCTAGAATTTTACCTTTACCCTAAAACATGTAGATCAGCCATGCAGTGGAGCTACAGGTAATGTAGCTAACAAATTATGGAAGTGTTAACCTCAATTAGCACTGAGCAGCCTGCAAACCTAAATCACCCCACACCTGCTCTCTGAACTGGTATTCTTAGTCATTTCAAATGGCCTTGCTTATGTGGTTGCTGACACGTTATAGCAATCTGTTATCTATAAAAAATGTATGAAATGAGCCTCAATCTGCTGATACTATTTTTAGCTGCTACTGCATACTGTTACCATCCCTATAGCCAGATATACACTGTGTGGTCAAAAGTATATCCATTTACAATGTATGGTCAAAAGAGCATGACAGGCCTGATACTAATGTTGCATGAGAAGGCCTGGCTGGTTGGACAAGTCATGTTGAAAAATGAACAGGCCATTCCTAAACTCTGGCCACAAAGCTGAGAGTTTAATTTGAGTCTAAAATGTCTTAGTATGCTGTTGCATTAACATTATGATACATTTACTAAAACTAAAGGGCCTTAGACCAGTATCCCTTCCCCACCAACCTTTACTTTTGGCACAGTGCATTCCAGGAGTTGGCATTCTCCTGGCATCCGCCAGAGCCAGATTTGTTCATCAGCCTGCCAGATGGTGAGGAGTGATTCATCACTCCAGAGAACACAATGCTCCAGAGTGCAGCAGTAATGTGCTTTACACCACTACAGCCAGCATTTGGCATTGCACATAATAATCTTAGACTTGTATGCAGCTGCTCAGCCATGAATTAAACTAATTTTTTGAATTAATTCTCTTTTTAATTAAACCTGCACTTTATCTGTAATTTTAAACTGAAAAGGGTCAAATAAACTACTCAGCCTAATATGGCACTCATCTGTGCACTAAACACATGCGTTTGCTGTACGTTCAATACAGAAACTGTCTCTGAGCTCACTCATCCAAATTTCCTTTCTGCTCTTTCCTTGAACAATTTTTAGGAAGTTCTCATTTTAGAGCCTGCCTACAGCCACTAAGAAATATTCTAACTTTGTTCTTTTGCAGCCCAGTTTTGCTGGATGAGCATCGAGACTTTTATTGCATTAAAGGCAGCAATTACAGAACATATGAGAAGTATATGAGCATTTTGTGACCATTTGCAAAGAGATGATAATGATTAAACTAGTCATAGCAGCCAGAGAGGAAAACAAGGAAAAACATTCCAATTATGGCCAGGAGCAGCTGATCTGCAATTAATTCCACCTTATCATCCTAAACCAAAAGCTTTGGTTTGATGTGCTAGACTGTCAAGTTCATGTGTCTAGGTGGGTCTGTGTTTGTGAGCTTAGATGTGACTGGGATGACCTCTGGGGAGCTGTGTTCATGTACAAGCTCCTGATTCACAGTTCTTATGTGAACGCTGCTCCAAAGGCAATTTAGAAATATGTAATGAGTAAGGGGAACAAAGAGTTGGAATTTTTTAAATACTACAAGCTTCAGCACTTCTTGGGGCAGATCTAGCAGAGACGAAATTTCACAAACGAACTTGTGGTAAAGTTGTTATTATATATGTAGTGCCATATTTAAAAACCCTAAACTCTTTAGTACGACATAATTTACTCCCAACGTTTGTCTATGAGAAGGGCTGTCCACATACTGTTGGCCATATAGTGTGTAAGGAAACACTCGCATACAAAAGTCCAATTTTCTCCACAATTTAGTCACGCCCAATTCTACCCACAATGAAGCACTGCCCCAATTACACAATACAACCAGTGCTAGAGGGGTGAGTCACATAAAGCCAGTTACAACATATTTTCAAACTGCTGCTTATGCAATATCTTTTGATAGCTCAATGCATTTAAAGTAGAATGCTTAGTTTTGTGGCATTGTTGTATTCAACACTGCATTAAGTCCAAAAAATATGTGTTGATTGTTGCGAAGAAAAAGATCTAGAGCTTAGGCAATTAAAGAAAAAATCTCCCCTGCCATATCTTATAGTCTTTTTGCAAATGAAGGGGCTGGATATATTATGCTTTGGGGTTGTATGGCAATCAGTAACACAGAAAACACTGTAGGTATAAAAAAAAAACAAAAAAAAAACATAATATCCAGAACTCTAAATGTAACACAGCCAGTAAAGAAACTGATGAAGAGACTGGAAATTACAATAGGACAATGATCCAAAACATGCATCAAAATTTACCTTGAGATACTTCAAGAAACAAAAGATTAAGGTTTTGAAATGGCCTTCACTGTCCCTGACTTCCTAACTCAAGACGAGACTATTAGCAGACTACTGGTAAAGGAGTTTTACTAAGTGCTGATTAAAAAGGTGCCCAAATTTGTCCACATGCCTAAATTTGTGTCTTGTATTTCAATATCAGCAAATAAATAAATAATAACAACTGTGCATTACAAATTGTAGAAATGTGGCATATTCCTTGCAAGTTCCATCCAGAAGGGTGTAATAATTCACCAAACTTTCACTTCCCACCATAGGAGTATGTGACAATGTCAGAAACCATTTAGGCAGGTCAGTTAGTTAACGCAGTGAGGCATGTACTTTGGGTACATTGAACTCACAGCACACAAAAAAATAAGGAAACAATCGTCAGCCTGATCAACTATATCTGGGGTAAAAGGAACATTGTGCACTTTGAGATGGCATAAACTGGATAAACAGTATAACATTGTTGTGGGACATTCAATACCTTGCAGCTGCGTTCATACTGCCTCCTTGTTTCCCTTGCCTCCGACTGCTGTTGGTACATATCTTCCTCTTGCCTCACTAAAAGCATGTGTGTACACACACACACACACACACACACACACACACACACACACACAGTACAGTACATCACATCACATCACATCCAAGTCAAGACATTCGCTAGTGTATGTGTGTTTGTGCACTAGGTTAGTGCAAAGGTACTGCTTATATTTCTGCGCTGGATTAATTTTATGTGTATGTTGGCTGAGTTAACGGTTTGGCTTGCTGTGTATTTTTGTTGGCTGCAGCTTTGGGGTCTTGACATTAAAATATGGCGTCATAGCACTGCAGGAACTTACATGCATGTCATAGAACACAAACAAACCAATATTCAAAAATATTTTGAGAGATATTTTAATAGATATTGCTTTCTGCATTGGTGAATGATTCCATAGTCATAATGAACAAGAAGCACTAAGAAAGGACCAGTAAGAATAAAAAAAGAATAATTAAAAACAACACTGCATAAGACTTCAATAAAATTGTCATAAAGCACTGGGTAAATGAAAGGTCAGATTTACACAGTTTTTGCCAAAATATGTTTGGCATCTAAAAACATTCATGATAAGTGACACATTTTGTGCATTTTACCCACAAGGCTAATGTAACACAAACTGTCACACATTCAAATGCATGAAGTTTAGTTAACTGAAATTGACTTGCTTATGTGGTTTGAGACACTGGATGACATCTACAAAATGCACAAATATACAGATAAATTTCAGGCTTTAAGAGGACTCCAGCTTTTAGCCATGCAACATAGATTTGTTTGTCCAGTGTATGCAAACAGTGTCAGAATCCACATAAGCAAGTTTATCTGATAATTCTGTTCCAGCTACTTGGAGTAGTTCAACCCAGAAGCAGAGATGTCCAGGCAGTTTGAACAATCTTGTGCTATAGTTCTGCTTTCTGGACTTGGCTTAACAACTTAGTTGTAGTCATGTCTACCTTACTCTTGCAGTGCCAGTGCAAAACCAAACAAGTACACTTTGCATACCAAACACGTCTTGGCATAAAATTCTAAATGAGGGTACTGTGAAAACTGTGAATCAGATTTTTAATGAACTGTTCCTTCATAGCATCATTTCAGTATAAGTATGGTTCCAAAAGAACTCACTCAGCTTGCTTTTAAGCAGGTCCACCTCTCTCCTGAGCTGTTCTGCTTCCTCTCTGCGCAGTTTAGAGCTGAAACTGGATCACACACCCAAGTCTGTTACAAACACCAAACACTACACACGCCATATGCCACCATTCTATCTACATGACAGCCTGAAAAATAAAACACCTTATTGCAGATTCTGCCTTTAAGGTGAGAATGGGTCTAATTTAAAGATAGGAATGATGATCTAAACAGCTGAAGGACGTGTAACCTTTCATTACACACCTGAATGCTACAGCTCCTAGTCAACACCACTGACCTTTCCTCCTGGTTGCCTAGCGACGTGGCCCTGTCAATGTGGCCTCTGAGGCTGCTCAATTCTCGTCCCACTTCTCTCTTCCATTGCTCCAGCCGTCTCTCTGCCTCAGGGTCCTTCTCGCCCTCTCGCTCTCGCTCCCTCTGCCTCCCCTGGTCCTCCAATCTCTCCTCAAGCCTCCTCACCTCCTCTGGATGCATGCAGACAAATGCAAACTCAGGTTGCTTTATGATTTATTAATTATGATTAGTCAAAAAAGCACATCAAAAATACAGCATAGAAGAACAGGCCATATTTAGCAAGTACACTGTACCACATGGCACCTTCCCAATTTCTTCTATCATTGCAGATTTTCAAACAAAATTTAATACAAGGCAAGTCCAACTTGACCCATCAAGTTAAAATCCTTTCCAGCAATGTGGTATATGGTGGATAAAAGATCTCAAAATGGAGCACACTACAGTGAAATCAAAAGAAAAACATCTGGGAAGTCACAAAAGAACCCAGATGAACATGTAAGAAACTGCAGGTCTCTCTTACCTCAGATAAGGTCAATGTTCATGATTCCACTATTAGAAAGAAACTGGGGAAAAAATGATACCCATGGGAGAGTTCCAAGACAAAAAAACGCTGCTAACCAAAAAGAACATAAAGGCTTGTTTCACATTAGCCAAAGACATGTTCGTAACCTCAAGCCTTTTGGACTAATGTTTGAAAGTAAATTTATTCGAAAGACAAAGATACATCTGGCATAATCTAAGATGGCATTCCACAATAAGAAAATCCTATGAGCAGTCACAGTCCTGCCTTGAACCCCATTAAGATGCTGTGGCAGGATGCTGTAAGTGCCCTTAAATGGGCAGTTCATGCTCAAAAGTCATCCAGTGTGGTTGAAATAAGCCAATTTAACAAAAGAGAGTGGGCCAAAATTCCTCAACAATGATGTGAACAACTGATTTTTAGTTGTAGGAAGGGTCTGGTTGCAGTTGTTGCTACTAAAAGTGACACAACCAGTTTTTAAGTTTAGGGGCAATTACTTTCCACACAGGTACTATGGGTAATTAATACATGATCTGAAGTTGTGTTTGTGGTTCCTCATGTTCTCATTGTTGTACATTACATTTTGTGAAAGTGTCTATTTGTCATTGTGAACTCAAGCACCACAACGAAATGTGACCTCAACATTAAACAAATCACAGCAGGCAGCTATCAACAGCACCCGGGGAACAGTGTAGCGGGACAGTACCTTGCTCAAGGGTACCTCATTATTAAGACAATCATTAAGACTGAAATCTGTACAAAGATATAAAAAAACAAACATTTTCTGAACACAAATGCATACACAGTCAAACACTCACTGGCTACTTCATAAGTTTAACAGTGCATTTACAGTTAAAAACAAAGACTCCCACAGGACCACCAGTGGGCAGGTGTTATTTGGGTGGTGGATCATTCTCAGCACTCCAGTGATACGCTCAGTAAAACCTTAGTGTGCTGCACAGAGTGGATCACACAGCAGGGCTGCTAGAGTTTTAAACACCTTAGTGTCACAGCTCCACTAACCAAAAATTTCCAGCCAACAACACTGTGCGGCCAGAAACAAACCATCGATAAAGACAATCTGATGAACTATTGTCTCTTAGTTTACATCTAAAAGCAGGACCAAATCCAAACTAGTCTAATAAAGTGCACAGTGAGAGGACACAGTAAGAGTAAGATACAGCAGCACTGCTGTCTGTGATCCACTTGCACCAGCTGTGTCCTCTGAGGGTCCTGGCCACTGACGTAAGGGGTTATTAAATAATGCAGAGAAACACATGGACAACAGAGTAATTGAAGAGTGAAAGCTAGTGGACAGGACGAAATGGACACCGAGTACAGAAACAATGGAGGTGAATCTAATAATGTTTTCAGTAAATATTTATGGATACTCACCTTGTAATCTCTGTATTTGTCTTTGCTGAGCATTTCTCTCTCTCTCCACTGACAGCAAGCTCTGTGTTAAGAATTCAATAGTCTGCAGCAAAGAAATAATGACAGTATGTTAATATACAGCTATTTATCAGCTGTACAACCAGTAAAGAATGCACTTTCTGTCTTGCTTGATCTCCTTCTCAACACAAACACAGGTAGATGAGGTAGGCAGATGATGCGTGGGCCTGACCTGACTGTGACTGTTGAGCTGAGCCTGTAAGTCTGCCAGGTCAGCCCATTGAACAGCACCGCTGAGAGCAGGAGATGCCTGGGCGAGAGGAGGAGGGGTACGGGGGTCGAAAGCCACAGCATGGCTCCTCTCTCTGACTGGATACACATCTACAACAGGAAAGGAAAAAAAACGTCAATGGAGCAAAATACATGACTTAAGATTCCAAGTTGTTTGTTGCCACACATAGGGTTGCTAGCACTTTGATTTAGATAAATGGGTAACAGCATCTTCAACACAGCAGGTCTTGCATATTCCAGGTATAGAATGGTTAGTACCTAGCAAAAGTGATCCAAGGAAAAGCCTAGCTCATCTCATCTGATCTCACAGACAAGCTACTGCTGCATAAATTACTGTATGCTAGCTATGGCAGAAAGGTGTCAAAACACACAGTGCACAACAGTCAGAGCGGTTTTAGCAGTATCAAGGAGATCTACAGAACTTTGGGCAGGTGGGTTTAATTTTATGAGTAATCAGTCCATTATGGCAGATGATGTAAATCATAATAATAATAATAATAATAATAATAATAGGTTACTTTTATTTAGCACCTTTCTCAAACCCAAAGATGCTTTACACATGTACAGGGAAAAAAGGGAACATAGAAATAGATCAGTGATAACTGCACACAACTGCGGTTTGTTTCCCAGACATGAATTAAGCCACTGGGCTTAGACTAAATTACAGTGAATTACAAATGGACATTTTCTTTCTGTCTAGAATTATACTTAATCTAGGTCTGAAAAAAACCTAATTTTAGTATGGAGATGTATGGCAAAGAGTTATTTCAATATTACAGTAGAAGGGTGATATATTAATATACAATATTAATTAAATGGACCTACCTTCTCTCCCTCTGGAAAGTCTCCCATGTGTGGCAAGCCGTTCCTTGTAAAAAAAAAAAAAAAAAAGAAAGCCCAAGTGTTAATGATATAATAATATATAAATATATATAATATATAAATAAACTCGTTGATGTTGCCAGATACTGAAGAAGAATTTTAACAGGCTGCCACCTAGTGGTCAACGTCTGCTTCATGAATTATTAGTTACAAACAAAACCGTCACTTTTATTCAGTGAACAGAAACATACTTAGGCCCATCTGTACATTTTCAGTAAATGCTGTAGGGGTTTAATTCAGATCCTTACCCGTATTTTAGCAACACTGCCGTCAGCTGCCGATATAATTGAGCTCAGCTGGTTATCCCAGTTCATACTTGTACAACAGTCCAGTACTGTTTTGTTGACGCTAAATGGTTGAAGAGCATACATTAAAACATAGTAAAACTAGATAACATTGCCAAAAAAACTGTGGTGACAACTTCGCACTTCGCATCCACTCCACCGTTGTACATGACTTTAAATAATGTTAATACAGATTTTGTAGATACTCGAGTATTCTTGTGGTGTATGGCCTTTTCATGGGTTGCACATGACTGTTACAGTTCACACAAGGCACACGATAATGTGCAATCATTGCTAATTCAACACAACACTGCTAAAGAGCATTATACGCTATTCAGACTACTGACCTAGTATGATTACTGCTAGCCGTCGGCTAGCTACCATAGCTACTTAAACTGGCTAAAACGCACGATTAATTATCTTCTTTCCTTCCTTCCGAACATTGAAACAACCATGAGTATAAAGTATTGAAATGACTATACAACATTGAAAACAAAGTCAAATTTTGCATTCCTTATCATTGTAGCATAGGAGATAGCTCAGACTTACAGCAAACTGCACAGCCACTGTTTAAAACCTGGAGCCCCAACAAATACGTCAAGACGTTGGAGGGACGCAGATATTTTCGGGGCTTCTGGGAAATGTAGTTAAATTAAAGAAATGCCTTGCTTTTTCGTGTGCCTGGTTGGTTAGTTCTCTTAACACGAAACAAACGGTGACACTAAACAGCTATTTTAATCTTGATAATTGTGATATTTAAAATTTTTACGAGATTTTATCAACGAGCAACGGGTTTAGAATGTATAAATTTAGTAGTTGTTGAACTTCATTTCCCATAAGTCCAGGCAGTTTCCATATGGCGACCCCCTGTGAAAATGTGGAAAATGTTCTTCGGACTTTAAGGGGATCTTTAAACTCATTAGGCTTTGAAGTCTATCATTTTAAGGTACAGTGTGGCTTTTAAAGAATAGGTTAATATTAATGTTTAGTAAATCCACATGGCTTAAAGTGCTGGTACGCGTATACATGTCTGTCTGGCTGCTGATGGGTGGCATAGCACATAGCCACATAGACTCTGTAAGAATCGTATACATTATTGCAGTGTAATGGACTATAAATATTAATAGGTTTAGTTCAGAGAAAATGATTTTCCTTCATAAACCAAACTAACATTTTTTAGCTGCATCGGAATGTACAAAATATATTTGCACGTTTTGTTCAGAACCTATTGTCTGCATGTGACTGAAAATATGCTGTTAAAGAATTCTGCAGATTTTTCCAAAAATTCTACATAATTCAGCTGTTGATATGTAAACAAAATCATTTGGATATGATCTGATGTGTTAACAGTTGGTTTAAGGTCAAAGCCACTGGAGTTCCTCCACACTTTTGAAACCATGTCTTTATGGACCTCACTTTGTGAACATGGACAGTGTCATGCTGGAACAGGAGAGGGCCTTCCCCAAACTGTTGTCTATAATGTATTTTTATGCTGTGGCATTAACATTACCCTTGACTGCAACTAAGGTGCTGAGCCCAAACCCTGAAAAACAGCTCTGGACCATTATTCCTCCTCTACTAAATTTTACTGACCTCACTGTGCATTCCTGTAGGATGAATGTTCTTGCATCTGCCAAACCCAGATTTGTTCATCAGACTGCAAGGAACTGAAGAATGTTTAATCACTTCAGAGAACAAGTTCAGTCCAGTGACTGTGTGCTGTACACTTCAGCCAACACGCATAGTGACACTGGGCCTGTGTGCAGCTGCTCAGCCATGGAATCGCACTTCATGAAACTCCCAATGCACAGTTTTTCAGCTAATATTGCTTCTGCGGGCAGTTTGGAACTCTATAGTTAGTGAAGCAACAACAGCTAAGTAATTTTCACATTAAGCACTTCAGCACTCAGCAGTTTTGCTCTGTGAAATTCCATGATTGTTGTTTCTCCTACATGCTTCTATTTATCTATTAGAGCACATACAGTTGACTGAGACAGATCTACCAGGGCAAAAAAAATCACAAACTATGCTAAGGTGGAACCCCATTACAGTATTCTATGTGCTTGTTTTTTTGCTATTGTTGGGAGGGGTGTCGAAAAAATGTTTGGTTTATAGTAAATCTGTTTAAAATTATTATTATTAATATAACTTCATGCCATGTGCTTTGAATTTTCTTTGTGTAATAAATTTCATATATAAATCAAGATACCTTGCTTAATTATGTTTCTATACAGGTTGGATGGTACAATGCAGTTGTTTCTCAGGCCCATCACCTCCAGTATTCAGCAGACACTCTGGCGGTGGTGGTGCTGAGCACCCCATGCATGTTTGAGAAGGTATTCCTGCCATTCCTAAAGAGATGTTCCTGGAAACACATCAGAGACCCAATAGACCAATGTGTAGCCCACGTCATCTCCAGCTGCATCTCTGAGGTACATTTTGCAAAGTGATTATATTAATCTCCTTTTAAGTTATCTGCTAATACTTTTGTCCTTGCCCTCTCAGCATTTTCCTGCCCAGTCTGTGGACATCAGTTATGACTATGAGATGTTGCCCAGCAGAAAACCAAAATTTCTTGCCCAGACGGCAGCTCATGTAGCAGGAGCAGCGCGCTACTACCAGCAATCAGATATCCAAGATCCACCATGGGGGAACAAGGTAGAGGATTACTCTATCCAATATTTTAATTGCCAACTTATCAATACATGCAAGAGCTTCTGTTGATGGCTTTTTCCACTGCAGTTGTCCACAGTTCCACATATACCCTACATTTCAGCAGAACCTCACCTCTCAAAATTAATTGCATTGTTTTAACTGATCTAACCTCAGTGACCCCTAAATGAAAAGTTTATTTCAGAATGTTACATTGTACATTTTACTCAGCTTGTTTGCACTGTACAGTGTAATAAGTTATTGAGTACAAGACAATGATAGGTATTTATTGTATATTAAAAATGGGTAGAGTTTAGAGTTTTAGTTAAAGTGTGTTTTACTGATGTAAAGTCTTTTAATATATTTGATTAGAAGTTTACTGAATTTACATTGAGGTGTCTTGCTTTCACGTGAAAGAATGGATGACATAAAAAAATATGGTAATTGTATCAACAAACATCTAAGAATGCATTCTCCCCACTAACATTCATATTAAACAGGACCAATTAGGTTGGACTGTTTTTTTCTATGTTGCTGTGTCGTGCCAGAAAGCCATTTCAGAAAAAAAAACAGAGCAGTGATACCTTTGGTCATATATTAAACAAAAAGACGATTCTGCATATCATACATTTGATGCTGAAGCTTAGGCTTTAAGTTTCTTGTAAATATGGAAATACTGTGTCCCATGGTCTAGGTTCTATAGTCTAGACTTTCAAGTATGTTTTTGAGGCTGGATTTTCTTTTGATGCAGCATGAGTACTGCTACATCAGCACTGTTCCTTTTCGTTTATTTATTAAATTTTTAAAGTCTGAAAATATTTAATATTACATTTATTCATTTGGCTGACGCTTTTATCCAAAGCGACTTCCAAGACGTGGAGCAGAGTAGTGGGACGGTACC
>JBBPDA010000152.1:11034064-11051266 GCA_037974385.1 Arnoldichthys spilopterus | reverse complement strand
GAGAGAGAGAGAGAGAGAGAGAGGCAGAGAGAGAGAGAGAGAAAGAGAGAGAGAGAGAGAGACAGAGAGAGAGAGAGAGAGGTAATAATTTAAAAAAGGTAAGACATTACTGAAGTTGCAATGCAATATTTCAACACCATCCTTTACCCAATATGGCAAGACAGCTCAAAATTCACCTTCACAATAAACAGCTCTGCTCCCAATTGTGCTGTTTGTTCAGTAGACAGCTGACGGAGAAATGAAAAGAGAGAAAGTTGAAGGAAATTTGGAACTGGAGAGTGTGGAGTGTCCTAACTACAGCCTGAGGCCACAGAGCTGACAGGCAGACTGATGCTGAACATGTGTCGAATTCAAATTCTAAACAAACCTGCTGTCTGTGTGACTCACCTTGGCAGCTAGGATGGATATGATGGCCACTGCCATCCTCTGCATGTTTTGATCTTCATGGTTGCATAACCACTGCATGACCAGCTTAGCAGCTTCAAACCTACATACAGATAAAATGGATTTGAATACAGATGTCGTGGACGGTGACAGGAAATCTTTAACTGCTAATAATAAGCTATTACTAAATGCAGTGGCTGCAGCATATGAAACTGTTAAAAATCGACAATTTAATTATTGATTCAATATGTCTATGTTGTTGGATGCTGGGGTATAGATTTGACATCATTTGATCATGAGTTTGGAATATTGTTTTTTGGAATAAAATTATGAATCGATTAATTGAGGAAATAACGGACAGATTAACCAGTTATCAAAACACTTGTCAGTTGAAGCCCTGAAGCAAACAACTTCTGAGTAATGGGCGCTTGCGCAATCCCGAGGCCTAGATTAGATTTCTAAAAACGTCAGACACAATGGCATTAGGCTGTAATGTAATTAGCTGCAGACTCACCTGTTGAAGGGAACCTCCTGCAGAATACGGTCACTGCAGAGAGAAAGCAGGCAGTTCTTCTGCAACTTTTGGGACAAAATCAGAGAAACAGTTAGTTCACCAAATGTCATGCACAACTTGACTAATATTTGATGAATACGTGCTTTTGGAAGTCTCAAATTTAATCACCAGTACAGTCTTTTTTTTAAAGAAGTGGCTTTGATTTTGTGACTTTAGAACATTAAAAGCCTGGTTGAGAGCGAATCCTTTTTTTCATGCATACAAACTTTTAATGGCAGTGGCAAAATTAGCTAGTAATAATACATTTCATAGCTGTTGAAACAAAACCTTTTATCTCCATTTTCTTTTACAGAATTTTCAAAGAAAATGCCAGGTGCTGTTTACGGTGTCAAAACGTAATGACAGACAGACCAATAGCAATGGTAAAAATGTGTTCTTGCCATCTGACCAGAATGAATAAATAAAAAGCAAAAAGTGTTCATAGCTTTCAGCAAGTTATCCTACAAATATTTTTGAGATACCGGAATATGTTCACGTAATGATGATATATAATGTAATTTTGATGGAAATTTTCTATGTAAGTGGCAGTACAAACTGTATGAAAAACTATGCATTGTAATGCTATGTGGCTGATATTGTAATGTGTATAGCGTGTGGTGGCTGAGTCTGTATAAAGTTTTCCTGAAAAAATGCAGCAAGTGATACATATATAAGATACCAGCTGTTGAAGCACATATATGCCAACAATCCACTTCACTAGGTACATCTACCCTGTCAGTTTTACCATTCTGTGCACTTTATAGTGCATTATATTAGCCCCTTTAACCCAGTTCATCATTGGTAAAGACCCCCAAAGGACAATCACATTCTGAAACATTCTAAACACACCTGGAAGTGGAAGTGGCACGTTTGTGTGTGTGTGTGTGTGTGTGTTCACTGTACAAAGTTAAACATTGTGTCCATCTATTAAGTTCATCTGATGTTGAACAGTTTGTGTTGGTCATTCTCTAGTTCTTCATAGCTTCTGCCTTCAGAACATTGGTGTATTAATTTTTGATTTGTTGACCATTCTCAATCTAATCTACTTTGTGCAGCACACACACGCACCCCCCCCAACCATGTCAACATCACTGCTGTGCTGAAACATGCCCACTACCACAGAATACCTGCACACTTGTGACCCTTTGGGGGTCCTGGCCATTGATGAACAAGTACATGTGAGCTAACAAATAATGCAGGGAAACAGACTGTCCATAATGTCCATAAAAAGTGCACCTACATGGTAAGTGGAGCTGATAAAATGGACAGTGACTGCAGATACAAGTTAAGTGTACTGCAATGGCATGTTGGTGTACACGTACACATTTGAAATTTGAGTAATTCTTAATTTAATCAACTGTTGCCAAAAAAGTAGAGACTATGTGTAAAATGTAAATTTTGATTGTGATGGTTTGCAAATCATGTGAAAACATAATTGAAAATAGAACATATCAAATGTTGAAACTGAGAAATATCGCTGTTTTTTGGGGAAATATATGCTCATTTTGAATTTCATGCCAGCAACAAGTTCCAAAAAAGTTGGAATAGGGGCATGTTTACGACGGTGTTGCATCAGCTTTCTTAAAACATTCTGTAAATGTTTAGGAACTGAAGAGAAGACTTGGTGGAGTTTTGAAAGTGAACTGTTGTCCTACTGCTGCCTTATATAAGATTTCAGCTGCTGAACAGTTCAGTTTCCTTTGTCATATTGTTTATTTTATGATGCACCAATTGTTTTCAGTTGGTGACAGGTCTGAATAGGCGGCAACATTTTAACTTGCATTTGTGCAGAGATGAAGTTTGCTCACAGACAACGGTGTTCCAAAGTGTTCCTGAGCCTACACACTGATTTTCACAGCAGGATCGGTTTTCAATGCAGTACCGCCTGAGGGCCTGAAAATAACGGTCATCCAATATTGGTTTTCGGTTTCAAATAACTGGTTTTCTTCTGATTCTCTGAATCCTTTAATGACATTATGTACCATAGATGAGAAAATTATGTTTTTAGATTATTAAGATAAATGAGACATGAACTCATTCCCAGCTTCTGAGACAATCTTTCTGTCTGGGCTTTTTTTTATACCCACTCATTACAGACCTGCTGCAAATTAACCTAATTACTTGTAAGATGTTCCACCATGTATTTTTTTTTTTTACAATTAAACAACTTTTCTTACTTTTCTGTTGGCCATGTCACACCTTTTTTTAAAATGTGTTGCTGGCAACAAATTCAAAATGAACATATATTTAAAAAAACAACCAATAAAATTTCAGTTTCAACAGATTTGTCTTTCCTCTATTTTCAATTTTAAATTCAGTTTAAAGGACAATGTAATCATCGCTTTCTGATCTGATTTATGTTTTACTCAGCATAATGTCGTCTTTGGAAATGGGGTGGTAAAACTTTGGACTCACGACTAGCTCCTGACAATTGAGGGGTTAATACAACCCCAGTGTGCCTTTGTCAATGTGACGGAGTGGAAGAAAAACACTAAAATGTGCATGGGTACTCCAGGTCCCACCTTCATGCTCATAAGTCATAAATGAGGCTCAAAAGAGCACTGCAGGATGTACTTAATCACTGAATGAATGTATCAGGAGCACCTGTTGGTGGTTGGGAAAGGTCTTCATGGCCTCTAGCAGCAGCTGAGTGACTTTTCCTAAAAGATGCACAGGCATTCCAAAGGCCAAGTCCTGTTTGGTGAGGTTGAAGACGCAAGCGCTGGCTGCTAACTGTACGTTCAGCGTGGTGGGGTGGTTTTTCATCCCCAATGCCACGAGCTGAGGAGGAGGAGGAGAAGGAAAAAAAACTATTAATGATAGACGGACAAGCAGAGACCGAATGCACAAGAACCACGCAGATGAAAGCTCAGCACAAGCAGATTTCTGAGGTAATGCTAATAATGACAGAGATGGGAACTAGCAAATGGGCCATATCTTAGGTTATAAAAATATACATTTTTACAAATATGTTTACGCTTACTTAGAAGGGATGGACAAGCTATGAAAATGGTTAAAGGAAAAGAGCATGTGAAAAAAAAAAAACACATGCAGAGGAGAGAGAATAATAGAGAAAGTGAGTGACAGAAATGAACAAAATAGCACAGTGTGGTAGAGAACACAAATGGGCCGAGTGACCTGTGACTCATCATAGGGTCGGCTATATTAAGATAAAAGCACAGCTCTGAGAGTGTGTGGGAGGATTGCAGTAAGTATAAAAAAAAAAAAAAAAGAAAAGAAACAGCATGCATGTGTACTTTGAGGATGTCAGGCCGAGCTTTCTCCATCACGTGTGTGAGGCTGAACAGATGAAAGAGCGCCTCTCTAACGAAGCCCTCTCTCTCACTGTAGCGCCTCAGGGCCTCGCAGATTTGAGTCTCATTGGCCTCTCCGGTCACCTGCAGAAAAATACATGCATTAACACGCGTTTATCAGAGTTAACACACATGCTTAGTCAGGGCGACCGTTATATTAAACCATATAATATACACATACTATTGCCCCAAAAATCACAGTTACATTACTACCTTTCAAACACTGCTACTCTCATTTTCTCATACAATTCCAATCTAATATTAAAATAAAAGAAACTGATCTATCAGTTACACGTGTGAAGCGCTCAAGGAATGGAAAATAAAAATTATATTTTTTTTCCTAAAATGTTTGATGTAGTATTTGAACATTTTTACAGCTTCCCCAGTCTATACACCAAAAACGTACAAACACAATCTGCTTTAATGTCACAAAAACAAATATATTTACATATAGTACAGTCCAGTAAAAAAATATGTACACCCTTTTAAAATGTTGCTCTTTTTTTTAAACATACTTGATTGAGGAAACCTTTTACCCTCTTTGATACAGCATCAACAGGCCAAAGTGATTATACTCTGACAAATGACACGTAAAACTGACATTTTTGACAAATTTAGCTCGAGAGCAGACAAAGTATGCAAGAACCCCATACTTTCAACATGGAATCAGCAGGTAACTGCTGGTGTGAATGTTCATATGTCTACAGTCAGAACAAAATTAGACAGGTCTTGCTCTAATGTTCGTCGGATAACATGAAAGAAAGTTTGCCAAATGACGTATAGGCAATGACCACGACTTTTGGAATAATATAGAATTGTGTGGCCACAGTAACAGTGCACATCTAAGACTGAGAGTAGAACCCCATACTAATTAAGAAGCATGGTGGTGGAAATGTTATGATTTGGGGCTGCTTTATCAAACAGTGCTTGACGATAATGTGAGGTTGACCATTACGCAGTACGTCTACAAGGTTGTTATTTCTGCTTATGGGGCAGTACTAGTTTCTGAGGTTAAGGGTGTACTTACTTTTTCTGTGGCAGATTATTACATCTGTTGATATTTTTAATGAATAAAATGATAAAGCTATTTTTCCTTTTCAAAGCATATCACTTTTATCTGCAGGCTCTGCATCAAACAGTGTGCTATGTTTGCTTGCTATGTTGAAGAAAAGAACATTTTATTTTTGTACATTTGAATTATTTTCCACATGACTGTACTTGCCTATTCATGTTACATAATTCAGCCCTGCTTATTCAGGTGCTGAAGTTATAAGGAGTGTCTCAATCCAGGTTGCTTTTTGAGTGATGTGCATTACAAGGCAGTCAATCAGAAAACATGTAATTTCAGTCCTAAAACAGCTTGTTTAAATTTAAAGGTCACATTGGAATATTGTCATAAGTGCCCCCCCCCCAGTGTGGAAAAAAAGAGATGCTTTTAATATTTTTATTTTAAATTACAGCCATTTTAATGTGAATTTATAGCATGTTATGCTCTGTTCATTGCATAAACAGAAAAATTAGGAAAATTATCTAACCAGCTGTTTTCCATGTTGGAATTATGAAGAGTTAGCAAGGCTGTAAGTCTGAGGAAAACATCTCCGAGCAAGAATCGAGTTTTTGTTTCAATGAGGAATTTATTTGGCTTTCTTAAACCAAATGCCTTTTATATTCTTTGGGGAATAAAATACTACTCAATTATAATACTAATAATAATACTCAAGACGTTTCAGTCATATTACCCAACACTTAAAAAAAGAAACTACTCATCCCTTCTAACTTACCTTCAAAATACCTTCTCCAGACAAGAACTCAGAGAAGCCTGCATCAGTAGCCAACAGACCCACAAAGGTCATGCCTGGCCTCTCCTCTACGAAAGCCCTGACTGCCGCATCGGTCACCTGCTTCCGTCCAGAAACGTCCAGAGACACCAGTGCAGGCAAGATGCCGGAAGTCTCCAGCAGCTGTCGTGCCACATCTGATGTGAACTGCTTATCGTCAGAGATGTCCAGGTGCTGCAAGCCCTCCAACTGGCCAAGAGAGGGAAGACTCTTTTTTTAGAAATTGAATCTACACAAAACTAGCACAAAAGAATAATAAATATTTTAGCTATGCACAGTTACTTCTGAGGTTTTACAGACTGGGGAACAGTAGGTTTCAATTACCATGCACTTTCCTCCTTCAAAACATGCAGATAGGCAATGTAACTTTATAGGTCTGCTAAAAGAAAACTTGTGTACAATGGGTGCTTAACCCGCAGTTCTTTTACATGGAGGCCATTCGCTAATAGACAATGAGTCACTTTTATGTTACGTGCACTAGGGAAGTATTTTGTCCACATTTACAAATGTGTTGAATGTCCCACATTAAGAAAGTTTCTGGTTCTTAATATTCCTGTGTTAAGAAAAGCTCATGCTTATCTGACCATTACTCTTACTCTAACATATTTTTTAGATTGTAACAATTAGCTGAAAAACAGTGACGGCACGATTGTTAGATTATTACAATAAATAGAAAACGTAAAGAAACAGTAAAGGCAATAAATGAAAAAAAAAGTTTCTGTATTTTATGCAATACTCTGGATTACTCTTGACCTGGCTGAGGACGGCCAGCAGCTGGGCAGTGGTCATCTCCAACCGTTTGAGCTGGTGCATGGTGAGGTAGCGGAGCCTGGCCCTGAGCCCCAGCAATGGTGTCAGATTGGTCACTGACGTGTTGGAGATATCCAGGCTCTCCAGGCGGGGCAGTGAGCATACATCGGACAGACCGGAGTCGTAGAAGTCCACGTTTGAAATGCTGAGTGCCCGCAAGCCCTGCAGCGTACTGAAGCAACGGCGGCTAGGCTCTTCCAATGATGACATGGTCAGACCATTCAGAACAAGCCTTTGCAGACTCTCCCGCAGCCCCTTGTTGGCAGAGAGCCCACGCAGGATGTCTGTGATGGTGAGGTCAGCATTGACTCGTGAAGCGTCCAGCTCCAGCAGTCGGTGGGGGCAGAGGGCGCGCTGGAAGGCTTCTGCTGAGATGCGGGCTGTGCGGATAGAGGCACGCCTAAGCCGGAGCTGCTGGCAGCTACGAAAAATTCCCACCGTGCTGTCATTCAGTAAGCCTGCAGGGACAGGGGAGGTGTTTAGTTTTGATGGTTCTTTACATACACCATCAGAAATTCAACACTGATCACCAGTTACTTCAGTTTTTAAAGCTGTGAAAGTGAAGATCACTATAATATTATACCCCATTAGGCCCCATAATATATTCCCATTCCAATAGTTAAGTCACAGTCTGATTCTACTGCAATTTGCAAAGGTTTGAGATACATATTCTCATATTTTGAAATGTATTATATTTTACAGCAAATGATCTTTATCTAATGAAGCTGACATTTTTGTGATGCACTTTGCATTTAAAGCCACACTGAATGGTAAAGTACACAAAGCAACAATCAAAAAGATTGACTCCTAAAATGTATTAAGCAAAATCAGTGTTCAAGAGCCCTTACTGTACATTTAACACATTCCAGTCTCCTAAGCATGGTGTGATTGTGCTTTTAACTGTGGGCAGTGGTGAGTCAGTGGTTGGGACCTTTCACGTACGAACAGAAGGTCACAGGTTCAAGTCCTAGCCCAGATACCACTGAGGTACCCTCGAGCCAGGTAGCTTTCTGTTACACTGCTCCCCTGGCACTCCACATACTGCCTGCTGCTCTACATGTGCAAGTGTGATGGTTTAATGCAGAGGTCATTTCGTTGTGGTGTACTTTGTGCGTGATTGAGTTTGTTCACAATCACAAAAAAGTCACTTTCACTTAACTCTATTATTCATTAATTTGTATCACCTGTCCCATCCAATCAGCCCAAAGTGCTACACTGGATTTTAGCTGTGTGACACACCTTTATCCCTTTTATACATACTTGTTGGTCTTTTTCAGATTATTCTACATGGTTTGGAAGTGTGTGTGATGCCTTAATGCATGCAGTTTGCACAATGCTGTTTGTTGGGGCATAAGATTTCATTACTTCCTAACTACATTGGCCTTGTACCTCCAGCACAAAATTAAGATGCAAATTTCATGACCTTCCTTTCATAGCTTAACATTTATATATTGGGTACAGATATTCCAGGCAAGTGAGGACATTGTGTGAATGCAACTGTTCAACAAATGATCACTTGAAGTGTTGAACCTGACAGGCCCATAATAAAAGCATATTCCTTGTTAACTGTGGTTCCTGCTTACCCTCTGTGGCCATTTTGCAGAGCAGCTGATCAGCAAGCTCTTGAGGGAAGATCAGTGGTTCACGGAGACAGAGTGACCCATCAGCCAGCTTCACACAGAACAGCTCCAGCCTGGAGCTGACCAGCGACAGGCAGAGATCAGTCAGAGACGCCGGGGATGCCTCGTCCTGAAACAAACACCCTATTCAGCTCTCAGCACAAAATTACAATGCACTTCTTTATACCGATTTACCAGTGAGTCAAGTCAAATCAATGAATGCAAAGATGTTTCCTGTTCACAGGTCCCTCTACATCTGAACTCCAAGATGTACGCTGTCACAAGAGGGACAAATACTACAGTCTACAGCAGTATTTCCCAAACTTGATCCTACAGACGCTGGACATTTTAGTGTTATCCCTGCTTTAACACACCCACTTCAGCTTACTGAAGGGTTATTATTTACACATTCCTACACATTTTCCAGACTTTAAAGACTTTTTTTTTAAATTCTCATTGGCTAGGACACCACACCACCACTGGGAGGATGAAGGCTAGAACGCATCCTCAGGGCACTTGAAGCACCTTTTCAAACAACTGATAACACACATCATTGGACAGCTTAACACGCTTAGTGGAGAAAACCAACCGCCAACTCTGTTAAATTAAGTAGCAGATGCTTATGCTGGCTAGCATCACACTCAGACCACCCAGCTAGTGTTCTGACCATGAAGGTAGTTGTGCTCTCTTGGACCCCTTGCTACAGATGGCTGTATCAATGGATTTTTCAGATCATATTTGAGTGCAAATCTGACTGCAAATAGCTACATGTTTATACATTCCATGTACGATTAGGCCTATGTGGCCAAATAACTGGCAGACGATTACAGCTAGATACCGCAGCTCAGACAAAAAACATCACCACCAATGTTATTTGGTCATGTAAACTAAAATAACTTTATAACAGTGGCAGTGATGGACCAATGGTTTGGACCTTGGAATTGTGAACTGAAGGTTGCAGGTTAGTCCTGGCACAGGCACCACTGAGTTACTCTTGAGCAAGATACCGTCCCGCTACACTGCTCCCTGGCCACTGTTGATAGCTGGCTGCTGCTCCAAATGTGCATGTGTGATGGGTTACATGGTCACATTTCGTTATGGTGCTTGAGTGTGTTCACAAATCGTCACTTTCACTTTACTCTACTTTCACTTCATCTTCAACCCCTACAGTAACAGACGGAATGTTCAGTTCATGTACAGTTGACCAGGATACTAGAAAAAGGATCTAAAATTCACTGACTGAGACTGAGAGTCTGGCTTGGAGTCCAAGAGAGCACAATTTGCTTCACTCTCTCTGAGTGAGCAGGTTTTTACCCTTAAACCCTACTCGCTCTCTAAATATATGAAGTGCTGTGAACCCCCTCGGGACTGTGTGGCTGTGCTGACTGTCTACTCAAAGCACATAGAAAACACCCAGTATGATTTATTTTTTAGAAATTTTAAAATGTATATTTCAGAAAACAGAATTTAGACAATCATCTATTTATACTTTAAACTATTTTCCATTTTCTTTCATATTTATCCAGAACTAGAAATGACTAAAATCAAAAGTTGTACTTACCATACTGCCTAAGAACCCTGCATTGAGTCATTAAGTTTAATTAAGCATGTTGAGCGAATGGAAAAAAACCCTAAAATGTGCAGGGCAGTGGGCCTCCGGGAGCAGGACTGAGAAAACACTCTTCAGTTTAAGTCGTTTTCTGAGTTCTAGCAATGACACAGTGTATGGTCATCAAATCATCACTGATAATACAATTATTCATTCAGCTCAGTATGTTAATTAATTAATCGATTAGGTAAGGATGCTCATTTTATTGACTGATATCTGAAATATATACTGATAAGCCATAATAATACACCAACCCCTGGCAGCCTAATACTGTGTAGGTCCCCCTCAGGCTGCTGAAGCAGCTCTGACTGTGGTGCACTGTGTGCTCTTCAGTTTTACCACGTCACTGCCAACGGTCACTATAAACGAATATCAGAATTTCCATGAAAACCGATTTGATTGTGTAGCTCGGTTCATACAGCACTGTAAGACAACCTTAATGTTTCTCCACCGCTCGGCGGCTAGGGGTTAGTTAGCTAGGGTTAAGCCATGTCACTCAAACAATCCTAAGTATTTAAAATGATTTACACGGTCATGATAAACAATGAAGGACTTCTGAAAGTCTGTCCCTGCAGACTGTGTCTGGTACAACCCTTGACCTTCGACCTTGTCAATACAATCCCGTCCACCGGAGCTTAGAGGTTCTGGAGGAACGGGACGTGATAAAAAAAAAGCATGAAACCGAAACCTTAATGAATTTTTACATTACACTGAACATGTTTTAGAATATGGCGTATTATTTCTTCAAGTCAAGTCTCTAAATGTTGGAGAATCGGTCACGCTGATGGTTTCATTGAAGTTAGCGGTTCACCTAGCAGCTGTAGCAGAGCGCAGCCCTGATTACGCGTCGCTGCACTGTCAGTGTGTGCGATATCGGGCATGTAGCGGACTAGCTTATGGAAGAGCTACAGAAATTCTTACCATAGTTAACGTCGGGTATGCAGGCCGTGTGAAAAAAGAATCCACAATGAAAAACAACCCTCCAAAATCAGCGGCAGCAAGCTGACTACTGGATCTACCTGAAGGAGGACCCGGCAGTCCGAGTTAGCGACCTAGCAGCTTGGGCGGCTGGTAAACGGCTTACGGCACTTGCAGCCGCCTGCTAGCAAGACAACTTGTTGGAAAAGACAAAAAGTATTCGAGCCCAAGGAAGCACCGCGGTGTCTTCTTTTGCACGAAACATTTCCCCGGGTACCTTTGGAGGCCACCGTTGTCGGCTCTCCGACCATTATGTCGAGTTACAGACCATTTCGCTTGGCTTTTTTCGTCGAAAGGAAACTGCAGCTGCTCCTCCGCAAGTAAACAAGGTCGCCACACGGGAACCACATCGCGGCGTACGGAGGCGGGGCATACGGAAGCCGCGTGGTGCTGAGCGGGCAGCTTAGCAAGAGGAAGGAACCTAGCATTCCGATATTTTTTTGTCTTTTTTCAAGGATTTTCTCCGTTTTTTTTTTTCCTTAAACATTTTGAAAACATTTTTCTTCGCCAGTATCTTGGCTTGTTTTCATTGTTTTGCATGTGAAAACTGTGGATCTTTTTTTGTTTTTTCCGGGACAGCTAGCAGCAGACCAAGGTCACATGATAGATACTCTTTGAGGCTAACACGTGAAACTCCGAAATCCTGCAAGTCGAATTTCCTCTACAAAAATGGCTGGACTGATAAATTTTGAGGACGAAAAGGAGGTTAAGCAGTTTTTAGATAACCTAGGAGTGGAGTACAGCTATCAGTGCTACCGGGAGAAGGACCCTGAAGGTATAGTAGTATCCTGAGCGCTGTCCTGCTCTCACAGTGCTGAACACTGAAGTCACATACTACAGTTAGTAGTGGGGCGACTGGGACGGTAGTGGCTCCCGGAAACAAACCGAGTAGGAGGGAAAAGTCCCCTGTTTAACTGTAATGGAACTTCTGAGTACAGTCTGTTTGGGATATTTTAAGCATAAAATGTCGTTCTTTGTTTCTTTCTGGTTTAATAGGTTGTCAGAGATTGGCAGATTACTTCGAGGGTGTGAAGAAAAACTACGAGTCAGCAGCCAATGTTCTTAAGCACAACTGTGAGGTGAATGGCCACAGCGAGAGTTGCTACAAGCTTGGGGCCTACCACGTCACGGGCAAAGGTAAAGTCAGTGCTTCTTTTTGAAATAAGAGGCAAAAGCTTGTAACAGTTCTGAAGTGTCATAAAAAAGTCACTAGATTCTGTTTACAGAAACTTAAGGTTCAAAATGATGTTACAGTCATAAACACAATTTTTTATGCCTGTCCATTCAGCCAAAGCAGTTTGGTCCAGTCATTCATACTGAAGTAATAGGGAGTGTTCTCACTGCAAAATTATTAAAACAGAAGATGTGGAGAAAATTATTAAAACTGAGGGGAAATGAATCTGTGTTTTCTTTCAAATGATTTTTAATTAATATTTTAATTGTGTTTTTTTGGGCTATAAGGGGGATAATGCAGGTTTTTTACAAACCTAGAAAATGTCATTAGGATGCAGCTCTCAGATCAGACTGTTCTCAGTAGGTCTGATCAACAGTTTTTAAGCACAGTTTTATTATACTAATCCTTTTCTTTGCTGTCTTCCTCAGTCTTTGCTGAATGTTTAATATAGCGCTCAAGTTTAGTATTATGCAGACATTTTTAATATTTTATGTTCTAATTTTTTCTAATTTTATGTTAAAAATGTATCAAAAGGATGCAAACATCCAAAAGGAGTAGCTGAAATGTTTTGTGAACTTCCTAGAGATTTTTTGAGCCAGAACAGTTTGATACACATTTCAGCCAGAACTTTTAAATGTAGGGCCAATCACTACACTGTTCATTTGGATACACTGAATAGCCATAACATTAAAGTAGGTTCCACCCAGTCCACCAAAACAGCACTGACCCATCAAAGCATGGACTCTACAAGGATGATGTGGTATCTGACACCAAGATGCCAATAGGAGACTCTTAAAGTCCTATAAGCTACAAGATGGGGCCTCCACATCCCACAGATTTTTGACATCTGGGCTTTCTGGAGGCCAGATCAACACCTTGAATTCTTTGTCATGCTCCTCAGTGGTTGCCTAGTGGTTAGGATGGTGCCTTTGGGACCTGAAGGTCACAGGTCCGAGTCCTGGCTATTGAGGTACCCTTGAGCAAGGTACCGTTCCACTACACTGCTCCCCAGGCGCTGTTGACAGCTGCCCGCTGCTCCACGTGTGCACGTGTGATGGGTAAAACACAGAGCTCACATTTCGTGGCGGTGCTGTGTGTATTCACTTTCACTTCAGATCATTCCTGAACAATTTCTGAAATCAAAAGGGAAAGTGACTATTTGTCATTGTGAACACACTTAAGCACCACAACGAAACATGACCTCTGCATTTAACCCATCACACGTGGAGCAGTGGGCAGCTATTAACAGCGCCCAGGTAGCAGTGTAGCAGGCTGGCACCTTGCTCAAGGGTACTTTAGTGGTGCCTGGGCCGAGACTTGAACCTGTGACCTTTAGTTCAGTAGGGCAAGGTCCTAACCACTAGGCCACCACTGCCAAATTTGGTCACCCCTGCAGTGTGGAGGGGTGTGTTATTCTGTTTTAAAAAAACAACTGCCATTAAGGAACACTGTTGCCATGAGCGGGTGTACTTGGTCTGCAACAATGTATAAGAAGGTGATACGTATATAAGATATAATGTTATTCACTTCACCTGTCAGTGGATTGAATGTTGTGGCTATTCAGTGCATATTCCAACTTAAGAGACAGTAATACAAATCATTCATTCTACAGGACAAAGTGAAATTTCATGGTACCACACCAACATCGTAGACCTCTGAAAATAAGAAAGGTGCAAAATTTGGGCTCTTTAGTTCAGTTATAGCCAGCAGCTAAATCAACTGATTCATTTCCATCCTTTTTGCTACAACAGGTGGAGTAACAGAGTGTCTGAAAACAGCCTACTCCTGCTTTTTGAAGGCATGTAATGCCAAAGGGAAGAAGTCTGTGGACGCTTGCCACAACGTTGGCCTGCTTGCCCACGATGGCCGAGCTTTGGAAGGGGGTCCAGACCCTGTTGTTGCTCGTCAGTATTATGAGAAGGCCTGTGATGGGGGTTTTGCCCCAAGCTGCTTCAACCTAAGTGCCCTTTACATTCAGGGTTTGGCAGAGGTGGAGAAAAGCATGCCTCTGGCTTTGAAATATTCCATGCGGGCATGTGAGCTGGGTCATGTTTGGGGCTGTTCTAACGCCAGCCGCATGTACAAACTAGGTGATGGCACAGAGAAGGATGACCAGAAGGCGGAGGAGCTGAAAAACAGAGCAAAAGAACTCCATGGACAACAAAAAGAGCGACAGCTAAAATTTGGCGAATGAAGAACGGACTCACTGTGACATATGAGCATACGGTGATGAGCTGTGTTTTAAAGGATATGGGGAGAAAATATGTTAGAAAACTATGTATCATCTGTGTATCAGTATGTGGGTTAGAGCCATTGCAGTGGTGCATTTCTTACATCTGCCAGTGCATCCAGACATTTGCACATACACTGAAATTTTTTTGTGGCCTAGTTGCACCCTAATATCACAGCAGCCCTGAAGTTAATAAATATGAAGAATATAAAATAAACATTCTTTGGTACATGTTTTATGTGGAGCATAATTCTACATAATATTCACATATATTATGTATTCGATTCTTTTAGTTAATCTGAGGTGATTTAGAGTATACTCACTGTTTTAAATGACATGGTCCCTGTTTCGGGGTCCTGTTCAGTGCTTTTTATCCAAGAGATACTTTTGTGACTTGCCATTATGTCAGCATAAATTTGTACAAATGACAAATGGCTATAATGTTATTTCCAAATTAACCTCTAAGTTTCTGTTCAGATTAGTATATACTTGTGCCTAGCCGGAGCCTCCAGTGAGCAGAGTGACAGTGACTTGTGACAGTCACCACTAACAAAAAGAAGCCTCATGGAATATTCATACACATACACATACACATTACATGTGGGCAGTGGTAGCCTAGTGGTTAAGGACTTGCCCATGTAATGGGAGGGACTCAGGTTTAAGACCTGGCTAAAGTACTGTACTGCTACTCTGCTTCCTGGGCACTGTCAGTTGTTCCCTGCTGCACCACATGTGAAAGGGAAACTCATGAAGCTGGATTTCTGAGTGAAATACGAGGTTCATGGTGCTTTACATAATAACTACTAACCTTAATCCGAATTCTGAACCAAAAAACCAGTTAAGCCAGGTGCCTCCTCTTAGTTAAGCCTCATGTGTATAGGTATAGTTGCGGCTGTTCTCTGCAGCCTGCTCTTCCACTGTAGTGGCGACTGTGGTCCACTTGAGGGAGCCAAAGTCTAAGAAAACCGCGCTCAAATAGGACCTTTGGGGGAAAATCCTGCAAGGACGAAAAGAGCGACCCCCATTTCTCACGAATGCAGTAATTTGTTGGTAAATCGCGCATTCATAAAACATCCCTTTAATCGATTTTAGAGCCTTTCTTTTCAAATTTGCAGAAACCTTCTGTTTTTCATTTTCTGGTTTGCTGCACAGAGCGTATCCGCCCGCCTGCCTGAGTCCAGCCTGTAACACGTTATTCCCGGTGGGAGTGTGCTGGAGCAGCCGGTGCCCCGCCACGCACAGGCGGCCAACCGTCACCTCTGATAAGGCTGTAGAAGCTGCAAGCGCAGACCGCCGTCAGAGCTCCGCCCAGCGCCATCCCGCTGGTGTCATACACAGCGCCACGCTCGGATACACTTGTCTCGCGGGGACACGGGAGTTGTTTTGGAAGCGACTAATTCTGCAAAACTGAGCGGAACTGTAAGCAGTTCACAAGAGGATACAAACGGCGGGGCTCCCAGAGGTCAGTCTGAATCGGTTTCCGTTTGTTTTTGGGCGGCGGGGTCGGTAACGGCAGGCATATTGCCCGCTAGCTAACGGCTAACCGTGCTAACGAGCGAGCCGCTCTCTCTGGGGTAATTTAAATCCTGCGTGCCCAGCCAGCCTGCGAGAGAAGCCCGCCCTAAGAGCTGACCACTTCACCCAGCTGGCAGAAATCAATGTTACAGCTCACTTCGCATTTTTTGTGTTTGTTTGTGATAGAATGTTGCTGTTGTTTATTAAAACGTAACACATGCTTTGTTTTTAGCCAGCCGGCTAGCTGAGCTGAGTGAGACTTTGCTCAGTCGGTCGTGTTGCAGAAATTAGTCTCCCGCATGCGCGCCGTGTACTGCTGCTGCTAGCTGCGTTACACCGTTATGTTCGTGTGCTCTTGGGCTCTATTAGGTCCGCATCTGTGCCCGGTCTCGGCATAATGTGGCTTATTTTATTGCTCGGCGTTAATATCAGTATTCAGCGGCCGTAGGAGATGCGCTCCAGTGTCCCTGACTACAGTCGGGGTGTGTCGCAACAGGGGGGGCGCTTCCCTCCCTCCCTCACAACAACATGGAGAGTTTACACGAGCAGCTCGTCCAGTGTAGCCCTGCTAAGTTTAAACAAAAATGCGGTCATGGATCATCTGGGTATTTTGTTGTATTCGTAGCAGTTCTTACGACTTATTTTGAACCACAGGCACTCTAACGCTTGCGTGAGGAGTGTGTGGGCAGCACACGCCTAGCTTTGGGATAAAGGAGAGCGAAGATCGGCGAGGGTAGTTAGTAATCATCCGCCGCCACATGAGACTCAGTCTCTCTCGCTTTTGCTCTCTCGCTCTCTCGCTCTAGCTCTAGCTCTAGCAAGAGTACATTGTTCATGGCATGATGAACTGGCTCATGGATCGTCCTACATGGCTAATGCCGCTGTTTCGCCGCACTTGGTGGCCCATCAGGTTGTGTGACCTGCAGTGGTGTAAGAAGCAGCCTTAGAAAGCCTTAATCACACTTTCCTGAAAGTATCAGTAACACAATGTAAAAAAAATCCCTCGTTACAAATGAAAATCATGCACGTATTTAAATAAAAGAAATTAAAGCTAAATTTACTGTAATAAGGCTCATCAGAAATCATGCAGAAAATCAGGACTGTGAAGTGAAAGTGACTATTTGTCATTGTGAACACACTCAAGCACCACAACAAAATGTGACCTCTGCATTTAACCC